>JAJJMC010027712.1:2353991-2379971 GCA_023531435.1 Papaver californicum | reverse complement strand
CCACTAGTATAGAGAAAACTTGAGTATCATTTGGTGCTACATTCCGCAGGTGAATGCCCAAAAATTACCTTATATCAAGACAGAGGCCTAAGTTCCCGTCTCTCCAAAATCTCAAGCTCCTAAATGGATTGTCCACTAGTATAAAGCAATTTGAGTATCATTTGGTGCTAATACCTATCAAGACAGAGGCTTAAGTTCATGTCTCTCAAAATATCAATCTCCTAGATAGATTGTCCACTAGTATAGAGCAATTTGAGTATCATTTGGTGTTATATCCCGTAGAAGGATTCCGAAAAATAACTCATGTCAATATTAATGCTCAATTGAAAAAAATATTGACTCACTAAAATACCTATATAGCTTTATATAGTTACATACGAGTTCTCCTCTCAGTGTTCTGACGGCACTACTGCCTCAACACTCCTCTTAGTGTTCTGATGGCACAACTGCCTCAATACTCCTCTTAATGTTCTGACGGAACTAGTGCCTGAACACTCCACTTAGTGTTCTGACAGCACTACCTCCTCAATACTCCTCTTAGTGTTATGATGGCATTACTGCCTCAACACTTATCTCTTAGTGTTCTGATGGAACTACTGCCTTAACACTCCTCTTAGTGTTTTGACGGTACTACTGCCTCAGCACTTCTCTTAGTATTCTGACGGTACTACTCCCTCAACACTAACCTCAATGTTCTGAGGCACCACTGCCTCAACACCCATCTCAGTGTTCTGAGGCACCAGTACCTTAACATTCGTGTTAGTTTTCTGACGGCAGCATTGCCTCAACAATCTCTACAATCAACTAATATTCCAAAGACCTTGTCCGACCAATTCCAAGTCTTAATTTTCCATGGGTCTCTACTTGTATGTCCAAGCGGGCCTTCTTGCTTATTCAAAAGTTCAAAGAGACTACTAATCTTCTAGTAATATCTAACCATTGAACTGTACAATTATACTTTATTTTATTTCCTCCTGACATGCCACCATTTTAATGCTTACCACGCAACACTACTTGTTCCGTGCTAAGCAGGAGACTTAATGTAGATAATGGACTTTAGACAATGATAATAGTAAATTACCTTTCAAGACTCTGGTCTGAGAAATACTAAATTCTACAAATGAATTCTTAAGCAGGTGCTTATCCCTGTCATCTCTCAGGCGCTTATCCCTGTGTTTTCTCTATATGTATGGTCAATTACATATATGACTAAAATTACCAAATGTATCAAACATTCATTCCTGTAAATTTATCAGAACAACACTGGCGCTAACTACAACATTCTCAGATGTTTTATGACTTTACATAAAATCTCAAGCTCCTAGATGGATTGCCCACTAGGGTAGAGCAATTTAAGTATTATTTTTGATATTATATTCCACAGTTGAATTCCAAAAAATTACCTATGTTGATATTCATGCTCAAATTGAGCAATATTAGCCTACTAAAATACTTATATGGATCCATTTGATTAAAGTACCACGGTTGTGCTTAAATTCAAAAGTTAAAATTGTGACAGACACAATTTCATAGCTTCTACTAGCTAAAAAAAAAATCCCACTTCAGTCGCATTAATCCTTTGCTTAAAGAGACAACTAATGCGAATGAGTAAAAAGAATTCAATTTAGGGTTTTTGAAATGCTTAAAGAGTTGTAACACTTATAAGTGTGTCAAAATACTTTCAAACCCTAATTAGGGTTTTGAAAAATAGATTTACAACACTTATAAACGTGCAAAAAATTTAAACCCTAATTTTTAAAAGGGAAACTAACCCTATCTTTTTAACGTGGACACCTTCCCAACTCGTGTGTTTTGCTTCAAAATTAAAGCTTGCACGTCTCCTTCAAAGGACAAGCGTGAAACATCATGCTTCTCTTGAAAACTTTGATGTTTTACTATTTTTCCTTCAACGGGTGAGGCTTTGATCAATAGGTAAAACATGAGCTACTTGCTTCTTAACATAAAAATTCAAACCCTAATTTTTAAGAGGGAGACATCTCTACCTCTTACCTTCCAACGAGTGCACTATTACCCAAGTAGATAAGTTTGCGTGATTATTCTCAAGACAAAACTCGCATGCCTTCAAAAACAAAGCCAAGTCCACACGACTTGCTTCTTGTCAAAATTGATAATTTTACTCTTTTACCCTCAACATGTGAGGCTGAGTACAAAGATTTAAATTTGAGCGTCTTGCTTCTTGTTAAAAAATTGATGTCTTGCTTCTTACCAAAAATTGATATTTTACTCTTTTACCCTCAATTTTTGAGGCCGGGTGCAAAGAGCAAAACGTGAAACTCTTGCTTCAAGACAAAAGTGGACGCTCTTCCCTCTTCTTGTCACATGAATAATTTGGTTTTGAAAATTAGATTTTTGACAAACTTCAAATCCTAAGTTATGCTAGGCCTCTCTCATATATATCTTCGTATGAGTCATCACATATAATTTTTAATGCTCAACAGCATACACTCGTATTTATTTAGGTTCTAGTCTGCTAGACTCCTCAGTTAGTCAAGCAAGACATATTTATTCTAGTCTGCTAAACTCCTCAGCTATTCAAGCAAGATATATTTATTTTATTCTAGCCTGCAGGCTCATCAGTCTAGTCAAGCAAGACAGACTCATCAACTAGTCATAAGACAAGTTTTTAGTCAAGAGACTCGTTGAGCAGGTCTCGATTGATTTAACACCAATAGTGCTTAACACTAAAATATTACACGAGACATCAAATGTCACAAATGGGGGGATATTCATTAGGGTTTTGGTCTGGCGGTCTACGGCATGAGGTGAAGCAGTGCACCCACAAAAGAGAAATTCTGGAAAGCTCGATAGCAGTTGAGTAGAGAAGTGGCAAGTTGAGTAACCAACTATTCAACCACAATTTAAGTGGGGAGCAGTTGTCAACATATTCTCCACCTTCACCACTACTCAACCATCGACAGTTTCTTCCAGAGAAGAGGTCAGGTGGTTATAATAGTTATGATATAAATAGATTCTCGATCTATTGAACATGATATACAAGTTTTTACAACTGAACAAGTCTGAAACAAGAACTCTAAATCGAACTCTGAGACGGGTATAATTCGATCACTCAACTTTCTCACACAGAAGAACTGTTCATAGTTATTCACACCAACTACTTCCAATAGAGTCTGATACTCTAACCTCAACCTTTTATTCCCTCCTTCCCTAAGACCAACCCTGCTCCTTCTCATTTTGTGACTGAAGCAAGACTGAAACGGCCATTGCTTGGTTTAGGCCAGGATTGTACAGATTGATCTCTCAAATCTAAACAAAGTACTTCAACAGTACAAATGTATAAAGATTGACGAATTGTCACCTGCTCACCAATTTTTCCTAAATTAGCCTTCAATTCGTTTTTCCCCACAAACACCAGTACCTTTCATTCTTAGTACGACTCTTATTTCTTCATCTCACCACCCATATGTGTCTCAAGTCTGATTTACCTCCTCGGCGCCTTGAGCTGCAAAACAACTCTATAAGTGAGTCTCTCGGCTGATATCACTTAAAACATCACCATTAGTAATTCATGTTGCTGAGTATCATCTAACCCAATGCTCGTGGATGGCATCATTAGAGCTCAACGCTCAAATGATAAGGATACAGTCTACTACTCTTAGACTTACTAAAATATGAGTCACTTTGTGAGACTCTGAACTTTTGCCCGTATTTAATTAAACCCGATATGTGTACTAAATAGGTTATCGCTTAACAGTACTAGTGTGTATAGTTAGTAAATTTTATAAAGACTAGATATTTTTAGCATGTTTGACACATGTTTAGATGAGAACAATTAGGGACATTTGAGTAATTTTTATGATTGAAAATTTAAAACGAAAGGACCGAGATAAACTCGGCTACTCGGTGTTGCCTTCTTCTTCTTCTTCTTCTTCCATTTTTCTTCCATTTTATTCTTTTTATTGCTCTGGTGATTTTTCTTCTTCCCTGAAAATTTATAGAACATATTTGAAATCACAAAATCAGTGGAGATGAAGTTACTTCAAGTTGTTGATGACGTTCATGTCCATTGATTTTGTAAATGGTTAGAGGAAGTTTTGTTCTTCACTTAAGATTCTGATTTGTGGCAAGTGGTTCTCACCCAAATGATCAAAATGATTCTCATCATCTTGCAAGTTCGTGTATTAAACTAAATGCATGTTGGGTTAGGTATTTTACTTTATATTCTTTCTTGAATTGATGTTGTGAAAAACAGGAAAAATTAGGGTTCATATCAGTTTTGGGGTTTTTCCCCAAATCTTTTCTTAATGTCAAATTTATGATTTGCAACTTCATCTAATTTGTGTTTAATTAAATGCTCTACTATAGAATTGCAATTGTACTAAGTATTGTATGCGAAGGTCATAGATAGCAGTTAAAAGAAATATTCATTTTCAAATTTACAAAATGACAAACTCATAGATTGTTGATTATTGGGTCTGTGAAGTGCTTTCATTTGTGCCATCTAGACTTTTAATTACAATTTAAATGAGCATTCTACCGGACTTGATGATTTTTATATGGGTTTTGCATTAAAAGCTGACTAGTGGTGATTTTTGCTTGATTCTTATAACTTGATTCTACTATGAAATCCATGGTGTTGATGGTAGTATTAAGTTTTGGTGAAATGACTTGATTTCACGCTAATAAAGTGTCTGAATTCTTCATTGAGAAATATAGTCTATAATGTGTTTGGTAAAATGTCGAAATGAACTTTGATTCGAAAGCTTAAATATCAAAAATATTTAAAAGGGACTCTTTTATATACATATACATTAAAAATGTTTTTTGAACTGCCTTAGTGAGATTTGGTGTTTGGTTAAGAGAAGCTCTGGATTGCTCTTGTAAGGCTTAAACACTTGAAGTTCTAGTACGTAGAAAATAATATAAAACTCTTAGTTTGTGTTGCTACTGTGCGACTCATTCATGCATGGAGATTTATTGTTTTTAAATGTTATCTTTTCAAGAGAACTGCAATTATAGTCGGCCAATGTACAGTCATAGAAATTCTGCTTTAAATTGTGAGTAGTGGTTGTAATCTATAGATTGGAATTAAACTTAGTAACAAAGTTGAGAGTGCAAGTCCAACTGATCTGGGATACAATGTCACAAAGGGGTACCGTGATCTATTGGATTAACGGCTGACGTAATTTCTCTTAAGTATAGAATTTATGCCTACGTTTGCAGTAACTAGCTAGCATTATGGTAGATATAAAATATTAAAGCTATGAATGATATTCCGTTCTACATTTGTGAATTAGCTAAGAAATTAACAATGTTGGAATTTAGTCTAAAAAACTACTTGTACGGTGCTATGGGTCAGACTCGCATACTTTTATTTTATCCTATTGGTGATAAATCTTAACGCCACCAATATGTGTATAAGCTTTTGAATTTTAATGTATGGTAATTGATTTGAGTGGGTTATCGGACTTGAGCGGCACCTTTAAGACTTGACCCTTCAGTGGCATTTTAGCTTGTTGAATAGTTATGTTAAATGTCATATATATTGTGAATTTTGATACTGTTTTGTTGTAGTGGAGAATGGAACTTGTTGTTGGTTTTAAAATGATATAGGGTACTGTGTCCCTTTTGTTTTCTATAGACTTTGGTTTCACTTGGACTGCTATTTGCAACTTTTAAGTTAGTGTTGTCTGATAGCTTAATTTACTTCATGTGTTGATAATGATTTACCCATTATATTAAAAACTCATATTTTTGTTATGTTGTCGGTATTTTCATTGAAAAGGGTATGAAAAGTCCGTTTTACTGTGCATCCAACAGCCCCATGTGCCGATGCCATGTTTCTGTTGCCATCTCTCTTCTCAACAATTAGAAAAATGGGAAATGGAGTTAGTATCCGTGGAGATGGAACTTAGGATTTGTGTAATGAAATGCTTTGGTTGTGTTGATGGGAGGCTAAATTGATTAGCTAGCTAATGGAGAATATTTCATATTTAAAAATTAACGACTAACGTATGTTGTAGCCGGAATAGTTCACTTGTGCAGGTTAAAGTTACATTCCAGTACTTATTATGCATTTCGTGTGTACCATCTGACTGGACACAAATAACAAGTTAAGTGAAGAGTCGTAGAACTGATACCATTGAATGCTAATTGGTCTTTAACGTTCTGTTTGATATTTTATATCTTGTCGTATTAAGTTTATCACTGACATTATAACTATTGGGGCTGAACCTTTTGTTTCAAAGCTAATCCTTAAAACCAAGTGTGGATACTTGATTCCTTTTAACTATTCAGGCTGTGGATGAGACTAAAAAAGATGCCTTTAATATTTGTTATAAAAGCTTATCATTTGTGCCTTTTATCTTTTAGCCTATTAAACTATTTCATTTGTAGATAAATTTTTTTTACTCATTATATTGATAATTATGGGTTAGGAATGTAGTCAGGTCCCTCCATGAATTTTGGATGTGTTAACACTACTTATTTCTATTGTAACACTTATTATCGTGTTATTGTGTCAAAGTTTTGATATGGTAATGTTGGTTCAGCTACATTCAATTAGTGCATGGCAGCAATGTGTAGTTTGGGATAGTTGTTGCAACATAATCCATACTATCCATTCTAAATGATAAACTACGGTCATGTTTGATCCCTTTAAGTTACGGATGAGGGTACGTAGGAAGCCGCTTTGCGGTTCAGCACAAGATTTTTCATATCATCTGAAAGTGTTGGTATATATATCGTTTATAAGAGGTAGTTGCAGTATTGATTGTTCATACTACTTAGTGAAGAGATGATTGTTGTTTTCCAGTTCATATCATCTGATATAAATATGAGATAGTGATAAGTGCATAATTCATACATTTCTACCGCCTAATTATATTTTTTAGTACTTTGATTACATTAATTTTACTATTTGTATGTGTTTATAGGTAGTACACCGAAAATCCGAGTTACTAGCTAAATACAGCTGGACGGACTAAATAGCTCTAAATTAAAGGACCTGAAGTGAATGAGAAAAAGTAAGTGAAAGAAGGTGGAGCCCATTGGACGTTCTGGGGCTATATGATGTTGGCCGTTAGTTGAAATATGGGAGAGGCAGTATACTTGGTTGTGTAGAGAGAGAGGTAGCAAGACCTAGGGGAACACGTGAAGGTAGAAGAAAGACCTAGGGAAGAAGAAGCTATACCTTGGAAGTACACGGCTCTTCTAGGTTGAGGTGGAGTATGAAAGAGGGGCTAGAGAAGGTACAAAGAAGAGAGACGTCAGTGAAAGACGTCAGGTGGTAGAAGAGGAAGTAGATGGAAGTAAGTGGATGTACGCGTAAAGTGAGATGAGTGGAAAGAGAAGTAATGATGAGAGGGACAAGAATGTGTTGGCTATGTGGAAGAGTAGGAGGTTAGGCTAGCTTTGATGTTGGCTTAGGTGTTGGGTGTTGGTGATGATTAAAAGAAAGTGAGAGAAGTTGGAAGTCTTCACGTGATTGGCAAAGAAAAGAAAGAGATGATGGAGACGTGACAAAAACTGAGAAAAGTGGAGAGGTATAACACGTGATTGAGAGGAGGACTTCTTTTCTTGTTTCTAAGTGCGGCCGTGAAGAGTTGGTTTGTGCGACGTGGCAAGAACCTAGGGAGGAAAACTAGGTTTAGCTTTTAGGTGAGATAATACGGCTAGGAAATGGGGCTGGCTAGAGAGGTATAAAAGGAAAGACAAGAAAAAAAAAGGGTCGCTTTCAGTTCTGAGTTTTGGGAGGCGGACGCAGGGAGAGTCTCCTGGATAGTTTTGGGAGGCGTAAAGTAGGGGACAGAACAGGAGACGGAACTGACAGGGGAGCAGTTGATTGGCGTCTTTTCTCCTGGAGGTCTGTTAGGTTGGTGTACGTTTGGTTGTTGGAGAGAGATACAGGAGCAGAAACTAAAAAGGGTTTAATCTTTTTTCCCTCTACTTTTCTTAATTATTTTTATGGGTTTTAAGAAACTCATCTCCATGTTCTAATTAATTTGTAGTTAGGGTTTAATGTTTTGAAACCACTCAAAGTTTTAGATCAATTAAATTGAATTGTTTGATACAGACTATTTTGATTTGAATAGATTAATTCCATGATTTTATTTATTGATTTAATGAAAAAATTAGTTGTTGCTTCACCGGTTTTGTACAATACAGTAACCTATGCGCAGAATTAATAGGATAACAAATATGTTTGTCTACTTATTTGATATTTCATTCTTGGGTTAAATCCTTAGATAGGGTATGCTTAGAAGAGTCAGATATTATTTGTGAACCTATAATTATTTTCGTATAATTTTCTCGCTAATGTAATTAAATGGTGTATGTTGATACTTAGAGCTTTTGATGCGTCATGCTTAGGGCGTCCAGTGATATTTGCGACTCTAATACATATAATAGGTGATGTCGATAGAACGAACAATAGATGAATATTAATGAGTTATGTTTCACTTCGGTAATTAATAGAAATAGTGGTGGATACTGAAAACCCTGGTTACTGTTTCTCCCATTTGATTTATTTTATTAGTTTAGTTTGTTTTATTATTTTATTCATAAATCTAAAAATCCAAAAATATTATTTCTGATTAGTTTAATTGAGATATTGATTGCAGTATTGTCCTAGCTCCCTGTGGGTTTGACCTGTACTTGTCGTTGTCTGTATTGTAGACACCGTGCGATTGCGGTTATTTTATATAAGGTTTCGAAATCCTATCAGATAGAGATGATTGTTGCTTCTTCAAGGTCATTCATACCACCTGACAACTGTATCACCCGTAAGATAAGAGATGATTATTACCATTCGAGGTAATTCATATCATCTGTCTCGGCACATGAGTTAAGCAATTGTATTATCATACGAGGTAACTCATATCATCTGAGAGGAATGGTTGTTGTTTATGATAACAGTTAATACTATTGATTTGGAAATGATTACTAACTCTTTTGAGTAGTTCATATCATTTCAAAAAGATGGTCAATTGAGGTTGATATAGTTTTGTGAGTGCTAGAAAATCCGTTTGGAACGGTGGCTGGTATCCCACTACCCCTGGGACTGATCACCCCTTCACCCGTGCGGTACGGTGTGCATTATCAGGATCCCGCTCATGAGTGAAAGACCTTGTGGCACGGTAGGCTGGCAAGAGATATTGTATCTTCACAGTAGAAAGATAAAAATCATTTGTTGGTTTTGATGACCCTTGAAAAAGAGAATTATGCTTGTCTGCTTATAAAGCAATTTGGGACAAATCGATGCATAGTTGCTTATATAACATATTGTTTGAAAAGTTGGCTATGACGGTTCATTGAGTGGCGTATCGGAAAGTTAGTGCTTGTCAAAAGGGTCGTAACCTGACCCGTTGGGAGCAAAAATGTTCCGGTCTGTCACACACTTATATACTCATTATTATTTTCATCATTAGTCAGTCTATATAGAGATGAGCGTCTGGCCTAAGCAATTCACAACTATAACTTAACCAAAATAGTATCATTTTGTAACTTTATTATTTTCTACGAGACATCAAACATGTCACAAGGGGATACTCGTTACGGTATTGGTCTGGAAGTTTACAGCACGTGTGGTGTAACTGTATACCCACAATAAAGAGAATCAAGTCTGTAAGCGTTACTGGATGAAGAGCTAGTGGGTGTTACGGTTTCTAGAGTATTCCCTACAACCGCAGGCACGACTTCAACCACATTCTCCACTTTTCCACCTCTTCCACTTCTTACGAGATCATAAGTGTGAGTTAAACACTATAAATAGATTATTTTATCTATTCCAAAAAACATACTAAGTTGATCGAAGTCACGACATACTATCAAAATAATTCTGCCTTTTATACTTGAACTCAGTTGCAGAAACTTATATTCTTCGACTAGAATTCACCACACTCTGATCGTGTCTTTCTATGCTTCCCTCCCTAAGATCAATATTTTTCCTCTTTTGTAACCGAAACAAGGCTTGAACGGCCATTTCTTGGTTTAGGCTATCCTTGTACGATTTTGATCTCTCGTATTTATTACAACTTACCCTTCAAAACTTTTTTCTGTTTTTACCCTAAAACACATGTATAACAAATAAATCGCGGATTTTCTCTTTCCGCAGTAAAGTGAGTGCATAACTCATTATGCATCCACTTTTAAAGATTCCTTCAAGGGTATAAATGGCAAGAAAATTAGAATATAACATATCTAATAAACCATACGTAAGAATTTTAGAAATTTTATTTCGTTGAAAAGCTTTCAAAGAAATCTACCCAATGAGTATAATCAGCAATATCAACTTAAATTTTTTTACGAAAAAGTCGGAGGTGATTGTTTTGCTAGGTATAAATATCGATAGTGGATGCATAACCGTTAGCAGCCATTTCGTCAATTGCATAAAAGATTATGCATCCACGTCCAAAAGTTATTCCTAAACCCATAATTTTAAAGGATATATAACAAAATTATGCATCCACCACAAAGTTAATATCTATAATTACAACATTCCAAAAAGAAGAAGATGTCTAACGAGTTAATTATGCAACCACCACAGAGATTGCATAACAAATTATGCAACCACATTTTCGTCCATGCATTCACTAAACGACGTGTGTGCCTAAAAATTTACATTCCAAAATAAAAAGGATGTATGGCGAATTATGCAGCCACCACATATGATGCATAACACATTATGCAGTCATAATTTGGTTCATGCATCCACTGAAACAATGTTATCATAAGATTTTATAATATATTTCAATTAATATATGAGAAATCCAACTAGTACGACAACTAGCATTAGCTATATACAAGCTAATGTACTTAGATAATATAGTCACTAGTTATATGCAATCTTCTAGGAAAGAAAATCTTTTATTCTAATTAAGGTAAGAAAAATGATTCTCAATATTAATTAGGATCTAGCCTTGAATATCAAAGAAATAAATATGAATAATAATAAATTTGAGTTAATACGTATTCAATATTTCCTGACATATAACTTTCACAATGCAACTTGCTTATCTTTCGAAATCTTACAGATATATAATATAAGATGGAGATTTCGAAATTCACAAGTTAGGATCGGTTTTGGGATCGGTCCTGAGTCATATTAGTATTAGAAACTTAATTTGATTTTGAACAAACTTTAAACAATGACAAGAAAAAACTTTTCTAACATATGTTCGAAGTCCGGATTTACCGCTACATACATATATCTAGTTTCCCAAAAATTCAACACTAACAAATGATAAAATCATATTATTGTCATGTCGAAACTACGAAAAGTATATAAAACTATACTACATAGCTCAATACATTTTTTGATACTTAGATCAAAAAAATGATCAAGTCATTTAAACAACTAAATCCATGTAAAACAAACTTCGTATATTATGTTCTCAATGAATATGATTGTAAGAACTTTGATAGAATCGAAACAAGTCTAAGTTACTACTCCCTATGTTTCATTATTTTCGTCATTTATACTATTTTCGTAAGTTTCAAAATTATGTCATGTTTCTGTTTATAGGCGTATTTCACAATAAACTCTCAAATATACCCTTAAATTTTTCTAATTATAAATTCACTTTCAATGAGACTCAATTTAAAATCATGAAGAATATATGTTTCAGTAGGAAACAAATATGATTGATATCTGATTAAAAATATTTTTCATTTATTCTCTTCTAAAAGATTCCAAAAAATTTAGATATTTTATTTTATTTTATTTCCTATTACAAATAAATTTGTTACCAATTTGTATGATTCTTGGTAATGAAATTAAATTTTAATGTTGGCAACTATATGTCATTAATTAAAGGTAATCTAGGAAATCTCATAGTCTCCTTCATATTTTGACTTTGTCAAAGTTGACTAAAATTATGAAATGGAAGGAGTAGTTACTAACCTCAATTTGAAAAATGGTGTCTTGGTTTGCCTTCATTATATCTCCAGTTCTTCAATGAGTAATTAAAGATTGTCTCGATATTTCTATGTCATAAGTTTGACCTAACAAAGTTGACTTTAGTAAACAATTCAAGCGACCGAGTTTTGGAACAAAACTTGACAACCAACCTTGATATACCAATGCTTTGTGGGTTCAACCGAGCATTCTGACACTTTTGAGTGATGATTATTGTACTTCCATGTTAAATATTTTTTTCTTTTTTTGTTACCTAAAGTAACTGCATGTACCTTTATATGATGTGAAAATTTGATTATGTTTTTATATTGTTTACTGTTTCAATGATTTTGTTTGACTTTTTTTGTCTCTGAGGAATATATTTATGACTACGAAGAAAAAATATTTTTTTTGATACAAAATAATTTTAATAATCTCCAGGAAATATTTATTCTTCAATTTGTCGATTTGTAAATCTAAATAATTATTTTATTTTAGGTTTTTTTGTGTATGCTTGTTTATGTAGGGGGCTATATTTTAGTGTGAACGGGAATATTGATAGTTTCTCCTTTTTTGTATGTTGCAGTATCCAAGATAGATACCCTTTTAGAGACATTAGTGTCACTTTTATTCATAATCAGAATGAATTGTTTTCATGTGATCATAAATAGTTTTCTTGTTTTTTATTTTCATTGCAGTCAGACATGGAAGGAGACCTCAATCCTCCTATCAAGAGCAGGAAAACAGGAAGACCAAAAGTTAAAAGAAGAAGATCATATGATGAACCTCCATCACATCTAAAGAGTTACAAATGTAGCAAGTGCAAATCCACATTCCACAAATATACATGTGTTAGAGGTGATGTAGGTAGAAATCCAAAGGGGAAGAGACAAAGAGCTCATATTGATTTTGTAAATGGCACCTACACCAACACATATCCAAGTAAAGGCAGTATTGTATGTGGTAAAGCAAACAAATTAAAGGTAAGATGAAATCAATCTGTGTTGGTTAATTATATCAACCATTTGTTGCTAAGAATGGCAAGGATGTGCATCTATTTCAACACCTAGTAGAACTCTAAGGGAGCAGAAAATCACTCAAAGCTTATCAGGTGTTGGATTTATGCAACAAACTGTTTCACAAATATTTACGGATTCAAAAGTAAAGGCAAATAAACAAACTAAGAAAAATAAGAAGTATTAGGTTTTATTTGCTATGAAGCATTTTTTTTAGTTTGTACGGTGTGAGCATAAAACTCTTTAATTAATGACTTACTTTTGAATAGGTTTAATTTGCAGATGTAACAACTGATATTCTGGTTTGGACATCTTTTTATAACCAGTAATTAAATTTATTTTGAACATATTTATTTATTGATGGGTATGTTATGACAGTTTATCTATAATATATGAAATGAAGTAGTTTATTTAAAACAGGTCTTGCATATTATATTTCAAGATTTTTTTTTCAATTTCCTTACATAAAGAAGCCACTTGGAGGCTTAAATTTCTAACACTGTCTTTTGCAGCAATGAAAACAGCATGTGAAGCCTATCTAAATGCTTCACATTCACTGCAGATAAGGTAAGTTATGTTCTTATTCTGCTTATTGCTGCATAAATTCAGATTGAGTATGGATTTGCAGGTTGATTTGAAGCAAGCTTGATTATGCAGTGGACAATCTTTAATTCAGTGATCATCTTATACACATGTATAACAATTAATATGGTAACTTGAGGAAATTTGCTTTACATGGTTCACGAGGATCTTCAAACATTTGAAGTATGTACAGGTAGGAATAGTATACTTCAAGAACATTTGCATATTTTTAGTTGTTGTGGATCGAAAAAATTCTCTTACACCATTATATGGAACATGCTTGCACCTAAAAAATATCCAATCACACACTTTTGTCTCATGATTTCCCATTTTCCATGTCCACACATCGCATAATCAATTAGGGGATTTTTTTAGTCTCACCTTATTTTTGTTGTTTCATCTACCAGTTGGAAAGCCTTTCGCGCCTCCACTCATTACTTATCTATATAACTGTAGGATTTTTGGAAAAATTTGATTACTAACGGAAAAAATTAATGTTGCAGAAATTAGGGTACCTCACTGTTATAAATATAGGTTGGAGAAGAAGACCGTTATGTTTTGATCTATTTAGGTCGTGATATTTTAAGTATAAAGTTTCTAGGATGGTGACATGTGTTTCATATCGTTATAAGGAGAACATATGGGCACGGGTTAACTCGGTCTGAGTCTAGTTGATTCACTTGGTAAAACTCGGTCAAACACACTTAGGGGATTTAATAACTTTCGCAGGCGAGATAAAGTGACACCTGTCACTAACGAGCCGTTAATCGTTTTCTTTTTAAATGGAAATGATCTAGTGATATTTCAAATGGGTTTACTTTAATAAAATCAAAACTGGTGTAAACACCAAGGTGACCAAACTTAATAGACAAAAAATCTACCCATAAGTTGAGATCCATAAAACACCATATTCTCCAAAAGTGATACAAAAATAACAAAAAATTTAAAATATATAAATTACATCAATTTCATTTAAAAAAAAAACTCAACCTACCTTCTTATTCATCTTCTTATTCTCCATATGAGATCTATCGCTCTCTCTCTATCTCTCTCACACCACCACCGCCAACAGAACCTCCTACTACTACTCCTGCACCACCAGCAAAACCACGATTGTTTCCTTCTCTTCTTCCCCCACCACCAACAACACCTCTGTCTCCACCTTCCCCACCAACATCACGAATATATCCTTCTCTTTTGCCCACACCACCACCAAATCCACTACCATGTCTAGATATGCCACCAACAACACCTCTGCCTCCTCTTATCCTCTACAACCACCACCATCACCTAAGATCTGCCACCAACATCACCTATGTCTCCTCCTTCTATCATCTACAACCACTACCAACACCTCCAAATCCATTACCAACAATACTTATGTCTCTTCCTTGTACCCTCTACAACCACCACCAGCACCTTCTTCTGATGTATCATCACTAGAAAATGATGATACATCATCATCGTCGAAATCAATGTTGTGTTGGTGAAATGACAGGTTTATGTTGAAACCAATTTGGTTTCAAAAAAATTTGACAAAATTAAACAACGTTGAAACCGATGTTTTTGTTGGCGAAACAGTAAGTTTATGTTGAAACTAAATTTGGTTTCAACTAATTTTTGCCTATTTTTTGTCTTTGAAAACCAATGTTGTTGGTGATTGGGTAAGGTTACAATTTTTGTGTTGAAACTAGGTTTCGTTTTGACTTTTGACAAAATTAAAACAGCGTTGAAACCAATGTTTTTGTTGGTGAAAACAATAAATTTATGTTGAAACCAAATTTGGTTTCAACTTATTTTTGCCTAATTTTTGTCGTTGAAACCAATGTGGGTGATTTGGTAAGTTTTTTGTGGTGGTGTTTGCTAGTAGATGGTGGTGTTGTTAATAGTGATGGTGGTCTTGGTTGGTGGTGGTGTCGGTAGTTGGTGGTGGTGGGGTAGTGGCGATGGTGTTGGTGGTAGTGGTATTGGTGGTGGATGTGGTGTTGGTTGCTAGTGATGTTGGTTGATAGTGGCAAATGATGGTTGTGGTGTTGATGGTGCTGGTTGGTGGTGACAATAGTGTTGATATGGCGGTTGGCGACGAAGGTGGTGGTGGCGGCGCCGATGGTGGTTGGTGGTTGTGTCGATGATGGTACTAGTGGTTCTGGGTGATGGTGTTATTGGTTGGTTATGGTGGGGTGGTGCTGGTATTGGTGATGGCGGTGGTGTTGGTTGTTGGTGGCTCTGGTTGGTGGTTGTTGGTGGTTCTAGTTGGTGGTTGTGATGGTGGCACTGGTTGGTGGATGGTGTTGGTTGGTAATGGTAAGTTGGTGTTGATAGTGTTGGTGGTGAGAAATAATAGAAATTGGGGGTGAACTAGTCTGGAGGATAGTTTAGACAGTTATTAATAAATGGGGTTTTTGTTTAGTTTTTAATGGGTTTTTCTAGTACTAGGTAAGAATCTTGGGGGCTGCAACCCGCGCGTTACTAATAAAATCAAATATTAATCATGTGGTTTGGTTGTAAAATAAAACAATAAGTAGCTAGTATGGGTGAGCATTTGGCCTGAAATCTGTGGATTCGACCCGGACCGACCGTATTTTTGCGGGTGGGTGTCCGGACCATTCGCAAATGGATTGGATGCAGATAGAATTTTTAAAATCCAATGGATTACGGATTGGGCCCAGATACAACCTTGAAAATCCGTTAGACATCCAAACTCGTTAGATATATAGTGACTAGGATTTTCACCACACTAACTACTGATAGTTGTAAAAGTATAAAGACATTGGTCATCAAGAAGAACCACTTTGAAACCAAAGAATTTCCTTTGTCATCCCTGAAGTTATTAATGATGATTCCACCTATATTTTTTCTTGAATACCAAATAATCTAATATGCCAACGCTAAAGAACGTAACAACCACCACAATATAACTAACTGACAACCCTTTAAACATTTTCCTTTTTACTGGGGGCGCTAAAGTTGCCTGTAAAATATTCAGCCGATTTAGATAGGTTCTAAAATATAACTAAACTCAACCTTATCGTACAAAATAATTATATAAAACTACTGTTTAGTTAAAGATATAAAATAAAAATCCCAAGCCTAAATCTCAGGGGTAATCTCATTCCCAAAGGTTGTAGCAATAATTGCAATAGCGGTAACTACACCAAACAAACTATTAATAGTATCACCCTTTAGACCGTAGTTTTTGGGTTGTGTTTTTGAAGAACTTCCTACCAACACACAAAATATATTTTGTTATTATTACCATTTGATCACA
The DNA here is from genome assembly GCA_023531435.1 of Papaver californicum. Lineage (NCBI taxonomy): Eukaryota > Viridiplantae > Streptophyta > Magnoliopsida > Ranunculales > Papaveraceae > Papaver > Papaver californicum. The sequence goes on along the minus strand of JAJJMC010027712.1, from coordinate 2,363,230 downwards.
TTTTGTTATTATTACCTAGTTTTATATATTTTAATTATAAAACATATCCATTGGATTATCCGCATCCAATTCGTCCACCCATACATCTGTTGGATGATGGATTAGATGTGGATACCAAATTTGAAATCCGTAACGAACTGGATTAGATGCGGATAGGGCAAAAAACGGCTCATACCAGCCCATGCACACCCCTAGTAGCTAGTACATATGAACAGGAGTGATATATTGATGATTTGTAGGGGTGAACAACGGGTGGAACCCGTGGATTTGGTGTCACTCAAATCCAATTCATCAAAATCGCGGGTGCTAGATTTGCATCCGTGTCCAATACATCACACGCGGATTTGATATTTGTGGATGGGCGAATGTACGGATTGGATGCAGATAAATCCACGAATTTTATGTTTTTTATTAGGTAAAATGGAAATAATTAACATGTTAATAAAAAAAAAACTAATTTAAACATTAGATTACTGAAATTTAAGGAATATATTAAGTTATTACAAATATAAAAATTCTAAAATTATAATAATGTCATCCCAACAACCAAAAGTAAAATTAAAAAGTATATTCAACATTATTTGGTTGCAAATTTTATTCATCGTCACAACTAGGTTAGAATGAAAACATTAAAAGTTATATAGTATCTTCAAAATACACCTATATCTCTTTGTATTTTATAAATTTCCTATTTACCCTTAAACATAACGGATGCGGGTGTTCAATGGATTTCTAGACTTGCATCTGCACCCAATCCATTATTTAGTGGGTTTTAAAAATGTATTCATGTCCAACCCGTTCATAATCGGGTTGGATGTCCAACCGCCAAACTGCGGATGGATTGGGTCAGGTTCGTGGGTTTGGGTTCATACGCTCACCCCTAACATTGATTTGGTTCCGTCATCATAAATCCCAACGCTAGCCCATTGATTAGATTCATGTTTCATTGATTCCTCCTAAAGATTTCATTTCAATTGGAATTTGGTTATTCACGATGTACGATGATCCATGTTAAGCATCCATGGTTGAATGGTTAAAGCGCCCAATTCATAATTGAAAAATTCGTAGGTTCAATTCTTGTTGGATGCACGTCAATGGGAATGTTCAATAAACCTATTGGAATTGGCTCTGTATCAATGGAATGTACATAACGAATTGGTATGGTATATTCATACCATAACATATGAACAATAAAAACTAGAATTCTTATCAATACTGGAACTCATAAGGAAGAAAATGGATTTATGGATGGAATCAAATATACAGTATTTATAGACAAAAATATTCGATTATTGGAGAAGAATCAATATAATTCTAATATCGAATCAGAATCAACTAGGATAGAAATAAAACACTGGGTCGAAATCTTTTTTAGTGTCAAGATAATAGCTATGAATAGTCATCGATTAAAAAAAAAGAAAAAAAGAGCAACAGTCTTATCCTACTCATCAACATAAACTTCAAGGTGAAGTATATATAAAAAAGTTATTCCAAGTCTAGTGTGTTGGGACGAGTCGAAGACCTGAGAAGACTAGAGCCTTATTTGATTTGCTAATCGAAAAGTTCGTCACTATATATACTGATGCTTTTCCAGACTGCTGTTTCCTCGTTGTCTTTATCTTTCTCTATTTTCTCTCGTCTTCTTTACTTTTGAGAATTACTCTTTTGATAACAATGAGTTTCTATAACAGTTCATCATCAACATCAAATAATGGTGTATTACTTGAAATTTCTCTTAGTGAAATATTTCTTGCGATCAAACCATCAGAAGACGATGTAACAGCACGAACGCAAATCATTAGTAAGCTCAAAGATATTGTGGGATGTATGCGAAGTCAAAATCTAAGAGGTAATTTATTTTTTCCTTCTCTTTTATTATCGATATTAATTTGTTTATGGAGTTTTGAAATTAAAAAGTTGCATATATTATTTTGATCAGACGTAGATATTGCATATATTATGTGGATCAGACATAAATTTTCCTAGTGAATCTTACCATCTACATTCTTCATGCTGACTTTTTAAGGCCGGCAATTCTTTTTTTCTATTTCTTTATATGTCGGAGGCTGGTAGATAGTCAGGGTGCCCAATGAGCCCCACCCTCTATTTTGTTGCATATACTGTGTTGGCTACCGGTCTTGCGGATACTGCAGCAGTGCAGCCCCTCTAAATTTCGTAGTACTTTTATCATTGTAAAAGAAAATTACTCAACAGTGTCACCGTGCCTTCTTTTTTTTTCATATGGTGCAACATACCAGTATAATTGCCTTGTCATTTCCATTTGGTCTAATCTACGCATTAGATGGAAAACTGGTCCGATAGTGTGCAGAGCATCATAATCGTCACAAAATTAAATTTTCTTTCGGGTGCTACCCATATGGTTTACATACAACTGTATTCAGATAATGAATTTAAACTTCTTTAAATTGGAGATGCATGGTCAAAAATATGTCGATCTTTCCCAATTTATATGTTATGTATACATTGAATTCATTCACAGGTGCAAGTGTCGAACTATTTGGGTCATTTGTTTCTAATCTCTATACAAGATGGGGAGATTTGGATATTTCTGTCCAATAACCTGAGGATCAAGTTTATCATTCAACTGCACTTCGAGAAATCAAGTATAAAATGAATCGTTTTCTCCTTCATGTGTATTTCCAATATTGAAATTTATCGCATTTCTATCTGCTAACTAGTGCCATTAATAAATACAGCACATTCGGTTAATGTCTCTTAAAAGCAAACCCTGTTTCAGGTGTTTTTCGTATTGTTGACTTTACTCCGGAAGCAAGAGTTCCTATCCTTGCAGTTGCAAACAACCGCAACAATATTCATTGTGATATATCGATCAACAACTGGAAAGGCCTAATCAATTCAAAATTCCTCTCTTGGATTACTCAAATAGACGGACGTTTTCGGGATATGGTTCTACTGGTCAGCTTTAGTAATTAGTATCTCTAGTGATCATTACTACTTCATATTAATTGTCAAAGTAGCAGTTTTTATACTTTAAATTTGTGTCTACATATATGTGCAGATCAACGAATGGGCTAAGTTACGTGATATCAATAGCCCCAAGGATGGAACCTTGAATTCGTATTCCCTTTCTTTGCTGGTCATTTTCCATTTTCAGGTCATTTTCCATATCTGTGAAATATGCATCAAATTTATGAAGTGTATTTTTATTAGATGAGTGTACTATCTTTCGTACCTTGATGTACTCTTTTATGTAGACATGTGAACCTGCAATCTTTCCTCCACTTAAGGATATCTATGCCGGGAACATTATGAAAGATTTTAGAGGTACATCATCTTAAGCAGCATTCACTTATGGTTGGAAGTATCTTTATAAAATGGAAGTTTATGACGGAACTAAGTTTTGTTTATTAAGGTGGGAGATTAACTGTTACTGAGGAAAGAAACATCCATGAAACATGCAATGCAAACATAGAAAGATTCAAACGGAACTTAACAAATGTGAACAAGAGCTCCTTGTCTGAGCTCTTTGTTTCATTTTTTCAGAAGGTAATCTTGGTTAACTTTTGTTAGAGATTATAAATATCCATGTGATGCATACCGTATTGTTCCACTTTCAGGTTCAGGGTTCAGCGTGATATGAAATAGCTGTGTTTGAACTTTAGATGTTGAATTCTAGGGGAGGGATTCGACATTTTAATAAAATTTAGCTTCCCTTTGTGCATATGACTAGGATAGTACAGTAACATGTATCCTTATAAATTTATTTTCTGACTATCATGATGTGAATATGATATCACCATCACCTTGTAACGTAATTACTTTTGTAGTTTTCCACAATCAAGACGATGGCATCAGACAGGGTTATTCCGGGCAGTGGGAACAAAAGTGAAACTATTTTGGAAGATCAACTCCTATACTTGTAAGCTCTTCAGAAAGGGTATTTTTAGCTAGTTAACTTTGAAGTAATTGTCCCTGTTTAACCTTTAAATTGTTATTTGTTCATTGTTTTTTAGATTGAAGATCAAATTGATAGACCCGAAAATGCTGCACGGGCTGTTATGTACATCAGTAATCTAAACAAGATATCTGAAGCTTGTGAGGGAACCTACCAAAAGCTTCTTTCAGCTTGCTGTGATAAAACTTCTGTAATCTCTAGTTTAGTGAGTCGTGAAATCAGCTCGAAAATCTTAATATGACCGACCAAATATTACTTTTACCTAGCTAGAGAAAACTGTTTAGAAGCGTCTATGATATGTGCGTCCAAGAATGACGTGATATTTTGCTTACATACATTTACACTCTGGATGTTATCATTTGCAAAAATATTCATCTCCAACATAAATTAGGTTTTGCATTACGTCGCAAAACCTGCATATATGTGTATCTGTGCACGCATTGATGTAGCTTGGAAATGTCATGAGAACAATGAGAGAATTTCACAAATTAGAATCATGCAAAGAAACAATAATGCAACCTGCAGCACTTTTAACAAATAGAAAAAATGAAACAACCTAAGCAAAACCCGTTTTCAAATCAATGCAGTCCCCTGCTGCTATGACTGCATCCATCCATCTTGAACTCCCTCGCCCATTTAACTAATATTAGAGCTCCCCTTGCCTCTGCCCCATCCACTGCTCTGGCCTTGCTGTTGCAAACAGAACTCTTTCATACTCTGGTTTGGTCTTCCATTCCTCTTTGATGTCCACAATGGCAACTTGCTCAAATTCATCATCTATTGAAGTTAAGAGATTCACTTGTATTCTAAACCGTAAATTATCTTCCGTAAATTGCCCTCTATGCCCACTTATCGGACATTTAACTGCAGCATTTCAAGTACGCAACATTTCAAGTACCAGATCAGGTCGTCCTTAACCTAGCCGACCCCAACTAAAAGAAAGAATTCAGCACCCAACCACACAAACAGAACTTAAAAAGTTCAGCCACATTTTCCAAAGTGGGAATTTGAGAATGTGAATATATGATACAGAACACAAGTAAGCAATCATCACCAACACTTCCGTTCCAGCAAAACAATAAAAGGGTTTTGAAGCGTGCATGACTATTTGGGATATCATTTTTGTTCTTCTGGGGCCATAGTCAAATGCAGATGCATAATTTACCTTCATAAGTCCAAAAGAACTTAAATACAAATCAATGACATAAACTTCAAAATTTTCAATAAAATTTACAAGGATCATATAGAAGAGTAGGCAAATTCATTGATTAATCCGAAGATAAACATTCATTTCAACAAGATAATTAAAAAGAGTACTACAACATTCAAAGATTTACTAAACCATGTACCACTTCCTGATTAAACAAGGATACCTAACAACAGACATAAGAAAAGAAAGAGGAACACACAAAATTACATACAAAAAAGGATAACACAAACATTAACTAGGGTTTCTACATTTATGCCTTTTTAGGTGATTTCCCAGCTTTTGGAGACTTTGGTTCTTTAGAACCACCAGTAGATGCTTTCTCAGCAGTTTTTTTTGGCAATAAAATTGGGTTAATATTTGGTAAAACTCCTCCATGAGCAATGGTAACACCTGATAAAAGTTTTCCAAGTTCTTCATCATTTCTTACAGCTAATAAGACATGCCTTGGTATAATCCTTGTCTTCTTATTATCCCTAGCTGCATTTCCAGCCAATTCCAATACCTGAACAAATCAAAATTTCACATACAAAATCAGATCTACATAAAAAAATTGGAGAATAATTTATTAACCCTAGCTATATATTGGATAAATTGAAATTACCTCAGCTGCGAGGTATTCAAGAACTGCGGCAAGGTAAACAGGGGCACCACTACCAACACGTTGTGCATATCGACCTTTCTTAAGATATCTTCCGATTCTACCAACCGGGAATTGTAAACCAGCTTTGACTGATCTTGTGACTGCTTTCTTCTTAGGACCACCACCTCTTCTTCCTGCAAATCCTTTCTTTCCTTTTCCTCCTGGTGTCTCCATGACTTTAATGACCTTTGCCCTGAAAAAAAAGTCTAGCTGAGAGAAACAATTTGGAGATCAGATCCGATATAAAATTCTTGTGTTCGGAAATAGATTGAGTTTGGGATGGATTTATACTAGTTTTTTGTTATCGGTTATTAGTTGCGGATCGAGTCTGTGAACCGTTGATTAGATTTTCTTATCGAGGGGTCATCTTGCTCTTAGTGTCGATCCGTATCTTTGTTGAATGGACCAATGATATTTGAGAATAGAGAATTTGAAACGTGGAAACATACTGGATAAATGATCCAAGTGTAATGTGTTATCCTGCTTGATATGCCTAGTGTGGCGGCCCTAATTTCTATTTTATTTTTATAAATTAGTCATCTTATAACACAAAAAAAATATATATATGAGGCTATACAATCTGTTGGTTGTCTTTGTTCCAATAGTAAGATCTAAAATATAAGTATCTCCCAACGACTAAAACAAAAAAAAAAAAGTACGTTTGAAACTTAGGTATTGAAAAAAAGAGATACATAAAGAAAGAAAGAGAAAACTAGGCATTGAATTTCATCGTTGGTTGTGTAAACCTTGCTTCCTTATCTACTTTGCCAAATCATCTGTTATCCTATTATTTTTTTTATGATTAACTAATGTTTCCAAAAAACTAACACAGGTTATTAAAAAATTTAAAACTTGAGAGATAACTGATTGATTTTTCCATTAAGTAGTATTCTTCTTTTCTTGTACAAATTTAATGATTTTTTGACAAGTCCATGTCTCTTGCCCAGTGAGTTGTTTCAAGCAGCATCAGAGCTTCTGCTTCTTCACAGTTGGTTGTATTGAAGGTCCAATATCTAGTTTTAATAGTTGAACTTGCATCAAATCTTAGAATTAGGTCGTATCCTGCATTTGATTTGAATCAATCCATGAAGCATCGAAGTTAGGTTTAACTTGATGTATTGGAGGGTTACTAGAGATTTGATTGTTTCTTATAACAGAGTCAGAGATGGTTCTCAAAACAAAGTCATCTAGAGTTTCCAACAAGGGTGAGAACCAAAAACTTAAATGTATTTAAACTGTTAATGAAGTTTGTAGACTAATGTTGGATTTTCCTGAAAGATTCTCGTGCATATTTCGTTCTTGATCAATCAACATTAGTAGTTACCACTTCAATAACATTATCATTACTTGAACCTGTGATCCAGCTGGTGTAAAAATGAGATCCTGAAATCAATTCAAAATTTAAACCACAAAAGGAGGCAGCAGTCATACTGACTTAGCATATGAACATTCAAAAACAAAAATGTTTAACAAACTTACATGGATTTTTACAAAAAACCCCATGTATATATATATATATATTATAAATTGGCCTAATTTTTTTCTAATTGGTAATGCATTGTAAATGCATTTGGATAAGAAAAAATTAATTCTCTAATGTCATATTTAGGTTCCAAAAAAAAATTTGTAATCTAGCTGTTGTATATAAAGGTGTAACAACTACAAGATTATGTAATTTTTCATACAATAATTTCACAGAGAATTCCCCATTTGTAGTTAGCAGCCATCTTAGTCCATCCTTTTTGCAGTATAGCGTCATGATTGGCGAAAATTTTGATACCCCGAATTTTATTAGCAACATTAGCAAGAAAGTTATTTCTAACTTTGTCAAAGTACAACTTCTTTGTGTCTGAGTCAATTAACTCAGAAAAAAGTGTTATAGAATTGTGTTTATTTCCACATAAATGTATTGAGTTAGTTTCAATATTATCTAAATATCAACCAATCATTGATTATTTACCATCATTTACATCCCAATAGTTGTACTTACAAATGATTGAAATACCCTACAAAATGAACTTCCATATCCAAGACTCATTGTAATGTTTTTAGCATGGAAAACAGATGAGTTTAGAAAATATTTAGCTTTTAGAATAGATGATCATATAGAATTCGGTGAGTAACCAGTCTCAACGCTAATTTTGCAATCATTGTTTTGTTCATTTTATTTGCTTATTTGAAACCCAAACCTCCCATAGACACATGCTTACATAAGAAATCCCAAGATTTCATGTACACACCTTTAGCATTAATCTCTTTCCACCAAAAGCCCTTTTATACTTCATTGATTATGTGAGTGATTTTTTTTAGCAAATTAATCACACATCCCATTTGGTAATTTAAGAGGCTAGATAAAAAATATTTGCGTAGTATTAATTTACTAGCCTAGACTATCTTCTACCTTGCCGTCCTTGAATTATGTTTTCCAAGTTTTGAATTGTAGTATCAAAAGTTTTAAGTTTTGATCTATCTACGAAAAGTGGAGCTCCTATGTAAGAATCTTTGAAAAAAATTATTTTTTTTTAGCAATATTGTCATCATTCTCTGATATTTAGAATGAATTCTTTTATATAATAAAAGACTTGATTTATTAAAAGTTATTAGTTGCCCAGAGGCAGTGTTAAACAAATCAATGATATTCATAAGGTTTTTGCAGCTGATAATTCATTTCTTAATTTCTATCTAATAATTCATACACTTTTATAAAATATTTATCTAATTTTATGGATCCAACCAGTTCGCTTATAAGACTGTGAGTAAAAAAAATTATAGTTTCATATTTAGCAACCTATTTATTTAGTTTGGTAGGCAACAATTGCCTGATTTATATATATTTATAATTATATTAGATTATTATAGAGGATACATGAATCTGTGTTACTTAGATTTGCGAAATATTGTTTCCAGAGAATAGTTCTTGGAAATTGTGACTATTGCATGCGTTTCTTAAGTTTCATTATAAGTGAGACTAGACTATATAAGCTACAGTTAGTTTTCCAAATGAATTTTTAAAGGTAAGGATAGAATGACGTTGACATGCTGTAAATTTGTTTTTGTTTTGTGTGATTAACATTTTTTCATTGTTAATGAGTAATCGATTCGAACGATTAACCAGTGGATCAAAGATTACAAGTTAAACATTGCTTGTCCCCAGTTTAAGGTGGGAACTTCTTGTAATAATTAATATTTATGTTATTCATTTTTATCTACAAACATGTTGTTATTTTGATGGTATGTTGTGTAATATGTAATATCTAATTTATTTCGTAAGGGATGTTTGTTCTCCCCACAACTTCTTGCTAAGTCGAGTAGGACGAACGATTTTACCCTCGTTTGAAGAATCTTAATAAGAGGGAGATAGTTAAATCGCTTTAATATTATTAATAGTAGGGTGATGCTTATAACGTTCAATATATATATATATATATATATATATATATATATATATATAT
>JAJJMC010027712.1:2153502-2353891 GCA_023531435.1 Papaver californicum | reverse complement strand
ATATATATATATATATATATATATATATATATATATATATGCATATTATCTAATTCGGGCAAAATCACTTGTATGTGGATTATGTTTGATGGCTACTATCTGATCTTATAGCAGTTTCCATAGCCTCGACTTGGATGGCAATTCATTTGGAAGGCATTGGTAAGATTAAGATTATCCTAACGTCGCTTTCATAATATGGTGTGGTTACGGTAACAAATATGTATATGTTTATTCTAATGTTTTTTCATAGTGATTGCAGTATGGGATGTCATTTATGCGAAGGTAAGGTTAAGATAACATTTATTCTTACATGTCATACTTACGATGCTTTACTGATTGTTGAATGTTTTACTTATATTATTGTTATTTTAATTATAGATCTTTTATAATTTTAAATCATGTTATTGATTACTTGTAATTTTTACATATTTCCATTGACCACCATTTTGGGATGATGTGCTCACTCGTTTCCACTTCATTTTCATCTAAGATGGTGCATACGGAGATGTTTATTTCCGTATTATGAATATTTATAGTGAATCAATGATTGCACTACACAATTTTTTGCTATTCACAGATGAAATTTGCAACAGCTCTTACATTGTTGCTAATTTTACAACAAACAAAAATTTCGCAACAACTGCCAGTAGTTATGAAATTAGCAATTGTTGTTTTTTGTTGCTAATCGTAACACCTTGGATAACCATATGTGCGGCTTAGTTGATTGTAGGTTGCAATAATATATAGGATAAAATGTGCCACATAAGCGTGTATGACACATTACTAATAACCTACTCTGTTCTCTACCGTTTGACGATTATCCCTATGCACGCAACACCTCAAAGGCTCAAACCCTAAAAATTCTTGTGCGTGGAGAAAACATTTTATAACCTAAAATCATTCGATTCTTTGTCTAGATCTTCACTCAGTTTGTCCTATAACCATTTTTCCAAACCAAATTTGTTAAATTTCCTTCTGATCGAAACATATGAAAGCTACTCAGATCTTTACTTTAAGTTTGTCTTCATCAACTTTGTTTTCAATTCATCTCAAGAGAACTTAACCCAATATCTCGCTTCCACAAGTCTCTTCTTTCTTGAGAGTCAAAAAGCTTTCAAGTAATTAAAGTTTTTATTCATTCTGGAGGTTCATCCGTTTATGTTGGTTATTTTCTTTCATGTAACCAAATAAAACCCCTTTTGTTTCACTATTGATTGGAAAATCCCTTTTCTCGTTTTTTAAGATTTGATCTGATTTTTGTGCTTTATTTTGTGTAGTGTTGTTGAAATGAAAGTTCCAGCCATAGGAAATCCCTAATTAAAATTTATTTAATCATTGAAGTCTTGTGTTAGTATTGTTAATCCAAAATGTTATCAAAGACTTTTTTTTACTATTAAAACATGTAGATGGTGGGTTTTTGACAAGGATAAAATAGTAAAATTATCTCTCAGAACTCGAGTCTGGGAAAATATTAAACATTATGCAGGTGCTTATCCTTGTCCTCTCTTAGGTGCTTATCCCTGTCCTCTTCCTGTATGTATGGCCAACTATATAATGAGTCAACATGCAATACTATACAAAATCTTTAGAATAGAACTGGTGCTTACTATGACATTCCCAGATGTTCTATGATTTTTACATAAAATCTCAAACTACTTGATCAAAAGCGCCAGGGGTATGTGATGTGTTTTAGAAATATTGGTAAAAGATTCGATACACAGACTTGTGAAAATTTGATTTTTAAACCTAATTCTTAATACTAAAAATAAAGAAGATTAAATTAAAATTGATTTAAGATTATGGAAAGAAATGAGACTAAGGATTCCACCATTAGCCAATTTTTCAAGTGATTTAGTATTAATAATTATCTTATAACTCATATATTCAATTGATTCTAAATATTGCCAAAGTTAGATTTTCAAAAAAATTGTTGTAAATCAAAAGTATGAGATACCAATAACCCTAATTAAGCATGACCCATCAAAATAAAATACAACCAATTGATAAAAATCATTATTTCAAATTTAATTCAAAGCAAATAATCATAAAAGAATTGCAAAAATTAATTAGATAAAAATATACCACTTTATTATTGGAAAAATGACTTCCTCCGTCGCCTCAACAATGGGTTCTAGCTCCTCATGTTGTAAACACTCTCAAAATATGCATTCATGGATCAAAAATTGCTTACAAAGATGAAAAGAGTGAAAATTGTGTAACAGGGAGTTTGCAACTGTGTAATGGTGTTGCATAAACCTGTTTCCACTGTTACAGAAGAGAAAGTGCTTCCGATGAAGATAAACGTTGTTGTTCTGAAGATATCCGTTGATGTTCAGTTGAAGGAACCATCGAAGCTGAAGATAAATTTAGCAAAGGCGAAGATATCCGTTGATGTTCAGTTAAAGAAATCGTCGCATATTCCCTGTTCTTCACTACAACAGCAACAACACTTTTTTTCTTCATGTTTTCTTCCTGAGCCTCTCCCCTCCGTTTTTCTCATTTCTCTTTGCTTTATATAGGCTCCACCAACCCTAACAACTCTTACGAAGTAGATAAGGACTTAAAACAACTCTTAAATCTCGTATGAATCCGAAACAAAGAAGATTTTCTTTTCGGTTCAAACACGACTTTGAGCCATTTTTTTCGGCAAGAAAACTCTGATCTTGACGTGTTTAATTGTTGATCCAACTTGATAACTCGATTATCTTCTAATCCAAGTAAATAAATCCCATAAAAATCGGACTTCAAACGAATCAACATCTCTCTCTCGCGTGAAAAGAATTTTTCGTCATTTTCAAATTTATAACAAAGAAGGGGTGCCCCTATACAACATTTGGGCGCCTTTATTGTATACCATTCTAGGTTGCCCAGTATGAAAAATGGAGGAAAATGTTAGATTTAGGTTTTGGGGTAGAGTTAAAGAAAATTGATGTCAATAAGAAACTCCAAAATTTAGAAACTTGTGAACAATTCAGGATGACACTAACCATTCTAGGTAGATGGAAACATAGTTCTTATCTATACGAATTGGTGTGCCCAGCTAAATGGTCTATTCATATCTGGATGCACTCAGGTGTTAGAGATAACATGATAATCATTGAACAAGCATATCTCAGAATCATCATAACCATATCACTTTCTATTTTTATTTTTGCAATTTTATGTTTCTCTAAGTGATTTCGTGGGGCCCTAGTATTGCCATAAGGTTGTAGCTCGGATGTATTAGAATTGAAAAAAATAAAAAAATTGACACTTTGACAACATTATGTGTGTGTTCTCCCTGTCTTCGTCGCCTAATCAAGTGTGGAATGTAGGATCCATGAGAATTATCATGTAATCTGCTGAAAAGGAGCATGCGCTTAGATTCAAAAGATCTAATCATGTAGTCGTTAAAAAAGAAAAAAAAAGAAAAAAAATAAATAAATTATGTATATAAATAATAATATAAAAATATGAGCATCCGAGCGGGACTTTATATTAATATTCTCTGAAACACAACTCACCTTAGTCAACTTCTGTGGCATTTGATTTCGAGCACCTAGATTTCCCGTTCTTTGACATCTATCACAAGTTGTACAAAATACATACACATTTTTAAATAAAGTGGACCAATAGAACCCACTTTCAAGTACCTTCAAAGCAGTTCTCTTTTCCCCAAAGTGTCCTCCACAAGCGTATGAATGGCAAAAAGACAAGATAGAGTTGTATTCAGATTCAGATACGCACCTTCGCATGATTTGGTCTGAATAATGTTTCCACCGGTATGGATCATCCCACATATATTGATTCACTTTCTTTTTGAGTTTGTCCCTCTCAGTACGAGATAAATTTCTTGGGATTTGTTTAGACACTAAATAATTCACAATATCTGCATACCATGGTTCTGAAACTGCAATTAAGAAGAGTTTCCCATATGGAAAGCTTTCACATAATGGGATAGCTTCTTCATCTACAGTAATACGACTCAAGTGATCCGCAACGGTATTCTCAATTCCTTTCTTGTCTTTAACTTCGATATGAAACTCTTGTAGGAGTACTATCCATCGAATGAGCCTTGGTTTCACCTCCTTCTTTGTAAGAAAGTACCTAAGTGCTGCATGATCAGAAAACACAACAACTTTCGTACCAAGTAAATAAGAACGAAATTTCTCCAATGCAAAAATGATTGCTAACAACTCCTTTTCTGTAGTCGTGTAGTTTTTTTGGGCCTCATTCAACGTTTTGGAAGCATAATAAATGGCGTGATGTAGTTTCCCAGTATGCAGGCCTAAAACTGCACCGATCGCATAGTCACTGGCATCACACATTATCTCAAATGGCTTGCTCCAATCCGGTGGTTTAATGATAGGGGTTGTTATCAAAAGTTCTTTGAAACGATTGAATGCCTCCAAATACTTCTCATCAAAGTTAAAAACCACGTCCTTTTGTAATAAATGGCATAATGGTGATGCAACCTTGGAAAAATCTTTGATAAACCGGCGATAAAACCTTGCTTGACCAAGAAAAGCACGAATCTCTCTTACCGTAGTGGGAGGGGTAAGAGCACGAATAAGATCGATCTTAGCTTTATCAACTTCCAAGCCTTTAAAAGATATATTATGACCTAAAACAATACCATGAATTACCATAAAATGGCACTTCTCCCAATTTAGCACAAGATTAGTTTCAACACATCGTTTAAGAATCAATGTAAGGTTATCCAAGCACAAGTCAAATGAATCACCATACATACTGAAATCATCCATGAAAACTTCGATAATGTTTTCCACGTAATCTGAAAAGATACTTACCATACGCTTTTGGAAGGTAGCAGGTGCATTACACAAACCAAAAGGCATCCTTCTGTATGCAAATTTTTCAAAAGGACAAGTAAAAGTGGTCTTCTCTTGATCCTCAGGTGCTATAGCAATCTGATTGTAACCTGAATAACCATCAAGAAATAAGTAATATGAGTGTCCTGACAATCTTTCCAACATTTGATAGCTAAAAGGTAAAGGAAAGTGATCTTTTCTAGTGGTTGCATTAAGATTTCAATAATCAATACAAGCTCTCCAACCGGTTTGCACTCGAGTTGGGACAAGTTCATTGTCTTTATTCTGCACTACTGGAACGCTCGACTTCTTTGGTACAACTTGTACTGGGCTCACCCACTTGCTATAGAAATAGGGTAGATAACTCCCACATCTAATAACTTAAGTATATTTTTCTTTACCACTTCCATCATTGGAGGATTCAAACGACATTGAGCTTCCCTTGTAGGCTTTGTTCCCTCCTCAAGTAGTATTTTATGCATACACGTAGAATGGATTATTCCCTTGATATCAATAATTTTCCATCCTATAGCCGTTTTATACTCCGTCAACACCCGAAGAAGTCTTTGTTCCTGCAATTCAATTAGTTCTTTAGAAACTATTACCGACAACTCCTCATTATCACCCAAATACATGTATTTTTGGTGATCAGGAAGAACCTTAAGTTATATTTTAGGAGCCTGCAAGACTAATGACAACAATTTTTCATTAGTGCATGGTAAAGAGATAAATAAATATCATGAGTTGGTGGGCATTGTTGCAACGAATTGAGTTCACCAATAGCTTCCTCAAATTTATCCCCTAATTTAAGCTCGGTTCTTAGATCCATAAGATCTTTAGAACCCACACTCCTCGTGATAATAGTCTCCAATGGATCATTACTCCCCAAATTAAACATATGTTGAGATAAAGAGTCAATAACATCAATGGAGAAACAAGAATGGACATCACTAGGATATCACATCGCCTCATAAATGTTGAAACGTATTATTTCTCTGTCAAATTCCATTGTCAATGTCCCACTATAGACGTCGACTTTTGTTCTCGCCTCACATGAATGGACATCCCAGTAGAAACTGTATAAACGAATCAGTTGATCCATCTGTCATCTCCAGTACGTAGAAATCTGCTGGAAAGACTAGCTGATTAACCTTCACAAGCATATTTTTAACAATACCTCTAGGGTATACATTAGAACGGTCAGCTAATTGTAAAACAACTCCAGTTTCTTTCAAAGGTCCTAAATTAAGAGATTCATATATAGATGCACGCATAACATTTACTGATGCTCCTAAATCAAGCATAGCCTTATTAAACGTTCTGTTACCAATAATAATAGAAATATCAAAACTACCAGGATATTTATATTTGAGGTGGAGTTTATTTTACAAGATAGCCGAAGCATTCTTCCCCACTCTCATTACCTCGTTACCGGTTAATATTTTTTTATTAGTGCACAAGTCCTTCAGAATTCTTGCATATTTGGGGACTTGTTTAATCGCATCTATGAGTAGAATATTCACATGAATCTTCTTAAAAATTTCTAAGATAACCTTATCTTGTTCCGCCTTTTTCGAGTTAGCAAACCTGCAAGGAAAAGGTAAAGGAGGAACATAAGTAGAAACAGGAGGTTTAGAGTTTTCTTTAGGTACCTCATCGATTTGGGAAGAGTCAGTAATCTCTTTCTCCAAAACCGGCCCCTTAGGGTCTTTGTTTTTCTCAGCTTCCTCTGGTTGCACAGTTTGTGTACCACTTCTCAATGTCACAACGTTGACATTTTCTCTTGGATTGATAGGTTGAGAAGGTAGTTTTCCATTATTCTATGTCTCCATATGATTCATTCTACCGACCATCATGCTCATCTGAGTTTGTAGTTCTTTTATCGCATTATCAGTTGTCTGCTGATTTTTCTGGATCAACGTCGTCATATTCTTCATCATGAAGAGCATCTCCGATGATTCTGAGTTTTGAGCTTGTTGTGGAGGTTGTACTTGCTGTTGGAATCCATTTGGACGATTTAAAAACGGCCCTGGAGCGGAAGCTTGCTTGTTCGCATAACTGAATTTTGGATGATCTCTCCACCCTGGATTATAAGTGTTGGAATAAGGATCATATCTCTGTTGTTTTGGGAATACTGCATTCACCTGTTCAGCTTCTTCTTCATAAGATGGGATGATCACTGCAACCATTTATGGCATCATCATTTCCATATTACCAATTTTATGCTCTAAATACGGTGAAGAAGTAACCTCATTAACCCTCCTGACGAGTGGTTCTGACCCATGACTTGAGAATTGTTGAGAATTTTCTGTCGTGTTCTCAATTAACTCTCTAGATTGAGCTACTGTTTTGTTCACTAATGCACCACCACCTGCAGCGTCGAGAAGATTTCTTTCACTTGCTTGAAGACCCTCATAGAAGTACTGGATGATTAATAAATCACTGAATTGATGATGTGGGCAGCTATCCACCAATCTCTTGTAATGTTCCCAGCATTCATACAATGTCTCTCCTGCCATCTTCTTAATGCCACAAATCTCTTTACTAATCTGAGTCGCCTTTGATGCAGGAAAGTATCTCTCTAAAAAGAGTTTCTTCAGACCATTCCAAGTTGTGACACTACCAGAAGGTAAATAGTATAACCATTCCTTAGCAGTATCCATCAGGGAGAATGGAAAAGCTCGTAACATGACTCCATCAGCATCGGTCTCTGCTGGTAGCATGGCCATGAATATGTTATGGAAATCTATCAAATGTTTACTTGGATCTTCATTAATCATTCCATGAAACTTTGGGAGTTCTCAAATCAACCCTGGCTTGATCTCGAATGTAGATGTTGTCTGAATATACCACTGTTGCGTATCTAACTTGTGAGAAGCTAAGTCTTTGAGTGTACAATTTGTATCACCCATTGTTTCTTGTTCTTCTTCTACGTCTGAATCTGCGAATTCACTTGACGATATACTTGGAGGAACTTGAGTGTTCACTGCTCGAACGAAATCTTTTAGTAAAGTGCATGATCGAAGTCGTATATTGGGACTTGGTCTACCCTCTCTAAGCATTCACGAAAGAAATAGTACCTGAAAAACAATTCTTGGAACTAAGTTAAAAACTAGAAATAAGAAATCAAAAACAAAATAATAATCCGCTATGCCTCCCCGACAGCGGCGCCAAAATTTGGTCGGTTATCATCCAAGCAAAATTAATTCAAGTTCTTACTTCACTAATATAGATTAGAGTATAGTGATAAGAACAAGTTCGTTCCCACAGAGAGGCAGGTGATTGTTAATTTCTTTCGATTACTTATGTAAACATGGCGGTTTTGGTTGTGATTATAACTAAATTATATGAAAACAAATAGATTAAAACGAATATCGGAGATATAGAACACTGGTTAGAGAGTTCAGCTTCCATCTTCCAACATGTTTTCAACTAAATCATACTCAACATTCATGCACTCTCAATATCAATAACCATAAAGCATCCTATCACAGGCTTACTCCGACAAAACTCATATTATCATCAAAGGCGCAAGAGCCACTCTTTGAATCCTTTCCAACGAGTAAATTGGCGCAAGAGTCAATCAAGTTTAACCCAATGCAAGCAATGGTCTTTGTGAGTTGAGGTTATTCTAAGTAATCCGCCGCAAGAGCCACTCGGATTTAACCTAGGTCACGCTTCTACACATAATTGCATGGTAACATACCGTCATTAACAACTATGTTATGCTACTTGTAACAAGGATCTTTCCACAATTCCGGATCTCAAACCCTAGTTTTGCTATAGATGTTAATGCATCCTCATCTAATTCGCGACTTAAACAAACAAGCAATCCATCATACAAGGCGTTATAAACGGTAGAACATAAGCGATATTGAAGAGATTATGAACATATGAGAATGAATACTTCAATTAATAAATATGTTTTCCAACTTAGGACTACATCTCTAACCAATAAGAAAGGTTTAGTTCATTATGGGTTTATCAAAATCCATGGAAAATAATTAAGAAAACAAGTAAAGCAAACCCTAGAAATCGTGATGTTCAATCGCAACTCCAAGCCCTAGCTTCTTGTTCTCCTTGTGTTTTCAAGTGTCAAAAGGTATCTCCTTAGGGTTATGGAAGTCTTCTTATATAGTCTTCATCATATCTAGCTGTTAGTATCCTAATGGGACCATGATACCTTGATTTAGAAGTCGAAAACGTGTCTTAGAAGTGGGTCCCGTCGAGTCATAATCGGTAGTACAACACCCTACTTATCTACCGATTGTAAGAGCTCAAAATATGTCTTTCATGTGCCCAAAAGACTCGATTTCCGTGTTATCTACCGATTTTTGGAGCTCAAAAATGTAGTTTTTCTGTACCCGAAACTGCATATAATCGGTAGATAAATTTCCCTTGTTATCTCCCGATTGTTTTGTAAGAGCTCAAAATATGACTTTCCTGTGTCCAAAACTTGCCATAATCGGTAGATAACTTGCCATAATCGGAAGACTCAATTTCCGTGTTATCTACTGATTTTTGGAGCTCAAAAACAGAGTTTTTCTATGCCCGAAACTGCCTATAATCGGTAGATAAATTTCACTTGTTATCTCCCGATTGTTTTGCTGAGTGTTTCACTATTTCTTTCGGCTGTTTTGCTCATAACTTCCTCATACGAACTCCGAATGACCTCATTCTTTTTGCGTTGACTTCGTCTTATCGTTCTCTTCAAAATGGTATTAGGAAATCCTGGATTTGAATGAGTTGAATTTAGTCTTTGGCCCTTCTCCATTGCCAGAGCTTAACTTCCTTGTTCATTTTGTGTCGTAATGAACTCCTTTCTTCTTCTTTGGTTGAATACACTTCAAAACTCCTAAGAAACTCATAAACAAACAAAATCAAAGCATGATGATATAAAAACTAACAAGAAATCAATGAATTAGAGTATCCAAATAATGCAAATAATGCACTTATCAATTGGGTCGGAAGTTGGCTAGTTAGAAAGAAGATAGGTGTAGTGACCGTACAAAGGGAATGAGCTAACAGGAGTAGGCTAGGATTGGTGACGTTTTGATGTGAAGGTGGAGACGAGAAGGGAGATGGATAAAAAGAAAAGATGAGAGAAGGAATACCTAGATTGGTAGGTTGTAGAAAGGACAATGGGAGAGAGACTTGAAAAGAGGGGGAGAGTGATTGATTGAAAGGAGGGAGACTTTCTTTTAGGTTTTTGGGTTGAAAAGATTGATTAGGGGAGAGAGAGGTGTAGAAGAAAATAGGGAGAGAAGACCGAGATGGAGAGAGTGGGAGGCGTAGAAGAGATTAGACTATGAGAGAGAAAGGGGACGACTGATTGAGTCTGGGAAGTAAATAAGAGAGAGGGGTTTGTCTGGGGAGACGGACGAAAGACTGGGAAGTACGGAAAAGAGAGGGGACTGATTGGAAGAAGAGATATTTTGGGGGTTGGTGTTCTGACGGAGAGAAAATGATTGAGGCTGACGGCTGGAGTTCCCTCTCAGTTTAGCTACTCCGTGGAGAGCAAAAAGGTACAGAAAGAAGGTATTACCTCTGTTGTTTGGTCTAATCTTTTAATTTTTCTCTTAATTTATTTTTATGGGTTTTGAGAAACCCACTACCATGTCTTGTTAATTGATTTGTAACTAGGGTTTTATGTTTGAAACCACTTTAAGTAATAGGCTATTTTGGATTGATTTATTAAGCAAAATACTATTATGATTTGAATACATTAATTCCTGATTTTGATTTATTGATTTAATGATAACATTAGTTGTTGCTTCACCGGTTTTGTACGATACAGTAACCTTTGTGCTTAATTGTTAGGATCACAAATATATTTGTCTTATTTTCCGATATTCCATACTTGGGTTAATTCCTTTGATGGGGTATGCTTAGAATATTCAGGTATTATTTGTGAACCTACATTTAGTTTCGTATAATTTTCTCGCTAACGCAATTTGATGGTGTATGCTGAGACTTAGAGCTTTGATGCGTCATGCTTAGGCCGTCCCAGTGACATTTACGACTCTAATACACATAATAGATAATGTCGATAGAACGAACAATAGATAGATACTCAAGAGTTATGTTTCACTTCATTAATTAAATAGAAATAGTGATGGATACTAAAAACCCTGGTTACCGACTCTCTCTGCTTAGTTCTTTTATTAGTTTAGTCTGTTTTATTATTTCATTCATAATTCTAAAAATCCAAAAATATTATTTTTTATTAGTTTAATAGAGATATGATTGCAGTATTTACCCGCTCCCTGTGGGTTCGACCCGTACTGGCCGTTGTCTGCATTGTAGACACCGTGCGATTGCGGTTATTCATATAGGCTTTCCAAATCTTATCAGGATATAAAGCTTGTCCTGCTTAGGATTCAAAACATATGCATATGTGTCCTAAAGGATATTTCCAACCTTAATTAGGGGTTGAAAAACAGTTTTGCAACACTATAAACGTTCCAAAAGTGTGTCAAAATTTCATACCCTAATTTCGAAAATTAAGAAAGCTAAACCTAATTTTTGCACACATCTTGTCCTCTTGCTCTTGTGTCTTGCTTCTCAAAGGCAAGCTTGCACGCTGATGTGTTTTTTAGATATAGTGGTAAGAATGGGTGTCAAACTCTCAAACTTGTGAAGATTGATTTTAGATTTAATAAACTAATTTTAAACTAGAAAATATACACAAAATATGAAAGTAATATTCACAAATACTGAGGTTATGGATTTCACCATTAACCACTTTTAGTTGGTTCCAAAAATAATAACTCTAAACAATTCTAGCTCAAATAAGTGACTCTAATTTTTGCCAAAGGTAGATTTTTAAAATATCAATTGTAAATCACAAGCATGGATCATCAAAAGCTCTAGGTCCCAGCATAAACCATCAAATAAAATCACAATCAATTAAGAAAAATCATAATTTTTATTAAAAATAAATACAAAAGTCATAAAAGAATTATTAAAATTTACCAATTAATTATGGAAAAATGGCTTCCTCCTTGCCTCGGTGATGAGGTTTAGCTCATCTTGCTCAAAACACCCTCAAAAGATTGGTACATAGCTCAAAAAGTGCTTGAAAAAAAAAGCTAAATGTAATGTAACAGGGAATCTGCAATGTTTTCTGGACATTACAGATTAATTGTTGCAATAGAGCTTGAAAATAGTGTTGCAAACTGAAGATAAACGTTGCAAACAGTTGAAGAAACAGTGGTTGAGAGGTTGAAGAAACCGTTCCCATAGCCTTTGTTCTTCGTGTTCTTCAACAACAGTAGAGAAGATTTTTCTGGATTTTTTTTCTTGTGTTTTTGGCCTCTGCCAGCCCCCTCAATTCTTTTCCACGACTCTCTATTTATAATGCAACATCATATCAACCCCAAATCTCGTCAATATCTCCTCTCAAATCTCTCAGAAAGAAAATCTTCTCGGTTATTTTTTTATCTCGATCCTGATTTGATCTCGATCTTGTCTTCTCACTGTTGATTATGTTTCATTTATAACTAGAGAATAATATCTTCTCGATAGACATAAGCTTAAGGAGGTAAAATTTCTTTTATTACAAATAATTTTTACCCGAAGTAATACCCGAGAATAAACTCATGATTTTTTTCTTATATAAATTCGTTTATTTTGAGTCTCCCAAGTTTGTAAACCTTTTCTTGATATGGCATGAAGATATTCATACTTTAAACCCCTTAAAATACCTTTTAAATCACGATCACTAACTTCACTATTTGGAAAGGAGGAGTTCCCGCCAATTTCTTCTATTTGAATTTGAAAGAGGTGTGCCCTTATCAACTATCCGGATGTCTTTATCAACTTGGGTGCCTTTATCAATAATGATGGGTGCCTTTAACACTTTTTAGCCGATTTTTTCACGATTTTTTATTTTTTCAGAAATATCTACAAATACACAATATTAATACAAAAATTGAGTAATAGCAACATCAATATGAGACTAAATAAGACACATAAATGTATCTATCAAATATACTAGTCTCAGGATGAACTCGTTCCTCTAAACCATTATCGGCTTCAAAACTAGAAAATTCTACATCGTCTAAAACAATGTTATCTCTAGTCAAATCTTCTTCCTTTTGAATAGGTGAATAATCATTAAAATTATTTGGATTTGAACCAGAAATAACACTATCATCATGAAGCACAATTGGAGTGACAATTTCCTGATCACTCTGCCTGTATATTTCAAGTTATTCGTCAATACTATCCTCATCATCATAATAATATGAAGATGTGTGAATCTCGTCTAAATGAGTAGTGTTACCAATTATATCCTCGTCCTCTTCACTAGGTGAATAATTATCAAGGGTAGCACTATATTGGCAATTAAGATCATTTTGAGCAATATTATTCTTTCCAGAAATTTCATTCACACTTAATACAAACCTATTTGTATTCTCAGTTAACTGCTTGAGGGATTCTTCTACATAAAGAGTTGGACTACTAATTCCCCCCCCCCTCCCAGCTTAATACGAACCTATTTGTATTCTCAGTTAACTGATTGAGGGAATTCTCTAGAGAAACAAATGGATCATAAGGAGTACTAGATCGCAATTGCTCGTGTGATTCTTCTAAAGAAGGATTTAGGTCATCATAGGGAGTACTAGATCGCATCTGCTTTAGGGCATCCTTCCTAGAAAAAGAACATGAATTTTGCTCATTTTCATGGTCATAAGCGGGTGTATGTACGAATAGTAATTGGGATCACCTTGGTATGAGTAATAACCTCCAAAAGGTTGGTGGTGGTCCCGACTACTATTCACACCATGTTGATAGTATGATTAATGTCTATTTTTAAATTCAATCGGATATTCATTGTATTGGTCCTCATAATACCAGTTCGACATTTTCTAACAAAAAGTTCCTGATATATTTACAAAAATAAACTCTAAAAATAAATCCTACTGGAAGGGGTTCTAAACAAGCACAAACAAGGCCGACTCAACCAAATCAAACCTACAGAATCTAGCAAACAAAAAGCATGATGGCTCCACTTAGATTGTTTCTAGACCAGCTTATATTCTTCCAAAAGGAAACTAGTTACAATTTTAGCATATCTCTTAGAATGATCCGAATTAGATTAAGTCGAATAGAAACAGGATAAGCTCTAAGGAGCTTTGATAACCCTGCCCTTTTGGTAACGTTTCCTTGGGTTACAAGGCGGCTTGAATCTACTTAAAATAATCTTCCTGAACTTTGAGTTAGGCTAACAGAGTAACCAATACAGTCCTTTTGAATTACTTTCCAATAAGCTCGTTACCCTATAGGTCTCTTTCTAGTCAAATTTTAGGCTTAGGTTCGCGTTTGGTAACGTGTTCCTAAAGCGGGCAAAAAGGAAATGGTGATGAAATCCGAGTCCTTATCTTGTATGGCCAGTTCTTTCCCTTTACTAGAAAAGTAAATCCGTATTCAGGTCCTCATCATATATGCACACGAAGAAGTCTAGAAAACCCACTAACAGGGGATTCGTGGGTGGTTAAAGTCTTACCTCCCGTTCCATACGGGCGATGAACCGTTGAAGTCGACTTATGACACCGAATCCTATGTCAGTGTACGAACCTGAGGGGCAGAGTCAATATCATAATTGTCGTCATTCCATGTGCGGTTTATATTTAATTACCCTTCCATAGGGTTTAAAAATAAAAATAATGTCCAAAAATGTCCCAAAGTAAAGTCCAAAGAAAAAGTCAAAAAAAAAATTACAAAAGAAATAGATTTCCTGATACAATTTTCTAAATAAATAAATAAATAAAACTCTAAAAATTAAATAAAATGAAAATTAAATAATAAAAAAAAATTGTCTTCTTTTTCCGTTGTTTTCGATTTATCTTTGACTCCTAGTCTTTAATCAATCAATATAATCTTTGGTTCCAATTTTATTTTGATCAAAAACCAGTAATAGAAAGAAAAATACCCAAAAAGGTAAAATAGAACAAATAAAAACAAAAATATAACTAAACTAACTAACCTAAAAAAAATCTATTTTTTTTAAAACAAGTCCCCGGCAGCGGCGCCAAAAGTTGATGTGTTTTGTAGATGTAGTGGTAAGAATGGGCTTCAAATTCTCGAACTTGTGAAGGTTGATTTTAGATTTAATAAACTAATTTTAAACTAGAAAATATACACAAAGATGAAAGTAATATTCACAAATACTGAGGTTATGGATTTCACCATTAACCACTTTTAATTGGTTCCAAAAATAATAATTCTAAACAATTCTAGCTCAAATAAGTGACTCTAATTTTTGCGAAAGGTAGATTTTTAAAATATCAATTTAAAATCACAAGCATGGCTCATCAAAAGCTCTAGGTCCCAACATAAACCATCATATAAAATTACAATCAATTAAGAAAAATTGTAATTTCTATTAAAAATAAATGCAAAAGTTATAAAAGAATTATTAAAAGTTACCAATTAATCATGGAAAAATGGTTTCCTCCTTGCCTCGATGATGGGGTTTAGCTCATCTTGCTCAAAACACCCTCAAAAAATTGGTACATAGCTCAAAAAGTGCTTGAAAAATGAAAAAAGCTAAATGTAATGTAACAGGGAATCTGCGATGTTTTCTGGACGTTACAAATTAAGTGTTGCATTAGAGCTTGAAGACAAGTTTTGCAAACTAAAGATAAATGTTGCAAACAGTTGAAGAAACAGTGGTTGAGAGGTTGAAGAAACCGTTGTCGTAGCCTTTTTTTTTCGTGTTCTTCAACAGCAGCAGAGAAGATTTTTCTGGATTCTTTTTCTTCTGTTTCTGGCCTCTGCAAGCCCCCTCAATTCTTCTCTACGACTCTTTATTTATAATGCAACATCATATCAACCCCAAATCTTGTCAATAACTCCTCTCAAATCTCTCGGAAAGAAAATCTTCTCGGTTATTATTATTTTTTTATCTCGATCCCAATTTGATCTCGATCTTGTCTTCTCACTGTTGATTTTGTTTCCTTTATAACTAGAGAATAATATCTTCTCGATAGACATAAGATTAAGGAGATAACATTTCTTTTATTACAAATAATTTTTACCCGAAGTAATACCCGAGAATAAACTCATGAATTTTCTTCCATAAATATCGTTTATTTTGAGTCTCCCAACTTTGTAAAACTCTTCTTGATATGGAAAGAAGATACTCGTACTTTAAACCTCTCAAAATACCTTTTAAATCACGATCACTAACTTCACAGTTTGGAAATGAGGAGTTCCCGCCAATTTCTTCTTTTGAATTTAAAAGAGGTGTGCCCTTATCAACTATCCGGGTTCCTTTATCAATAATGACGGGTGCCTTTAACACTATTAGCCGAGTTTTCCACGATTATTTATTCTTCCAGAAATACATACAAATACACAATATTAATATAAAAATTGAGTAATACCAACATCAATATGAGACTAAATAAGACACATAAATGTATATATCACACGCCTACTCAAAACTAAGCGTGGACATTATGCTTCTCTCTAATGTGTGAGGCTGAGTACAAAGATTAAAATATGAGTATCCTGTTTCTTTTAAAAATATGAGACTCTCCTATTCATGTGAGGACAAGCTTGGTCTCCTCCTTTTCTATTACGTGAGGACAAGCTTGGTCTCATCCTCTTATATTCACGTGAGGACCAAGCTTGGCCTCCTCCTATTCTATTACATGAGAAAATCTTGGTCCCCTCCTCTTATATTCACGTGAATATTCTAGCTTAATATTTTAGGGTTTCGACAGATCTCAAAAATCCTAAACTATACTAGGCTTCTCACGAATATTTTTGTATGAGGTCTCACATATAATTTTTCATGCTCAGTAGCATACGCTTGCTTCTACAAAATAAACATCTCAATACAAAATTGACTAAGATGGGCACGCTGCTCCTCACACATAAATAAATAAATATTTATTTATTTTAGTCTGCTAGACTCATCATCTAGTCAAGCAGAACATATTTATTTTATTCTAGCCTGTAAGACTTATCAGTTAGTCAAACATGATATATTTATTTTATTTTATTTTATTTTAGTCAGCTAGACTCATCAGCTATTCAAGTAAGACGAGTCTTCAGTCAAGAGATCCATTGAGCAGGTCTTAATCAACTTAACATCAATAGTGCCTAATACTACAATAGTATACGAGACATCAAATGTCATAAATAAGAGCATATTAATTAGGGTTTTGGTATGGCGGTCTACAACATGTGTTATAGCAGTACGCGCCCACTAAAGAGAAGTTCTGGAAAAATCGATAGAAGTTGCGTAGAGGAGTAGCAGTTTGAGTAACCAACTATTCAACCGCAATCGAAGTGGAGAGCAATTGTCAACACCTTCTCCACTTTCACCGACAGTTTCTTTCATAAAGGAGGTCGAGTGGTTACAAATAGATATGATATAAATAGATGTTCAATCTATTGAACAAGAAGAGGACAATTTTTACACGAAACAATTAAGCAAGTTTTACCACGAGAACAAGTCTGAGTTTCACAATCAAACACAGAATAACTCGAGTACTCAATTGTTCATAGCTATTACACCAATCATATCCCACAAAGTTTGATACTCTGACCTCATCATTCTCTCGCTTTCCTCCCTAAGACCAACCCTTCTCCTTCTCATTTTGTGACTGAAGCAAGACTGGAACGACCATTGCTTGGTTGAGGCCAGGATTGTACAGATTGATCTCTCGAATCTAAACAAAGTGCTTCAACATTACAAATGTTTTAACAATTGACGAATTATCACCTGCTCACCCTGATTTTTCCTAAATAACCTTCAATTCTTTTTTCCCCACAAATATTTGGGCAACTACAGTAGGAGATTAATCTCTCAGTTGCAAGTTTTCAATTTTTCAATCTCTTAAATTTTTCTCAGTTTCAGAAGCGGTTGATCTTAGGTCAGGTTTAATATCTAACTCTCAATACCAATTCTGCTACTACAACGCTGGTACTCGTGACACCAAGTTCTCTTGGCTAGACTAATACAATCGGCTATAACTACACCTGCTTTGATGGAGAGAGTCATACCTGCTAGGAATGAAGCATACTGTGAGATTTGTGTTAATAGATGACTCACAAGTAAGCATCAACTATTTACGGGTGTTGTGACTGAAGAAGGCTTCAACACCAGAGAAACAATGTAAGCATGCAACGCCAACACAAATTTTAACTCCAACATCATAGGCATGCCAACCACATCGAAAGCAAGCGGCACTAGATGTAGCTTCAGCATCATCTCGACGTCGACAGAGACATACAAGGGAAGATTCGGTCTCTCCTAATTTCCCCAACTTTTATAAATGTGGATACATGATTCACCATTAAGTTACCTCTCATTCAATATCCACCAATATAACAATAAATGACAAAGCTCAGAAGAATTGCACTTGGGGACTGAAGGAATACACAAAAACCTTCTCCCCGTCAGAAGTTTCACTATCTCTGCTGAACCTGTCAACCAAACTATCCAAAATCTTATGGAGCACATGTTTGAACATCTGTACTTCTCAAAGGCACAACCATCATCTCTGTAAAGACACATATCTTTTTCTGTGAATAAGCCTCACTCTTCATATACTTGTGGAATTGACATTTGACATCATATTCAAGATCTTGAATCAAAAAATATGTGATATTACCATCTTCATTCATTGGAGTCCTTCTTTCATCTTTGGGAGAAGATTCATTTGTTTGTTCTGCGTCTACAGAGAACATAGGGTTGAAGATGATCATTATATTTACAACATGATGAACAATAAGGAACTATCATCTACTGAAGCATCAACTTACATGCCATACTTCCTGGTCGAAGAGTTCACAAGCTTATATCCATGTCATACTCGTGTTCAAAGGGTTGAACGTTTTTTAATCCTTTCCTCTTTTATCAATACCTACACAACAATATGATATTACACTTATACTATTCAAGAAGACGTATCGCGGCCAAAGTACTACCCTTGTCGGCAATAAAGACAAAACTAACTTATACGATCGTGAGAAGATGACCAAATAGAAGAGTTTTATACTCTCCTAACATTTGAACGAGATGAAACCCAAGTCTATAAAATTCTCAGTGCAATGAGGCGCTAACGATTCAACAAGAAGGAGTTGTGTACCTACTTCAATTGTTCGTTCCACTAGCAGACGACTACGTCAAGCCGTTTTTTTTTTCGCTCTCCTATTAGAGAGTTGATGTACCAGCCTCCTCACTTTACAAAACAGAGAGATCCTCATATTGCACAAATACAACCTACATCTAGTTGTAAACACTTAGGTCGTCATCTAAGACCGACTATTTATGAGGTACAAAGCCAGCCATGTACGTTCCACCTCACACTACTTGATAGCCTCGATACCAGCACCGATTTTGACTACAATTTCCATCCAAGTTCTTGCTTCAGCCATAACGCGTCAGCAATAATCAACAAGAAAAACTCTCCCCTGTTACATATAACAGGATCAAGTGACTAGAAGTATGATATTTCTATCAAATTATATCATATCTGTTCTAGTGGTGAATTCCAAGTGAGCTGCACTTGGGGACTGATAGTTGGCATGAGGCTTCTCTTCCCCAACACAGTAAAAGATCCACCATATATGAAAGACTAATTATTCGAAGAACCACATCGTTGATGGAAAGTTCCAATGAAGTTCATTTACTACTTGAAGACTCAACGTAATCCTCAATTTGAACTAGAGCCAATTGAATCATTAAGTTCAACAATATAGAAATTTCTAATTCAATTAAGCTACCTCCTCAACTCATTCGAGGACTCGTACACATAAACATGAATTGATGACGAATCCTGAAACCCAATAAGCTTCCTCCATAAGATGCAACATTACTTATCCATGGTTGTCGCATCCATGCAAACCAAGGCAATATCATCCCTGTGTCTTGCTGATAAAGACCTCCTATATGTTCAATACTTGGGGACTTGATCTCATTGGCAAGATCAATTCAACTTCAGCGTCGATATCAGAATCAACTCAGTGACACTCGACAACAGCATTGAGGATAACAAGACATGATCAACATAAGCTTTTCGCACCAAGGCCGTCATACAACTAAGGAACTTGCACTTTCTATTGATCACATTTACAGTAGGGATACACCACTACTTCTACCTGCTTCAACAACACCAGACTGCCAATTGGAGACAAGGAATGGAATTAAGGTCCTCCTCCCAAGAGAGATGATTCTAGCAACACCAATAAGATGGAGTTCTTATACCTGCAAGACAAGCTGTTAGTACAGATAAGAGAATAAGAGAAGATGAGGAAGAAATGCGGGTTGTATTATCCGGTAATAGACAAGGGAAGCAATTTTTACTTTTATACCAAATGGACCTACCAAGTACGAAATGGAGAAGGATCCTATTTTGTATGTCCAAGATGTGGACCCTTTTGCTCATCCATCCAGTATGTCCCCCGCTTGCTTTGTTTGTCCAAGATCTTCCTTCACTTTTCCGTCCAAGATTCTCTCCACACTCAACCATTCAGCTAGCTTCAATCAAGTCATGCCTCATCTCTATGTCCGTCCAGCCGCGGCCTCCTCTATTACCTATCCAACCATGTGAGCTTGCGTGGTGTACTTAAAATCCTGAATTTCTGATGTTGCTTCCTAGATAATGATACCGCACCTGTATATATCTCTGTCAATCATCCCTGACTTGCAGATCCATCAAGCCTACTGCAATATCTCTGCTAAAATTTATAACTAAAGCCTTGTTATTTTTATTTTCGCCAATACTAAACTTTGAAAATTCTGTAAAAGAATTTCTGGGTAGGCGTTTATCCCTACTTTCTCTCTCTCAGGCATATATCCTTGCCTCTCTCTATATGCCTGGCCAACATATACGATCAAATTGATGAGTTTAATCAATAGTCATCACTACACAAAATCATCAAAACAACATTAGCGCACACAACAAGTTTCCCAGATGTTCTATGATTTTTACATAAAATTTGTTAGGCTCCTAGATGGGTTTCCCATTAGTATAGAGCAATTTGAGCTTCATCAGGTGCTTATTCCTGTCTTTTCTTCACATCATTAGAACAAAGCGCACATAACAAGTTTCCCAGATGTTCTATAATTTTTATATAAAATCTCTTAGGATCCTAGATGGGTTGCCCACTAGTATAGAGCAATTTGAGTTTCATCAGGCGCTTATTCCTGTCTTTTCTTCAAATCATCATAACAACACTGGCGCACACAATAAGTTTTCCAGATGTTCTATGATTTTTATATAAAATCTCTTAGGCTCCTAGATGGGTTTCCCCACTAGTGTGGAGCAATTTGAGTATTATTTTTGGTGTTATATTGCACAGGGAAGTTCCCAAAATTACCTTATGTCAACATTCGATTCAACTGAATAACGTTGACCTACCTATACAGTTTTGTATAAACAAATCCCAAACTCCTAGATGGATTGTCCACTAGTATAGAAAAATTTGAGTATCATTTGGTGCTATATCCCGCAAGTCGAATTCCCAAAATTAATATTCACGCTCAATTGAACAATATTGGCTCACTAAAATACCTATATAGCTTTATATAGAAGTTACATATGAGTCCTCATCTTAGTGTTGTGACGGGATTGTTGCCTCAACACTCTTCTTAGTGTTGTGACGACATTGTTGCCTCAACACTCTTCTTAGTGTTGTGACGGCATTGTTGCCTCAACACTCCTCTTAGTGTTGTGACACCACTGTTGTATCAACACTCCTCCTAGTGTTGTGACGACATTGTTTCCTCAATACTCCTCCTAGTGTTATGAAGGCACCATTGCCTCAACACTCCTTTTAGTGTTGTGATGGTATTGTTGCCTCAACACTCCTCTTAGTGTTATGACGGTATCGTTGCCTCAACACCCCTCTTAGTATTGTGACGGCACCGTTGCCTCAACACCCCTCTTAGTGTTGTGACGACCTTGTTTCTCCAATACTCCTCCTAGTGTTCTTAAGGCACCGTTGACTCAACACTCCTCTTAGTGTTGTGACGACATTGTTGCCTCAACACTCCTCTTAGTGTTATGACGGCACTGTTGCCTCAACACTCTTCCTAGTGTTGTGACGGCATCGTTGCCTCAACACTCCTCCTAGTGTTCTGAAGGTACCGTTGCCTTAACACTCCTCCTAGTGTTGTGACGACATCGTTGCCTCAACACCCCTCCTAGTGTTGTGACGGCACCGTTGCCTCAACACTCCTCTTAGTGTTGTAACGGCACCGTTTCCTCAATACTCCTCCTAGTGTTCTGAAGGCACCGTTTCCTCAACACTCCTCTTAGGGTTCTTAAGGAACCATTGCCTCAACAATCCTCCAAGTGTTCTTAAGGCGCCAATGCCTCAACACTCCTCTTAGTGTTGTGACGGCAATGTTACCTCAACACTCCTCTTAGTGTTGTGATGGCACTGTTGCCTCAACACTCCTCTTAGTATTCTGAAGGCACCGTTGCCTCAAACTCCCCTTAGTGTTGTGACGACACCATTGCCTCAATATTCCTCTTAGTGTTCTGAAGGCACCGTTACCTTAATATTACTCTTAGTATTGTGACGGCACTGTTGCCTCAACACTCCTTCTAGTGTTTTGAAGGAACCATTGCCTCAACACTCCTCTTAGTGTTGTGACGGCGCTATTGCCTCAACACTCCTCTTAGTGTTGTGACGGCATTGTTGCTGCAATACTCCTCCTAGTGTGCACCATTGCCTCAACACTCCTCTTAGTATTGTGACAGCATTGTTGCCTCAACACTCTTTTTAGTGTTATGAAGGCACCATTGCCTCAACACTCCTCTTAGTGTTTTGATGGCACTGTTTCCTCAACACTCCTCTTTGTATTATGACGGCATTGTTGCCTCAACACTCTTTTTAGTGTTATGGCGACATTGTTGCCTCAACACTCCTCCTAGTGTTCTAAAGGCACCATTTCCTCAACACTCCTCTTAGTGTTGTGATGGCACTATCTCCTTAACACTCATCTTTGTGTTGTATGGAACTACTACCTCAATACTCTTCTTAGTGTTCTAAAGGCACCACTTCCTCAACACTCATCTTAGTATTCTGACAACAACATTGCCTCAACACTCTCTACAACCAACTAAGATTAAAAAAAGAAAACTTCACATTGTTGTTACGGTAGAAGAAGAATGCTCTTAATACCTAAGAGTACAATTATAGAGCAAAACTTTCTGAAATAAAATAATGATAAATAAATATTATTCTAGCTGGAATTGTTCATAAGTGGATTTGGTCCTTCTGCCATGCTAGTCTTATCTAGTCGTGCCTACCAAGCATGCTTTTCCTTCCAAATTTCAAGCCTTGCTTGTCCTCCCAACCTCTATGGATATTACTTGTCCGTCTAGCAGCCAAGACCTAGCTTGTCCATCTTGCTTCACCACCAAGCTTGTCCGTTCAACGACATGCTTATCTGCATGCTACCAAATCAATGCTTATCCGCAAAGCTTTTGCTCAAGGCTTAACCGTCCTGCTTCTAAACTCCAAGCTTGCTTGTCAACCCTATCCAAGTTTATCCAACAATTGTGCTTGTTCGATCGAATCCAAGTCATACTTTAATATTCCAGTTGTGTATCTCTACTTTTACATTTTAAGGTGGCCTTCTAGCTTCTATTCGAAAGTTCAGGACGATTACTACTCTTCTAGTAACATCTAACCATCGAACTATAAAGTTATATTTTGTTTTATTTTCGTCTGACAGGCCACCATCTAGTGCTTACCATGTAACATTACTCGTTCCGCGCTAAGCAGGGGACTTAATGTAGATGGTAGGTTTTTGACAAGGATAAAATAGTAAAATTATCTCTCAAAACTCGAGTCTGAGAAAATATTAAACCTTAGGCAGGTGCTTATCCTTGTCCTCTCTCAGGTGCTTATCCCTGTCCTCTTTTTGTATGTATGGCCAACTATATAATGAGTCAACATGCATTACTATACAAAATTGTTAGAATAGAACTGGTGCTTACTATGATATTCCTAGATGTTCTATAATTATTACATAAAATCTCAAGCTACTTGATTAAAAGTGCCAGGGGTGTGCCCAGATAGCAAATCGAGAATTGTGCTAAACACAAAACGTAACTTCTACTAACTAAATTAGCCTTGGCCACGTCAATCCTTGCTAAGGAAACAACCAATATCATAAACATTCTTTATCTAACATCCAATGCTCAAGCAAATAACCTTGAGGCTTAAAAACACGTTTTCATGTTAAGCTCATTAGAGATAATTATGTACTGCCATGTACAAAGTCGTGAGATGGGAGCAATTGGTGATGAATTTAGGGATGATTTGTATGCCAAACTCTTTGTATGGATGACCTCTATAACTCGACAAAATTTTATGTCAATCGGACAAACGAGCTAAGAGATATGATCAAACAGTCAACTAAGTCCCAGCTGAAATTTTTTCTAAATTTTCCCGACTTTTATTTGTTTCGTCTTTTTGAGGCCCTGAACGAACTCAAAATTCAAATTACCCCACTTTCGGAGATAGCTGGTGTTCCGGGCATGAAAAAGTTGGGGTAGATCATAAAAAAAGAACTCCATATGAAGATTTTACAGTGTTTTCGGCAAAAACCCTAAACCTGAAATTTTTTATTACGAAATTTCATAAGAAATCCCTTGTCCATCCAAGTCCAAGGGGCGGATGCCCCATTACCTTGTCTTGCTTAGGATTCAAAGCTTGTCCTGCTTAGGCTTCAAAACATACATGTCTGTGTCTCAAAGGATATTTCCAACCTTAATTAGGGTTTGAAAAACAGTTTTGCAACGCTATGTTGCAAAAGTGTGTCAAAAAATTCAAACCCTAATTTCAAAAATTAGGAAAGCTAACCCTAATTTTTGCACACGTCTTGTCCTCTTGCTCGTGTGTCTTGCTTCTCAAAGTCAAGCTTGCACGCCTACTAAAACTAAGCGTGGACATCATGCTTCTCTCTAAAATTTTGAAGTTTTAATCTTTTGCCCTCAATATGTGAGGCTGAGCACAAGAATAAAACATGAGCTTCTAGCCTTCTGGTCAGACTCTTTCAAACCCTAATTTTTAAAGAGAGAGAGAGACGTCTCTACCTCTCTAGCAAGATGTCTCTACCTTTCTTGCTTCTTAGCAAGACGTCTCTTGCCTATCTAGCAAGACGTCTCTACCTCTCTTGCTTACATCTCTACCTCTCTTGCTTCTTGCGTCTCACTCGGAAATCAAGTTCACACGACTTGCTTCTTGTCAAAATTGAAAATTTTAAATCTTTTACCCTCAACATGTGAGGTTGAGTATAAAGAGTAAAATATGAGTGTCTTGCTTCCTGATTCAAACATTAATGTCTCGCCTCTTGTCAAAAAATTGACGGCTTGCTTCTTGTCAATATTGACAATTTTACTCTTCTACCCCCAATGTGTGAGACTGATTACAAAAACTAAATTATGAGTGTCCTGCTTCTTATAAAAATATGAGACTCTCCTATTCAAGTGAGGACAAGCTTGGTCTCCTCCTCTTATATTCACGAGAGGACCAAAGATGGCCTCCTTCTCTTATATTCACGTGAGGACCAAACTTGGACTCCTCCTCTTCTATTACATGATAATAAAGCTTGGTCCCCTCCTCTTATATTCACGTGAATTTTCTGGCTTAATATTTTAGGGTTTCGACAAATCTCAAAACCTTAAGCTATACTAGGCTTCTCACGAATATTTTTGTATAAGGTCTCACATATAATTTTTCATGCTCAGCAGCATATGTTTGCTTCTAAAAAATTAACTAAGATGGGCACACTGCTCCTCACACACAAATAAATATATATTTATTTATTTTAGTCTGCTAGACTCATCATCTAGTCAAGCAGAACATATTTATTTTATTCCAGCCTGATAGACTCATTAGTTAGTCAGGCAGGATACATTTATTTTATTTTATTTTAGTCAGCTAGACTCATCAGTTAGTCAAGTAAGATGAGTCTTCAGTCAAGAGATCCATTGAGCAGGTCTTAATCGACTTAACATCAGCAGTGCCTAATACTATAATATTATATGAGACATCAAATGTCATAAATAAGAGCATATTAATTAGGGTTTTGGTCTGGCGGTCTACAAGATGTGTTATAGCAGTACGCACCCACTAAAGAGAAGTTCTGGAAAGATCGATAGAAGTTGCATAGAGGAGTAGTGATTTGAGTAACCAACTATTCAACCGCAATCGAAGTGGAGAGCAGTTGTTAACACCTTCTCCACTTTCACCATAAAGGAGGTCGAGTGGTTACAATATCTATGATATAAATAGATGTTCAATCTATTGAACAAGAGGAGGACAATTTTTACACCGAAACAGTTCAACAAGTTTTACCACGAGAACAAGTCTGAGTTTCACAATCAAACAAAGAATAACTATAGTACTCAATTAGTCATAGCTATTACACCAATCAAATCCTACAGAGTTTGATACTCTGACCTCATGCTTCTCTCGCTTCCCTCTCTAAGACCAACCCTTCTCCTTC
Organism: Papaver californicum; assembly: GCA_023531435.1. Lineage (NCBI taxonomy): Eukaryota > Viridiplantae > Streptophyta > Magnoliopsida > Ranunculales > Papaveraceae > Papaver > Papaver californicum. The sequence goes on along the minus strand of JAJJMC010027712.1, from coordinate 2,327,587 downwards.
TCATTTGTGACTGAAGCAAGACTGGAACGACCGTCGCTTGGTTTAGGCCAGGATTGTACAGATTGATCTCTCGAATCTAAACAAAATGCTTTAACAACCCAAATATTTTAAGGATTGATGAATTTTCACCTGCTCACCTTGTTTTTCCCAAAATAACCTTCAATTCGTTTTTCCCCACAAACAAGACCGAACTGATTTTTGTCCCCTCACAATTTAACTTAACTGAGCTCTTCCACAAAATTCATTTGAAATGGGTAAACCTGATAATGTTACTGATCTTTATGATCATCTAGTAATGATGATTCAAGTTTACCCATTGCAATCGTCAAGCTCGATGATGTTACTAATGTTTCAGGTAGTGTTCGTTTTCTTCTATCATTTAAATGGATGTTTCAGGTTGTGTTTGTTTTTCTCTCCAGATTTTAAGATGATAATGAGCATACTGCCCATATGTCACAAAATCTTAAGTAGTTTGTTAAGGTGTTTTGTAATAGTATAGTTTACATTCCTGCTCATGTTTACTTGTCAAAATGTCCTTAATAATGCGAAGATTATCCTGCTTCCAGAATTGCAAGAAACATTTTCTTATTCATTTTGAGATATTACTTTTTTGTCCTGAAAACTTGATGTTGCTTGATTGTTTGAACTTTACGATACTATTCAGGTATGTAATGCATTTATATCTCCCTTTCAAAGGTTTTTATCTTTTGCATGAGGTAATTTATGTCATATTTAGGTATAATTAATTGTTGTTGGTCAGTTTACTACTTCCTTATAGTTTGGTGGTATACGTTAGTTCTATACGATGTAACTATTTCATTTCTTTGTTCAATTTGACTTCTATGCTTACTAAGTTTGTTGATATTATGACCAATTATAATGTGGATAATAAATGTTTGTTGGGAATAAGCTGCATATTTGTGTGAAGGAATTGCATGACTCAACACCAAGAGATAAGAGCTCTGATGTGAGTGTTTTACTCATTTATTTGGTCTTCAGGAAATTCAGTGAATTGAAGTACTAGGACATCCACTTTTGACTGTGTCCAGGTTTGTTATGAATACGTGGCACGAGCAAGGGAACAAACTCTATGAGATGGTAAGAGACGTCTTTGGTCTAAAATTTTAATTTGTAATTAGATATCCATCGTCATTATTAGGTAAAAGCATATACTTGCATCTCTTACGGTTGGGACAACCAACTTAACAAAAAAAATTCCCTCCCTTAGTGAAGGACCTGAAATATAACGAACTCCATGACCCGATCAGTTTACTACTGAAGTTGGCATCTACTGTGGTCAACTTCATGCTCACAGCACGCCACTTGCTCAGTTAATTCAAGTAAATCATTAAAATAACTATAGGATAATAAGAATAGTAAGTACAGAAATTAAAATAATAAAAATGTGCAGATCAGATTATGTCCTTCGAAAGATTTTTAAATGAATTATGAAATTTGAGAGTATTGTTGTAACGTGAAATCTGCAATTTATAACAAAGTCATCGCCTTTCACCTTCATTTTACCTTCATTTTCTTGTCTAATTGTCAATGTTTGAGGAAATGTATTTGTCCATTTGGTATCTAACATGATTGAAATTCCTCATCCAAATAAGTAGTATCTCATTGTCATTTTATTTAGTATTGTATAAGTATGCTACACTGACTGACTGCTTCTCATTTTTTGGTACACAATTCGTTGAATTGTAGGTAATGTTTATGATTCAATAGAAAAGAAAGAGATGTGTGTATTTTTCTTGATGAATTTCCTATACCATATATACCCTATACGGGTGTACACGGGTGCGACTCTAATGCAAGTCTAAGTACTAATTAACACATGGGAATATCTCGTTACAACAATGATAGGTGGTAAACGAATTGACGATTTGAAGGAGAGACATGTGAGAAGATTTGTTATTTCTTTCTCCTTCTCTAGTAGTCATCTCGAGAAAAAATATTTCTTGTAAGTACACTTTTTTTTTAGTTTAGATAGCGATTATGTTATTATTTTCATTGTGCAAGAAAAGTATGCAGGATCTAGAGATCCAGAGTATTCTATCTAATCTAGTCATAAGACATGTATGTGAACCATCAACATTTCATGTTACTAAACTGAACTTAGCCATCATTTGATTGATTAGTACTAACATGCTAGATGATCAATAATCGAATATATGATTTTTGGTATTTGTCATTATTTTTTAGATTTGTAAATCAGAGTTGATGTTGGTCTATGTCAAAGTGGGACAATAAAGTAGCATCTGTTATTCTATGAGACAACGTTTTATTGACATAAGAGCTTGTTGTTTGTGTATGACATGTATTGAGTGACTTCAAAAAGAAACCCTTAGGTTGCACAAGATCATCTAAAGAGCCAAGTGTTTGGTCGTACCTCTTACTGGAGTTCCAAGTGTTTGTTAAAAGTAACCTCAGTGCCCTTCTGAACTTCATTATCTTGGTTTACAATGGTACTAATTTATATCAGACTATTTGACTAATGTTGTTATCTCTGTCTCAAATTGCTTGTCTTTACTTGATAAACAAAGAAGGACCCAATGTGGGCATAGATGGAGGATATGCTATGATTAGTTTGCAGACAAGGAGTATGTCGAAGAATTATACTAATATTACAAGCTCGCAGAGGTAGTTTTTTTTTTTTTAGTTTTAGTTTTATTTCTTAAGTTTTATCTAATAATTTATACACTTCTATAAAATAATTTATCTAATTTTATATATCTAACCAGTTTGCTTATAAAACTATGAGTGACAAACAACTATAATTTCATATTTGACAACCTATTTGTTTAGTTTGATAGGTAACAATTACCTGAGGTATATATATTTATAATTACAATAGATTAATAATTAGAGAGGTTACATGATTATATGTTACTTAGATTTGCTTAATGTTGCTTCCAGGAAATAGTTCTTGGAAGTTCTGACTATTGCATGCATTTTTTGGGTTTCATTATAAGTGGTACTAGACTATATAAGCTAAAGCTAGTTTTCCAAATGAATTCTTAAAGGTAAAGACAGAACGATGTTGGCATGCTACAAATTTGCTTTTGTTTTGTGTGATTAACAGTCTGTCATTGATAACGAGTAATCGATTCGAACGACTAACCAGTGGATCAAAAATTACAAGGTAGACATTGCTTGTCTCCAGTTTGAGGTGGGAACTTCTTGTAATATTTAATATATTTGTTATTCATGTTTATCTACGAACACGTTGCTATTTTGATGGTATGTTATGTAATATGCGATATCTAATTTATTCCGTAAGGGGCGTTTGTTTTCCTCACAACTCCTTGCTAAGTCGAGTAGCACGAACAATTTTACATTCGTTTGAATATTATTAATAAGAGGGAGATATCTAAATCCCTTTAATATTATAAATAGTATGGTGATGCTTACAACGTTCAATATATATATGTATATGCATATCATCTAATTTGAGAAAACTCACTTGTATGTGTATTATGTTTGATAGCTACTATCTGATCTTATAGCAGTTTCCATAGCCTCGACTTGGATGGGAACTTCATGGGGAAGGTATTGGTAAGATTGAGATAATCCTAACGTTGTTTTCACAATATGGTGCGGTTACGGTAACAAATATGTATATGTTTATTCTAACGTTCTTTCATAGTGATTGTATTATGGGATGTCATTTATGCGAAGGTAAGGTAAGATAACATTTATTTCATTCGTGTCATACTTACGATGCTTTATTGATTGTTGAATGTTTTACTTATATTATTGTTTTTTGAATTATAGATATTTTAGAATTGAAAAAGCATGTTAGTGATTACATGAAATTTATACTAAGCACCTTTTTGGGATGATGTGCTCATTCATTTTCCACTTTATTTTCATCTACCAGTTGACATGGTGCATTCGAAGATATTTATTTTCATATTAGGAAGCTTTATAGTGAATCAATGATTTTTTGCAAGTTAGTTTGTATTTGATTATTATATATATATATTTGTATCAACCAGTACACTAGTATATTTGTATCACATGAGAGGATTTTATTTGTGTAATTTCAGCGAAGGTTTGACTTTGGGTTACATTAATTAGATCATGATGCTCAAATTATAGAGTGTTATCTAAAAAATCTAAGTAGGTGAATCTTGGGGTATCACAATATACAACACAGATGTATGGTTTTCTTCTTAGATGGGTTGGAATTTTGCAAAGTTGGAATCCTTCTTGTTTTCCGAGATTACCCCAATTTTTTGGGCAGTCTCCTCGGATCATACGTCACTGGATACAATCAGATGTAAACATCACCCATTTGGGTCTTATTCCGCCAAAAATGTTTGCAATTCTATTATCTATTTTTGCCTCTCATACTAAACATAATCTGATAGACACATTTTTGTGTCTGATTTGTCTCAATTCTAAATATTGTTAGTGCTCATTTTTGTACTAATTTTGGCATTTTATTATGTTTGTAGGTATTTTTGGAATAAATAATCATGGAGAAATCGGCTAAAAACACCCCATTAAAAATGTTAAAGGCATCCTCTTGGATTTGATAAAGGCACCCAAGTTTTACTAAAGGCACCCACTCTTCAAATTCAAATTTTGAGTTTTGGCGGGAAAAATACTCCTTTAATTGAGAGAATCTGTGAAGCTTTGTACGAATTTATTTGGAGATTTCTTTGAATTTTATGTCATGCATATACTCTTGCCTAAATAAAAGGAGTTTCTACAACATGAAACACTTAAAAATCAAAGGAAATCTCGCCAACCGATTAACTTTTGCGTTAAATATGGGAAGGATTCTTTCGGGTATATTCTACGGGATTTTGTTCTCAAGCTTTGTTAGGGAAACATCATTAGGTAGAAGGAAATAATGGTTATCAAGAAAGAAACAAAAATCATCGACTGAAAGAAATCAAAACGAGAATTGATGATAAAAAATTCCCGAGATTATTTTGAGAAGATTTGAAGATTTATTACGTAGATTTGAGACAAGATTTGGGCAAGTATTGGTTGTAGTATAAATATAAGAGTTGTAAGAACAATTTAGGGGGGATGACAGAGGCCAGATGCACTAGAAAACATCCAGAAAAAAAAATATGTTGTTGCTGCTGCTGAAGAACACGAAGAACAGAGGCTACGACAACGGTTTCTTCAACCTCTTAGCCACGGTTTCTTCATCCATTTGCAACGGATATCTTCGTCCTTGTAACGTTTATCTTCAGCTGCAATGGTCTCTTCAACACATCTGCAACGGATATCTTAGCATCTGTAACGTTTATATTCAAGTTCTATTGCAACAGTTACTCTGTAACGTCCATAAAACATTGCAGATTTCCTGTTACATTACTTTTAGCTTCTTTTTATTTTTCAAGCACTTTTTGAGCTATGTACCAATATTTTGAGGGCGTTTTGAGTAAGATAGGCTAAACCCCATCACTGAGGAAAGGAGGAAGCCACTTTTCCGTGATTAATTGGTGACTTTTAATAATTCTTTTATGACTTTTGCATTTATTTTTAATTGAAATTACGATTTTTCTTAATTGATTGTGATTTTATTTAATGGTTTATGCTGGGACCTAGAGCTTTTGATGAGCCATGCTTGTGATTTACAATTGATATTTTAAAATTCTACCTTTGGAAAAAATTAGAGTCACTTATTTGAGTTGGAATTGTGTAGAATTATTATTTTTGGAACCAATTAAAAGTGGTTAATGGTGAAATCCATAACCTCAGTATTTGTGAATATTATTTTTATATTTTGTGTATATTTTCTAGTTTAAAATTATTTTATTAAATCTAAAATCAATCTTCACAAGTTCGAGAGTTTGAAACCTTTTCTCACCACTATCATAAAACTATCAGTTTTTGGCGCCGCTGCCGGGGACTTGTTTTTAGATTTGTTTTTAGTTTTTTTTTTTAGGTTAATTAGTTTAGTTAGATTTTTTTTATTTTTTTTGTTCTGTTTTACGTTTTTGGGTATTTTTCTTTGTATTACAGGTTTTGGATCAAAAAGAAATTGGAGCCAAAGATTATATTGATTGATTAAAGACTTGGAGTCAAGGATAAATCGAAAAGAATGGAAAAAGAAGACAAGATTTTTTTTATTTTGCTATTTTAGTTAATTTGTTATTTTTTTTAGGGTTTTTATTTTTCTTTTTAGAAAATTGTATTAGGAGATTCTTATTATTTTTGTAATTATTTTAGGTATTTTTCTGTTTTTTTCTTATTTTTTGACTTTGGACTTTGAACTTTGAACTTTTGGACATTATTATTATTTTTAAACCCTACGGAAGGGTAATTTAAATATAAACTGCAACAGGGAAGGACGATAATTACGATATTTTCTCGGCCCCTCGGGTTCATACACTGACATAGGAGTCGGTGGCCTGAGTCGACTTCAAACGGTTCATCGCCCGTTTGGAACGGGAAGTAAGACTCTAACCACCCAAGAATCCCCTGTCAGTGGGTTTTCTGTATTCCTTCGTAATGCATATATGTTGAGGATTTGAATGCGAAATTTACTTTTCTAGTAAAGGCAGAAACTGGCCATATAAGATAGGGTTCGGATTTCATCACTGTATCCTTTCTGCCCGACTTAGGAACACGTTGCGTACGCAAACCTAAGCCTAAAATTTGACTAGAAAGAGACCTATAGGGTAACGAGCTTATTGGAAAGTCATTCAAAAGGACTGTATTGTTTACTCTGTTAGCCTAACTCAAAGTTCAGGAAGATTATTTTAAATAGATTCAAGTCGCCTTGTAACCCAATGAAACGTTACAAAAAGGGCAGGGTTATCAAAGCTCCTTAGATCTTATCCTGTTTCTATTCGACTTAATCTAATTCGGATCATTCTAAGAGATTTGCTAAAACTGTAACTAGTTGCCTTTTGAAAGAATAGAAGCTGGTCTAGAAACAATCTAAGTGGAGCAATCATGGTTTTTGTTTGCTAGATTCAGTAGGTTTAATTTGGTTGAGTCGGCCTTGTTTGTGTTTGTTTAGAACCCCTTCCAGTAGGATTTATTTTTAGGATTTATTTTTAGAGTTTATTTTTGTAAATATATTAGGAAGTTTTTGTTATAAAATGTCGAACTGGTATTATGAACACCAATACAATGAATATCCGATTGAATTTCAAAATAGAGATTATCCGTACTATCAACATGGTGTAGATAGTAGTCGGGACCACCACCAACCTTTTGAAGGTTATTGCTCATACCAGGGTGATCCAAATTAATATTCATAAACACACCCGTCTTATGAACATAAAAATGAGCAAAATTCGAGTTCTTTGTCTTGGAAGGATGCCCTAAAGCAGATGCAATCTAGTACTTATAATGAACCTATTATGCCTCTAGATGAATCATTGGAGCAGTTGCGATCTAGTACTCCTTATGATCCATTTGTTTCTCTAGAGAATTCCATCAAGGAGTTGACTGAGGATACAAGAAGGTTCAGATTAAGTGTGAGAGGAACAACTAGTAGTCCAACTCCTGCTCTAGAAGAATCACACGAGCAATTACGATCTAGTACTCCTTATGATCCATTTGTTTTTCTAGAAGAATCCCTCAAGGAGTTGACTGAGAATACAAAAAGGTTCGGATTAAGTTGTGGGGGAACAAATACTAGCCCAACTCTTTTTCTAGACGAATCCCTCAAGCAGTTGACTGAGAATACAAATAGATTTGCATTAAGTGTGAGTGAAAGTCTTGCAAAGAATAACATTGCTCAAAATGATCTTAATTTCCAATATAGTGTTACCCTTGATAATTATTCACCTAGTCAAGAGGACGAGGATAGAATTGGTAACACTACTTATTTATACGAGGTTCAAACATCTTCATATTATTATGATAATGAGGATAGTATTGGTGAAGAACTTGAAATATACAGGCAGAGTGATCAAGAAATTGTCACTCCAATTGTGCTTCATGATGATAGTGTTATTTCTGGTTCAAATCCAAATAGTTTTAATGATTATTCACTTATTCAAAAGGAAGAGGATTTGACTAGAGATACCACTGTTTTAGACGGTGTAGAATTTTCTTGTTTTGAAGTCGATAATGGTTTAGAAGAACGAGTTTGTCCTGATACTAGTGATTTAGAGTCTAACAATTCGAAGACAATAGTCTCTGACGAAGATGATAGACTCTCAGAGAATTTTAATATGATAGAGGATGATTTGATTCAGGTTGATAGAATAGTTTCCCCGGCGGATTTTGTTGTCCTAGACACCCAACCTTTTCAGGTCCCAGAGGCTCAAATACCAGTGATCTTAGGTCGTCCCTTTTTAGCTACATATAATGTCGTCATCAATTATGGAAATGGAATAATTAATTTTTCTTTTGGTAACATGATTATTGAACTGAATTTGTTTAGTATGAGTAGACAACCTTCTTGTGAGATCTATGATTTAAAAGAAGTAAACATAACTAGTACTTCAATTCAGAAATCTTTGCCAAAAACTTTGTTGGAAGATCCATTAGAGAAATGACTAACCCACTTTGGGTTTGATGTTGACGATGATAGTGTTATTAAGGTGAATACTTTGTTAGATTCTGCACCTTTGATGGACACTTATAATATATGGAAAGCTAAGTTTGAACTTATACCAGTTTATAAGTCTACCTTATTTCCTTTTATAGAGGAAGCTGAGTGTAGTTCTGACCTTAAGGGCCCTAGAATCCAACCAACAGTTTTTAGTCCATCTAAGAGTAATATCCACCTTAAGTTTGGGGGTATCGATGATTCTTGTGATTGCCAAGTATCCCTGCTTAAAGTCCCTCACTTGGGGATTGATATTTGCACATCTACCATTTTTCAAGATCATCTTCAAACTAGATTATCTGAGCTTGTTGATGTCCAGAAAGAAGTTCAGTTGTTAGAGACCCATCCTCTGGTTGATGTGGTCTACCCAGGAAATAATACCAAGATTGACTTTGTTTTCCCACCAAAATATTTTCTCCCATATGTGGGAACGTTTGAATTTCAAATGTGTCAGTTATTAAGTTTTGAGACTAAGCCTAGTTACTTTAAGAGATTAGAATCAACACATTTGTTTAAGAATAACCACCATTTTCATAGTAGTCAACTTTGTGGTTCAAATATGATTGACTTTGAGGATCCACAATTATTCAGATTATTATTATGTGCATCTAATTTCTTAGTTGAGTCTTTCCAGATTCTACAACCTGGTCCTTCTGATCCTTCCTATGAGGAAATTCAGCCCAAAGAGATTTATCTAGACCCTTCATAGAGCCTGAACCTGAACCACAGCTAGATGTAGTTGTCTTAAACAGAAAACTAGATAAGGGTGTGCTCGGTTTGTTCACTTTTTGGGCATGCTGCAATTTCCTTCTATTTTGGATAATATTATTTTATTCAGATGACCCACAATTGTTCCGACTATTGCTATATGATTTTATGAGGTGACTAATTCTTTCTTAGTCTGGCTGAAGACTTTAAACTTAGCACTTCTTAGGAGGTAACCCATGCTCATGCGACACGATAATATCTTTCCTTAACTCCTTTTCTTCGATTGGTAATAGTTTATCCTTGTTCATTTTTTTAATAATTCATCTTTAAAACATTGAGGACAATGTTAGATTTAAGTTTGGGGGTAAGGAAGAAACTTTTAGTGAAATATGAAACTCCAAAGTCTAGAAACTTGTGAACAATTCAGGATGACACTAACCATTCTAGGTAGATGGGAACTTAGCATTTTTTCTATAGGAATTGGTGTGCCCAGCTAAATGGTATATTCATAAAAGGATGCCTAGATCAGGTGTTAGAAATAACATGATAGTTGTCACCATATGTCGGAATCTATCTCAACCATTTCACCTTCTGTTTTTATTTTTGTAATTTTTTGTGTTTCTCTAAGTGATTTGGTGGGGCACCAATATCGAATTGTTATCACCGTCAGGATGAAGTAGAGTGTTTGAGATCAAGGCCCATTATTGTATTATTTTTCCATTATTATTAAAAAAAATAGAAAAAATTGAATATTGACACTTTGATAGCAATATGTGTGTGTTATCCCTGTCTCCGTCGCCTAAGAAAGCGTGGAACGCAGGATCCATGAGAACTATCATGTAAGATGCTGATAAGGAGCATGCGCTTGGATTCATTTGATCCAATCCTGTTGTTAGTACATTTAAAAATAATGAATAATTGTTTTATTTTTAATAAATCGACCGTTGAACCCTTGTATATACCAGCTGAGTCGATATTATTATAAGGATTAAGACCAATGGGAGCGTATCTCAATCCATTAGGTTTCATCCTGGCAGTGTCCTTCAGACAGATATGGGAAACACCGTTCACCTTAGTCAACATCCGCGAACTTCATTTTGTCCACATCCATCTTCTAAATCTTTTCATGTGATTATACTTTGATAGATTCTGAGTATCGTTGTTGAACGACTATCTAAGTAAAGTTTTGAATTTTTGTATGAATTTTAGTACGCTGAGTGCAAACTCGTGTATAACAATTGGATTTATATAGGGTAATGATTCTTATAGGCAGAAAATTTAGCATGCCAACTAAATAACTTGTTTAGTGTTTGCCCTCAATCATTACAGGTAGCTAGGGTTTGGAGTAAAGGTTTCGTGAGTATACCTCTTGTAAACCCTCACGAGACCAGAACTCGTCCACTAGGGACACCTAGGGGTTTAGAGGCTTATTGCACACGCTAAGTGCAATCGCGATGCCAGCGAAAGTGAGTTATGATTTTTTTTTTCTATATTAGATTTGTTCGAGGACTAGCAAATAATAATTTTGGGGGTATTTGATAGACACATTTTTGTGTCTGATTTATCTCAATTCTAAATATTGTTACTGCTCATTTTTGGACTAATTTTGGCATTTTATTATGTTTGTAGGTATTTTTGGAAGAATAAATAATCATGGAGAAATTGACTAAAAAGTGCTAAAAACACCCGATTAAAAATGCTAAAGGCACCCAAGAAATTGTTAAATGCACCCCCTTGGATTTGATAAAGGCACCCATGTTTTACTAAAGGCACCCACTATTCAAATTCAAATTTTAAATTTTGGCGGGAAAAGTACTCCTTTAAATGAGAGAATCTGTGAAGCTTTGTACGAATTTATTTGGAGATTTCTTTAGATTTTATGTCATGCATATACTCTTGCCTAAATAAAAGGAGTTTCTACAACATGAAACACTTAAAAATCAAAGGAAATCTCGCCAACCGATTAACTTTTGCGTTAAATATGGGAAGGATTCTTTCGGGTACGGGATTTTGTTCTCAAACTTTGTTAGGGAAACATCATTGGGTAGAAGGAAATAATGGTTCTCAAGAAAGAAACAAAAATCATCGAGTAAAAGAAATCAGATGGAGAATTGATTATAAAAAATTCCCTAGATTATTTTGAGAAGATTTGAAGATTTATTATGTAAATTTGAGACCAGATTTGGGCAAGTATTGTTTGTAGTATAAATATAAGAGTTGTAAGAACAAATTGGGGGGGCTGGCAGAGGCCAGATGCACTAGAAAAGATCCAGAAAAAAAATATGTTGTTGCTACTGCTGAAGAACACGAAGAACAGAGGCTACGGCAACGGTTTCTTCAACCTCTTAGCCACGGTTTCTTCATCCATTTGCAACGGATATCTTCGTCTTTGCAACGTTTATCTTCAGCTGCAACGTCTCTTCAACACATCTGCAACGTTTATATTCAAGTTCTATTGCAACAGTTACTCTGTAACGTCCATAAAACGTTGCAGATTTCTTGTTAAATTACTTTTAGCTTATTTTCATCTTTCAAGCACTTTTTGAGATATGTACCAATCTTTTGAGGGTGCTTTGAGTAAGATGGGCTAAACCCCATCACTGAGGCAAAGAGGAATTTCCGTAATTAATTGGTAATGTTTAATAATTCTTTTATGATTTTTACATTTATTTTTAATTGAAATTACGATTTTTCTTAATTGATTGTGATTTTATTTGATGGTTTATGCTGGGACCTAGAGATTTTGATGAGCCATGCTTGTGATTTACAATTGATATTTTAAAAATCTACCTTTGGAAAAAATTAGAATCACTTATTTGAGTTAGAATTGTGTAGAATTATTATTTTGGGAACCAATTAAAAGTGGTTAATGGTGAAATCCATAACCTCGGTATTTGTGAACATTAATTTCATATTTTATGTATATTTTCTGATTTAAAATTAGTTTATTAAATCTAAAATCAATCTTCACAAGTTCGAGAGTTTGAAACTTTTTCTTACCACTATCATAAAATTATCATGATTCTTTTTAAAATAAACTACGGTTACTTCTTGTGGAATGTAGCTTCGAGTTTTTGCCGACCTCGGTAGGTCTCGCACCTTTTGTTTCTTCCCTTGACCCTCATTGTATGTTGTGCAATTCACAGGTCAAAGAAGCAGTTAAACATATATTTATGTGTTGCCCTTTCACCCAGGTTATATGGATTGCTTTCTCATTTTAAAGCATGACAACAACTTTTCCTCACTCTACTATGAAAGACTCATTGCCATTCTACTTCGGACAATCCGAAAATATCGTTGTTTTAGTCATTCGAAGGCATCCCTTCGTCCTTTTTTTTATATCACATATGTAGTCTTTTATTCAGTCCTACCCTTTCCTCGGTAAAAGCACACATTTGTTCCCGCTCACACTCTATTTATATCTATCACAAAGTGGATTCTCAATATTGATGCGTCTTTTAAATTAGAAGAAAATTCAATAGGAAATGATGTCCTGCTTTCTTTGGGAGACAACCTGACATATCAAGACTCGATGGTTCGCTCAGGTTGTGCTTCCCCAATTCTTAAGGTAGGAACACATATACTCCAACATGCATTATCTTGCCTTACATAAACCTTATTGTCATTAGTCAGTATTCGCAAGAACTGCAAAGAACTGGCTTCCATATTAGTGCAACCAACAAAGGCGCGTCTATGACAACTGAACTCAACAATACGTATATGCAAAAACCTTATCGTTGCCCTACCTCAATCCAACTACACTTTTATTCCTCAAAAGTGTTATATTTTTTCAAAATTATACTCCTTCCGTTTTTGGAAAAAAATTATTATCATTTTTTAATTTGGTCTATTTTTATGTTAAAATGAAAAAGTAATAGTAAATTTTTTTCAGAAACGAAAATAATATATTTTACTTTATTCATTATATTACACGTAGGTGTTTCATTTTTAAGATTCTAAATCATCAGCGTGTATGATTCGACAATTGATAATTAATTAAATATATATATAATCGACTTTATAAGGAGGATAAAAAACAAACTAAATTGTTGATAAACTCAGAGAAAATATGATGAATACTAGGGGTAATAAAGGAAAATGAGTTTATTCAGATTAACAAATTTTTTTGGTTTATATGGACTAATTAGAGCGGTCGTGTTTAGTTACTTTTTTTTGGGAAGTAATGATAAATATAACCCTTCATCTATTTTTTAAGTGAAATTTCAGCATAATACCATGGTAGTATGCCACATTGCCAGTATTTGGTTCTAATATAAGAAACTATGTTCCAGTTTGGCCATTGGTCCTGATCCAATTGTTCTAAGGCATTTTTTTAATAGGTTGATTATAAGGTGAACGTTACCTATCGGGATAACGTCACCATATTTAAAAACAATGTCAGAACTATCATTTTTTTTTCTTATCTTCTCTCTTCTTAAAATTAGAGAAAAAAACTTAAAAATAACATAACTTCCAAACTACATGTAGGAATTTAACAAATTTTATATATTCGGAAAGCTCTTAAGCAGATCAATACAACGAGTACCGATTTCACTATTTTTCGAAGCTTTAATTTTCACGTTATCATTTAGCTAAAAATAAACTACCATACGAGTTCATTCTACATAATGAACTGCTAGAATGACTACCATTACGAGTTCATTCTATTACAAAATAAACTACAAGAATGAATTGCAATTACAATTTCATTCTACAAAATGAACTAATATAATGAACAAGAGTTCATTCTCTAAAATGAACTATATAATGGTGTTCATTTATTGAGTATGATCTACCATTGCCCATAACACGAAGATTAAATATTTAACAGTAAAATTGGTATTCGTTATATATATATCTCGTCGAGTGTGTTTCTAATATATAATTTTTTTAAAAAAAATCGACTTATAATTTGGGAGATATTTATTTATTTATTCATTTCTTTTAAGAACAGGAAAAAAATAAAAATGGATATTTTGGTTATTTTAATATTTTTAAATAAATAAGGACCAAACAAACGGTGACCTCATTGACTTGGGACCACCTAAAATATGACTAAAGTAAAATTTCTCATGTTTAAATACCCTCCAATTTTTCTTCCTTTGTGAAAATATCTTCAAAAGGTATATTTAAAGTTGTAATAAAACTTAATTAGTACTTTTCTTGAAGGATGAAACTAATCTAGTGTTCATAATACGTGCATCTCAAAATCTTTTGAAAATTGTATTCATTTAGTGTGTAATGTTGTATTTGAATAAAAAACTAAACTCTAGAACTTGTATATACTAAATTTAAAAAATAAATTATAATGATTATGAAAATGAAGAGTACTTGTATTTTTAAAATATTTTTTTTAGTCTTTTTAAATATTTCCTTATCGTGTTGAAGCATATCTATAAGTGGATGACTTTTCTCGTCGAGATGCATTTCATCAAAGATGGATGGATCAATTTTTGAGAGATGGATGGATAACTTAAACAACCACACGATAAAAACCCAGAGAGATGGATGGATCAATTTTTGATCCTAATTAATACTACTTTTTTTTTGTAGGTTTTTTAATTTGTTTGGAAGGAATTAGCTCTTCCCAAACAATGATATCTAACCTTCACGAGAAGAAGATCCAAATGGTTATGTTATTTTGTGATTCCTTTTGTTGTAACTCTAGAGTTGTTAGTGTTTTTGATTTTCAAATTTACTTAAGTTTCTCAATTATCTTTGTGAATTTTTTTTGCTCACATGACTAGCCATTCTTGATGAGAATCATCTATAATGATCTTTATAATTCCTGATTAATTTTAGGCCTACCAGTTTTATTTCAGGCCTACCACTAAAAGTTAAAAAAAAAATATTTGAAGTAAAAGCAAAAACCCATTATCCAACTATTTTTATTAATGTCTAATTTATCCATAATTAATTAGCATTAATTAATTCAATTAATAGTTTTTTGATCGTGTTAGTTGTGAAATCAACTAGTATTAGTCATCAAAACATGAAAAAATCTGATTTTTTTAAAAAAAAATTAAGTTAATCAAACTAGAATCGGTGGATACAATAGATAACGTATGTCGATTCTGGGTTGGTGTTCTTCATTCTCGAAGAATACTATGAATCGGTTGACAATTATTTATATATAGGTCAATTGCAGCAATCGGCAGATATGGATGTTCTTATAAACCGATTGTCTTATATTTTCATCAAGAAAAAAAAATCATGTGAGTTTATTTTGCAACAATCGGCAGATATGTACATTATGTCAGTCGATTGTTGAATGTTGTCAAAGGATATCAAATGAATATGGATCATACTCAGTTTCAGATTGAGTATGGAATTATACTCGTTTTAAGAATGTGTATGAAATTATAAGCATTCTGAGGTTGTGTATGATCAAATACTCGTTTTGAAAATGCGTATGATTTGAAATTGAGTATAATCCCATACTCGGTTTGAGAATGTGTATGAAATCATACACATTCTCAGATCGAGTATGATTTCATGTTTTAAAAAATCATACCAACAATCGGTACATATAGAGGTTTATATCATCCGATTCTAAACCGAAGTTCTTCACTTTTGAAACCAAAACCAGAATCGACGTATATAGAGGTTCATATTGGTCGATTGTAACCTAAAAAACCTATAAAAAGTTGGGTGTTTCCTTTAACCAGAATTGGTCGATATGAATGTCCATATTGACCGATTCTGGGTTGATGTTGTTCATTGTTGAAGAACATCAAGAGCAATCGACCGACGTGTATGTGCATATCATCTGATTGTTCAGAATCGGCTAACGTGGACATTCATATCGGTCGATTCTGGTAAAACCCAAAAATAAAAATTTCTTAAATTTTTCAATTTTGAATATATAAATGAATCAAAAACCTAATTCAGAGTAATGGGTTGATCGATAGAAAAGTACCTAAAAGAGTGAATTTGATATTGATTTAGTTTTAAATTTTCATAGTCTGGATAATTTAGTAGTTTTATCCATTTGTGGCATCCTTTATCCCTTCATCTAGGTGGGACATAAGATTGGATATGTCTGAAATAAAATAGGTAGGTCTAAAATTCCTGACTTAATTGGGGGTTTGTAGAATTAAAGGGGGCTTTAGGAAAAGACAAAATAAGGTCACCCAAAAGTAATTCCTAGAACCCCTTAGCCATATATTTTTATAAATGATTAAACTACCCTCATTTGATTAGCCCTAATACATGATTAGTTTAGTTAATTAATTAGATTAAATTAATTATACATATTATGGTTAGGATTAAAGTTAGAGATTTTTTTTATGCGTAGAGAAGAAGAGGGGCTTTTAGAGGGAAAAAAGTGAAAAACAAAATGAAGAACCATAACTCAAAACACTCAGGTTAACTACCAACAACTTACTAATGGTTGAATTTTTTGTTAAAATCGTCGAATCATTGTGGGAAAGCAAACACACAGTGTAAGGGTCGTTATGGTCGTAAGGTTACTACCATGATGATTCTGCAAAGGTCGTCATGGTCGTGACATCCAACACTGACAACCCCTACCTGCAAATTTACCAGGCTATGAAAAATCGTCATGATCGATAAAAATAGACCATGACGACGTTAACTATATCATATTCACTTTTTATGGATGTTTTATGTGATAGAATCGCATCGGTTTACACCCTAAACCACGACGACTCTAATTTGCCATTATTTTGATGAGTTGGAGTCGTCAATAGACAATGACGACCCAATTAGATTATGAGGTCGTTATGGTTTATCGAAGGGTCGTCACAGATTATATAAATAGGTTCAATATGGTTTTAGGTAAAAACCGATGCGACCCTAAATAGACTATTCGTCTTCAGGAAAAAAACCAATAAGTGTCGTCATGGTCAAAAATAAAAAACAGTGATGTTTTTTCATAATTTTAAAATGCATATGAAAAGTCGTCATGATCTAAATTTGGAACCATAATGATCTCTAGAGAATTTATTTAAAAAAAAATGAAGGAATAAAGGTCGTTAGAAAAAGGAGAAAAGAAAAGGATAAATGATTTTATGTTTTGATTTTAGAAAAGAAAGGGACTGATGAATTTAAAGGTACTAGGATTTTAGGTTTAGTTATTAAAAAAAAGTAAGATAATATTCCACAACCATTTGATACCCTATAATTTTTAGTGTGTGGATAAATTTAATATAACCCCTATTAATTTTACAAACCCATAATTAAGTTATACTCGTGCTGTCGAAGATGTAATCTGCCATAACGTGTTTTACCTTACTTTTTCTTATTAAAAAAAGCATCTCATCAAAGCTACTGTAAGTCCGTAACCACATCGTGCACGGAAGGGAGCCTGGGAATATTTGGAAGGTCGAGTCACGTTAATTTCCTTCATCAGGAAAAAAAAACAAAAAAAAACATTAATTTCCACTTCACCAAAAAAACAACAACATTATCTTAGAGAAATGCTATTTTGACATTTTTCTATGACTCAAGATTGACATTTTACTTTACACATCAGCATTTTTATGGGGTCCACCAATAAAAACCCTACCAATTCTTCCTCAAGATTTACACACGATTCATCTTCTTCTTTCACAGTCGATTTTTTCTCTTTTCTTTTCCTCTTCAAAACCTTGTCATTTCTCATGATATGCCAAACACCAAATGTTCAAACCCTTCCCCGACGTTTTACTACCCCCTACACTCTGTTATACATGATCCCTTCCCACTGCTAGAAAATGTCCGTAATACATGAGAGGCAAATGACAATACAAAAAGGCTTAATAGTTTTAGACAACTGAAAGCATAGATGCAGAATTAACAAAAGGGAAAATCCAACTCAGTTATGAGTTAACCATTAGTTTATAATTATCGAATTTGTAATGTGACTTTACATAGCAAAGGGATGGTAAACCCATCCTTCCTAAGACTTTCTATCCCTTAAGACCTCAATTTTATAGAAGACATGTCCACATAAACCTTTACAAAAATATAACAGACTGAAATCCAAGTATGTGTTTAACTTTAAAACTAGTTGTGCAAAACACTACCAAAACACCATCACCAAGACATTCTTTCACTTAACCTCATTCCCATCAGCAACTAAATCTCTCATTGTACTCCAATCCTTGTAGTCAATTCTGAAAACAAAATGCTTAAACTGAACCTGCCCAATTTTACTACATCAGAGCAAGGCGCATTTCTTAATGAAACTGTGTGATAGCCATCATCATCGACTTTTGTTGTCGCCTCGAAGAAAAACCCAGAATTTTGAGCAACCATTTTTGAAAAATAAGCCATTACCGCTGAAGCATCTTCATCCCCTAATCGTAAATTCCTTTGCTTATCCAACTCGTTCCTAACATCTTTCTCAGTAAAAAACATATTCTCGTATCCACCATTTTCATTTACTAATATAGAAAAAATTTCTATTCGGCCTTACTCCTGATCGATCATTTAATTCAATTTTCTTCTTTACGTGTGTACTAATATGTCGATTGCATCGAAGATGAAGAGACTTACTAGGACTTATCAAGATATGATTATGTTCATTGTAAAATTTGGTGACCACCCATATGTCATTATTATCTGCAAGTGAAAATCTCTTAGCCGTTATCCTCGCTTTACATCCACAACGACTAGTTGCTGGTGGTTTTAGAATATTTTGAGTTGTGTTTGGTGATACACCCTCTTTTGCGCAACAAAGTGTACGATACTTGAGTGGATGATCTGAATCGAGTACACCCCTCACTTTTGCCGATGATCTAATTCTAACCGGAAATCCGGAGAAGACGGCAAATCTTCTATAATATTGTTCAAACTGTAACTTGCTCTTGAATTGCATACCCACAGCAAAATCTTTTTCTTCTAAAAGTTTTTCATCTTCAATTTCATCATTTGATACATCTACAATTTCATCATTTGATGCATCTACTACAATTTTTTCATCTTCACAAGAATCACAATCCACGCTTTTGAACTTGCAAGGAAAAATTAAGGTGAGTACTGCATAAGCAGGATTGTACATACAGAGAACAAAAAATACATACATAGAACAAAAAATGAAGTACATACAGAGAACAAAAAATGAGAACATAAGAATCACAATACATTGATTACAAAGCACCTCACAAGAAAAAAATATATTGATTCCAAGTTCCACTGTAAGAGCATTATAAATTTCGATGAAAACCCATAACAACAAATATGAATTTAAAGAAGACATAAGTTCAGCAAAACCCATAAAATTTATGATTTAGAGTTATAAGTTTAAACAATTCCATAATGTAATCACATCAGCGAACCAATCAAAACTAGAAAGGTACTATTTTTTCAATCATTTCGAGTCGAAAACAAAGACATGCAATCAAACAATCAAGTAGCAAACATTATAAGAAAACCCAAAATTAAACAATTTTTCTTAAAAAAAAATCGATTAGTTGTTTACTGTTGCCGTCTTGAAAAGCTTGTAGAGGAGCTTCTTCACTGTTGTTGAAATGGGCAAGCAGAGTGTCGAAGCAAAAAACAGCCAAATGAGAACATCAAGAATCACAATGAAGAAGAAGACGATGAATTTACGAGTCCATTCACAAAAATTCATTAATCAAATCCATTCACAAAAATCCATAAACTTGCAGACGATTTTTGAAGATGATTTTTCAGTAATCAAATCCATTCACAAAAATTCCCACCAAAATTGAACTTATGAATCAAATCCATTCACAGAAGAAGAAGACGATGATTTTTCAAAGTAAAGATTACTTGGGGTTGTTCTTGATAATGCAACATATAGGGATTTTAGTGAAGAGGAAAAGAAAAGAGAAAAAATCGTCTGTGAAAGAAGAAGATGAATCATGCGTAAATCTTGAGGAAGAATTGGTAGGGTTTTTATTGATGGACCCCACAAAAAATGCTGATGTGTAAAGTAAAATGTAGTCATGAAAAAATGTCAAAATATCATTTCTCCATTATCTTAGGTTCAGGTAAATCCTTACACGTGTTAGATTCCAGTATTACGTACCCTTTCTAGGAGAACTTCCACTCTGATTGGCTGATTGCTCAACAGTTAACAGATTCAGACGTCAACTTAAGAGATGATTGGTTCGTAACTAAAACCCACACTCCAGTTAGTGAAACTTCTTTCACAGCTTAATTTTCTAACAGAATTTAAAACTTTACCCATATATAAAGAACATAAACCCCAATCCACTTCTTCTCCATCTTCTTTTCTTCCCATCATTTTCGTTCGCAGTCAATCCTTCTAACTTCTTCATCACTCTGATTAGAGCTAGATCAGAGAAAAAATCTCCGCAGATTAATTCATGGAATTTCTAAAAATGATTAAGATTCTATTTCACCTCCTTATTAATGAAGAATGTATTCTTAGATCTTTGTTATTACCTAGGGTTTTATGAATTCTGAGTAAAAGAAAAAAAAAATCAAATTTGAGATTTGTTAATTACTCTTCTTGATCTATACTTACTATACTAGGGTTAGACAGAGCATCGAAAATGCTCTCGATGCTCATCGTTCTTGCGATGACGATGGTAATGGTTTCAGCTTCTTTTAATGGTGGTTCTAGTTCTCATCGTCTTAAGCAGCTTGAAAAATGGAATCGGCGTGGTAATCTGAGTTAACCATAAAAATTACAAAACATGGATTTGCTTTATTTGTAGGGGTTTTTTCTTCATTTTTCATCTCCCTCTCTTTCTCAGCGTCTTGCCTTGTGTATGAACAAATCAAATCAGTGATTTACAAAAGTCAGCCTTACCTTGTTTCTCGATAAAATCAAGAAAATCGTTATCAGAAAGTTATTGTTGAAGTGAGCTAGATAGAGAAAGAGTTTGTTATTGTTAAAGATCCAGATGTTTTATGGCATTCATGATAATTTTTGCACTCATTTTGTTTAGATGATTAAATGTATATTAGCTTGTTTCATTTTGCACAAAAATGAACACTTTTAGCAGCGTTGAATTTTGATGTATATGTAGATATTCATATTTCACTCTTAGACACACTATTTGGTTATACTGATTGCATGGGCATATTGATGCAGTTTATTTATAAAGGATTATATTGGTGTTATGTGCTGAGATTATAATTGATTACAATTACTAACGCAAGCCTATGGTTATGTACTTGTGTTTTTGGATTCCGCTTGCTACCTTACATGAGGGGTTGTTCGATATGCTTTCTGTTTTTCCATAGATGAATTGTTGTAAGTCTTATGGTTGTGGTTTATGGATTCCACTGATGGGGAAAGTTTCTTTTTATTTGCCATCTTTGTTGGATTTTCTATAAGCGATGGATAAGTTTAGTTATTGTGATGATATGTTATCGGAATATCTAAGTAGCCATAACGAGTTGAAGCAATCATATGTTAGTGGCAAGCAACTTACGTGCAAGAAGAACGGCAACAATGAAGTGACAGAACTTGGGACTGCTTTTAGTAAGATTTTAAATGTTAAAGGTACTCCTCTACCTGTACCTGGCTGTATTCAACCTTCAGATTTGAATGAGAAATGCCACCTCGGTCCAGGCGAATTCTGTGAAGATTCTGAGACACAATTTGAATCAAATCAGAAGATGATGAGCAAACCTATTAATATTCCAGTATCCAGAAAGACATTGTCATGTTTTGTCTCCAATGGTGAGATAGAAGGGACATCTTGTCCAGAATTGCATGGAAATGCCTCTATCCTCAGTCAATTCTGCTCCCGTTCACTTTCTCTTCCTGTAAGTTTCCTTATCTATATATCTCTATAAATAGTGCTGGTTGATTTTATATTAGCAACTTAATGATTCATTATATTCGTATATGTGGTGTTTCTTTGATGGGAATAAATTACATCATCATATGGACCCCAAATCCTTGGAACTCCCGCAGTCCCACCACAAGAGGGGTTAGTAACGCTTAGAGTTTTAGATCATTGTTAACAAGGATTGTGCACTCCTGAACTCCTATTGCATGTGCAGAAACGGGTAACTGCTTTCTGTTTTGTATTTATGTATTTGTTGGTATTTTTTGTTAAGAAAGTGTTTCAATTTAATGTTAGTAGTCATCTTTGGTGGATGGTTGAGATATTTACTGTCTTTTGGTCCTTTTTTTTTCTTTTTTAAGTTCACCAAATAAAGCAATGAATAGAAGAAAATCTGGTTATTTTCTCGTCCCACAAAGGCAAAAAATACACATTCCCTATAACGAGGACTGCCTATTGTGGAATTTCTTTTGTTAACCTAGTGATGCTAAATATCACCTGCAGAGTTTCAGCAATTCTTCATTCATTTAAGTTATTCTGGGATTGTTTGCTTACGCATTGAATTATTTTGGATATTCTTTGACAATGAATTTTGTGCTTCATCACTCTGGTTCAAAGATTTACCATCAGGCCTGGGACCTGTAGCCGAAAGTAGTATTAGATAATGTTATTATCTTGACTCCTCTTTGTCATGCCACATTATGCCGAAAGTAGTATTAGATAATGTTATTAGGACACATTATGCCCTGCCACTAATTGAGATCATCTGTGCCAAGGCAATGTGTTGTCCTTGAATCACAAAATGTACAGTGATAAAGTTCCATTTTTTATGTTTTACAATGATGGAACAAATTGAAGAATGAACATCAGAACATGTTTATATTATCTTGACTCCTCTTTGTCATGCCACATCTTCAGCATCACAGCAGCATTGCGCTGTTAACATAGATAGGGTTACAGCAGATTACTTGTTCAGTTTTTCTGTATTTCTTGGGCCACATTAAATCTAGAAGATTAGAAGTTAGAAGTCAAAATCATAGCCAGCGTGATGTTGCCATTCTGGTGAATGGTGGTAGTTATTTAGTTCATTTGCTTGTTAAGTTGGCATCATTATTTTTGGTTATTTGGTATAATTTGTTGTTGTTTTAGTTTTTCCTTTTTTATCTGACTTACTTTTCTTTTAGTTTTCATCTCATTGACTGAGTATGAGGGTTTCATGAATCTTGACGTGGTTGATCGTCTACTCTTTCCACTTATACATTACTCTGCATAACGTTTAGACATTTAGTTGTTTTCTTAGTCAATTAAAATCAGAGGATGATGGCAAAAAAGTTGATATGTTACCTGGTTTGGTAATCAGGTAGTTGGCGTGTTTGACCTTAACATGCTCATTTCCTTTTCCTGGAAACTTCTATTTCTCTATATCCTCATTTCCAGAAACCAGACTTAAGGTGTTGGAAAACTTATAATCTCTTTTCATGTACTTATATCTTAATATAGTTTCTTTTTGCAAGCAATTCTTTTTTATCTTTGCTTAGATTTTCCTTTTTCTTGTTTTCATATATTTAAGTGAAATGCTGGGCAATAATGTGAAAACCGTTACTGGCAAAAGCTGTGCTGTAATAGATTCAAATCTCAAGTTCATGCATTAGGATAAGAAATTTCCAGACTTGAGCTCATATTTATGTATATTATTGTTCCGTTATTATCTTCTGAGCTTGCTTTTGAGATTTCAAAATCATGACAAGATCTTCTTTCCTTATCCTTTGTTGTTGCTTCATATTCACCCCATCCCATCAGAATTCTCCAAATTCTGTGGATCTGCAATGAAAGTAGGCCGTGAGCAACTGGGAGTACAACCACCGGAGAAGCTGATAGTGAAGTGGGCTTCTGATGATATGACCCTCCTTCTACAACAGTGTCACACACAGTTAGGAGTTACATCCAGAAGCAGCGTTACAGTTCCTAGTAGAACAACAAGAAGCACGGCAAGCACAAGCACAAGGGAAAACATTCTCAAGGAAGCAACAACATTGACAAGAAGCAGCATCGCAAGTCTACTTGTAACTCGGAAAACCTACAGCCAATCTCACAGGTAACAATTGATAGAACAGAAGACCTGAATAGTACTGAGAAATCGAGTGTGAATGCAGAATTGGTGCACTTTGATGGTGTTAATACTGGACAGGATTCTTCCAACTGCGGAAGTAGCTTTTTCAAGATATCATCCCTTGCTAAAATGCATGTTTCAGTTGCTGAGGTTACATAGATGTTCGTTTCATCATCCCTTATAAAATGATGCTACAGCGTGGTGTTTTTGTAGATAAATAAACTTGGCATTGAAGTACTTAACCTATTGGTTTATGTTTTTGCTTAATCTTTTGTTGCACTGTGTTGCTTTGGCTTGTTTTTTGTAGTATGGTGCAAGTGATACTTTGTTCTAGAGTGGTGGTCGGGATTGTAAATATTCTACTTACCCCGTGCTTTGAGTTTAGCTTCTTGTGTTTATGTATTAGTGATGTTATGCTCTTTGTGGTGTTTTGAGAAATATATTATCTAAGGCTAAATAACTACCTGAGTGCAGGTTGATTTCTGGATTCACAACCAGTGTTATTTAAACTTCAATTCGAGATGCATTCATTTCGCTTTGTTGAAGTTCACCAGAATCTTGTTGTACGTGCCATAATGACATGAGACCATGTATTCAAAGAAATATAATTTTTCTTTTTTAGACCATATATTTAAAGAAACAACAGCAAAGCTGCTAATCTTTATTGAACAGAAAGAAGAACATAGATAAACTGATCTCATACAACAGTTAAGTCACATACTTTCTCCATGCTATGTGGTGTACTCTGCATTTATTTTAACATAATCATAGCTAAGATCGCATCCCCATGCTTGTCCTCTTCCTTGC
Organism: Papaver californicum; assembly: GCA_023531435.1. NCBI lineage: Eukaryota > Viridiplantae > Streptophyta > Magnoliopsida > Ranunculales > Papaveraceae > Papaver > Papaver californicum. Next base: position 2,302,686 of record JAJJMC010027712.1, on the reverse strand, counting down.
CCATTTCCTGCACATGCGTCACAAACACCAATATTAAGACCATTTGGTGGGGTTTTCTGGTTTAAAACCCTACATTGCAGTATAATTGATAGGACACATCTACAGTAACAGGAAGCAAAGAAGGTGTAAGAGGGTCTTCAGTAAACTGTGTGTATGATGAGGCTTACCAATGGAAATGTGAATCTCTACAGTTCCGTGGGTCTCTCCTGCTTCCTTGAGATAATCACTGGCTGCATTTCTGAGAATGTTTTCCAAGAAGTCAAATCCATCAGAAACCGTGTTAACATAGGTTAAAACTGGAGCAACAGTGCATTATACTCTCAAGCTTAAAAAAGCATCTAGCGTCTGTTCTCACCGGTCAAATGGAAGTGGTTGTCCACCATCCATGAGCAGAATGTCTCCAAGTGCTATGCGAAGCTCATTTTGACTGAATGGAATACCAGCATATCCAGCACCACAAGCAATTCGCCCCCAATTTGGGTCTCTGCCATACACTGCAGCCTGAAGAGATCAAAGTTTAGGCAAAAAGTGAAGTTAGGACAGGGAAAAAGTCTACAAATTGCAGTTGAGGACGAGAATGCTTTTGTACCTTGACAAGTGAAGAAGATGCCACCGAACGTGCAACCTTTGCTGCATCAGCTTCATTGTTGGCCCCAGTTACTGAGACCTAAATGCATAAAGAAGTAATTAGACACTGTACGGCCGCATGGAAACATACGCCGTCTTAATGAACACCGACCACTTTAATATAGCGTAATAAGATTCATTAGATCTTCAACATATTATGCAGACACAGTTACTGATCAAGAACTTAATAGACAAGTACAAAGAATGATAGTTTGTTTTTGTAAACCTCAATCAAACATGTAGCTCCTTCTCCATCCCATGCGATTGATTTTGCAAGACCCTGCATGACCTGGGAAAGAAATCACGTCGAATTTTAGATAGCAAGAATGACACGTTTTAGTCCAAGAAAATTGGAAAAAAAATATTCACAAAAGAATGCAAATTACAGCATCAAGGCATGCTTGAAGTTGTGCTGCTTCAAAACTATCCAGAGAACTAATTGCGGTTGACCCAGATATTCCACTAGCCAATGCAATAACAGTATCATTGGTACTAGTGTCTCCATCTACCTGCGTTCAAACTAAACCTAATCATAGCGAGATAAGAGTGCAAACATTGAGAAAGTAATAACGATATGTGAATAAAATGACTGCAAACTAAGGACACCAATAAACTAAATAGTAAGAATAAACAAACATTTGTCAAAATTTTAAAGTCAGGTTACTTTAGTTTCTACTTACTGTGATTTGGTTGAAACTACGATTTACGGCAGTCTTCACCATTTTTCTCCAAACATCAGTAGTAACTAGTGCATCCGTAGTTACGACCTAAACAAGTGATTATTAGGAAAACTTTTTACGACTGAGAAAATCTTCAAGATAACAAGAGAATTGATCATTGAAGATACATACACCAAGCATGGTTGCCATATTTGGGTGGATCATTCCAGAACCTTTGGCCATTCCCCCAACCCTTATTTTTGTACCCCCAACCTGCCAGAAAAACTCATTCAAGTAAAACATGAAGAACCACATTCAAGAAGCTTCTATAAGGCATTACTGTGTCAAGGTTGGATAGGTTGACTAAGTTGGTAGTTGGTTTCAGTGACCAAATCGTTTTCCTAAAAGAAAGGCTTATCCATAACCATAGGGTGCAATTAATCATCTTCTCCCACCTAGTTAGAAATAAACTGAAAACAATTACTTAATGGAGATTCCATCCCCGACTCCTGAGTAAATTTGAGCTCTTTGTTCTCCCTGATGAACTTAATATAAACATGGTTAGAGCAAACCTCCGTTTCAACAGCCACACTCTTGCAGACAAGGTCAGTGGTTGTGATTGCCACAGCTGCTGCATCAGCGCTGCAAACATGATTGATCTCATTAGACATTCAAGCCTCTCTAATATCCAGGCAAACCATATAACAAAAAAAGGAAGTAAGAATAATAAGCTATCATCAGACACATGTTAGTACAGTACCATCTTATATAGAAAGAAGTAGAAAGCTAGAGAAATACAAAAGTAAATGAACATACCCTTCAATGGTTGATGACAACAATCTGATCAGACTTGGGAGAGACTTGAGAAGAGCATCCTGCATCAAATAGTGGCGACGAAGATAAATTAAGTCTACTCGCTAGAAACTGGTGAGAGAAAAGTAGCAATTTTTCCGGAAAGACGAAGAAGAAAACAACAACAAAGAAGTGGAAAGTTATACGCAATGTTTCCACTCTCACCTTCTTTATTCTTTGCCCGATCACTCCAGTTGATTCGATTAGCACATCTTCTGGCCTCAGTTGGAGAAGCTACAAACTATAGAGACTTAGTGTAGCAGTAACAAGTATATCCAGAAGAATACTGTTCAACATACGGGCCAAATACCTTAGCAACAGCAGCCACACATTCTATAACATCTTGGTAACCTAGGTCTCCCTGAAATAAGTTGATATCTCTCTTTAGCCACATTAAGCTCATTTAAAGCGTCCGAAAGATGATAAAAAAGATTCAGAAAATGAGTTCAAGTTGAGCACAATCTACATAGCCTATAATCTATTAAAAAAGTGAGTTTTCCTTTAAGAATAAGTTAGTTCACCATTTTGACTTAAAACAATTGCTAAGTTTCTTCTATACAGATTGTGAAATAAATAATATAATGTAGAGAAACATTGACCTAGATAGTGAAATGCTAATTTAGGGGCAGTATATCATAGAAGGGAAGATAAACGTGCTTACTGTTGCTGCATTTGCTTGACCAGCATTTACTAAAACTGCTCGTGCCTGAAACAGAGTTCAAAAACTAATAATAAACTCGAGAGCTCAATACAAAAACTAAGTGGAAATAGTTGTTAGCATCACAAAAATCCACTGGAAACACAGTAAACAGAAACAATAGAAATATACCCTAGAAATGTTGGATCAGATGCAACAATTGCAAAAATAACATTTGCCATATACTTTGCAAATACATTTACAACATCAATATGGTGAGAACACATATACAACCGTGTACGATCACTGGCTGAAAACTGAAATTACCATGGCATATTGGTGTCACAAATAAACTCCAAAGTTTAGTGGGCAGGCATACAGTTACTTTAGCGTACCGTTTTAGAAATGTCCAATACATTTCTGCAATATAGCACTGGTGCAGCTGCGACGACGTTCATAGTGAAAACCCCTAACAACATGTTATGATGATATAGTTAAGAATTCATGAATCTCTAATAACTGAAATTTTTTAAGAGATTAAAACTGTGGCAGGATAGATGAAAGGAAAAATTGTAACTGGATTTGAGAAACAAATTAAGCATATGACAACATATATAAACCTGCAGCAACAGCGTCAACATCACAAGTGACGAGTGCAAGGTCTGGTTTTTCACCCTTTGCACGCAATCCACCATACATACCAGCAGCTTTAAATCCTTTTGCTGCTGTTACTCCACCTGGGACCTATACAGTAGTTAGACACACATTCAAGATCAAATCAAGTCTGAAAAATAACTAATGTGACAAAAAAACATTAGGAAAGAAATCAATTAGATAAACAAGGGAAATAACTGGAATAGTAAATTACCTGTTCCCAAGGACCTTCAGGGAGAAGAATTGGAGCAGCAGGGATATAAGTAGCAGCTTCCAACATAGTAGTATTACTAGAAACAGCACAAACCCTAAACCCACGTCGGAAAGATGCATTAATCGAGCTCTTAAGCAGCTGCAAAAATTAACAGAGATTAGTCAGTTTTATGGGTTCTCTTTGATCATTAAAGAACGATACTTTAAAAATGTAATTCAACTATAAGATTTGGGAAAGCAAAAAAAATGAAACCCTACCTTTTTGTGATTGAGTTCTGGAACCCGGATTGAGATGGAAGAATGTAAAGAACAAGCAGCCATTGTTGGTTTGCACAGAACTGTCTCTAATTTAGTTTTAGAGAGTTAGAGAAAGCTAAGGGATTTGGGTGGGGGGGTTCGTTTATAGAGATGGGATTTGGCTTTTGGGGCGGGAATAGATATTAATGTTTACAATTACAATCACTTTCCCAATAGTAGTGATATCACTGATTCGATGGGGGTGCATACGCTGTACTTTTTTTATTGAGAGATTCTGGCTACCGATACTGGACGAATCGGGTAAAAAGCTAAAACAGTGACCTTGAATCCTTGGCCACCACCCAAGGTCCAAACGCATTAGCTGTGTAGTAGTTTGGGAGTATACGTGAGTAAGCCAAGGGATAGGGATGAGGTGAGATGAGAAATTACAAGTGCCAAATTAGGATTGGGACAATCTTAAAATCCATAGATAAGTTAATTCATCGAGATAGAGAAAGTAAGAGGATAACAAAGCTAATTTTCTAGTTGTTAGATCATCTTCAAACAGTTTGGACTTATTTTTCTTTCTAATTTTGTTATCAAATGGTGATCTTACACTTCTAGATTTATGATTCGTCCTTCAACCACCAGTATCAGCTTCGACCTACAATAGTACACCACCCTCTGATGTACACCTTGAGTACCTCTGTGAGCACACTGTGATTACCGAAAATATGGTAGCACAACCAAAATAATCAATTGTTTGAAAGAAATTACAAATACGATAGATAGAATCAAAAATAACACGATTATTTAAGAAAAATTGTTTATTGAAGATTTGAATAATTACATATGATGATCAAAATATTATCTAGAACTTTACCTAATTAAGTTTTTTTCTTTCTGAATTCTATGAATTCTTCTAAGTATCTCTCCTCTTTCTAATCTTTTTCTGACCCTTTATTCTGTCTTCAAGTTTTGTATTTATAGGATTTCATAAGGGTTCCACCAAATCTTATCTTTCCAGCTGCTGATCTTATCTGTATCTTATTATAACATTTGTCTCGCATATTCTTTGTGTATCCCGCAGAGTCTATAAATGTCTTTCTTGTCTTATTTGACTTCATGCAGGATGAACCGTATTCATCTTGCAGTCTTATTTCTTGAATTATCTAATTAGATTTCTCCAGAGGATATTCATGTAGTTTGGTTGCCGAATGGATAAGCTTTGGTCCACTGATCTTTTCTAAGTTATTGCATGACTGACACGTAATCTGTGAGAATCATGTGTCATGCTTTGATTTCTTTATCACGCAACTTACATGATTGACACATACTCTTCATGCAGAATCGAAGTTAGTTTTGTGACATTTGTTGTTTTTATCAAGTTTGAGATATTGTCCCGCAACTTTTATGATTGACAGATGTCTTTCATAAGTTGATGGTGACAGTTCTGGTTTCTTCCCTAATTTGTATGTCAGACACACGTCTTTCATGCATTAATAATGTCAGATCTGTTTTACCAGTTGTCCTTCTCTGATATGTTAAATCAACCGTCAGTTTTATTTTGAATCGTCGAATTTTATATTGAGATATGAAAAAAGGGTTTTAGATCTTGATCTTGTGTATCTCGGGTCATCATTATTTGATATTCTTGTATTTGGATTTCGACACGTGTACTATGGAGATTAGGTATTTACAATTTGTTTATTTTTCTTTCATATTCTACCTAGGGTAGAATTTGAGAGAAAAATAATCACGTTTTTATTGATCTTCACGCCTCCAATAAATTTTCTCTCTCTTATTGATTTTATTTTTATTCTTCTGAAGGTTATACTTCAAATCTTCATATAAGATTGGGTCTTATCATATTCTTCTAAGTTATTACCTTTTTATTCTCTGTCTCTTTTGTATTCTCCTTCATAAAGTTCATTCCTTTTTCAGAAACTTGTTCCTCAGAAAATATTTAGAATATGATTAGTTCAGTCTTTTTGCCCCAATCTTCTTTTCTAATCAAAGATTTTTCTTTATTGAGACCAAGTATTTTTCTCTTTCTGGGTTCAAGCTTTTTCTAATAGAACTTCTGCTTTCTCCAATGTTGCAGGTAGAGGTTTTATCTTCATCTTTTCTGATTTTGTTTCATGGCGATTTTGATTTTATGATTTGCTTGAATAGTGATAGTTCTGGTTGTGTTTTGATGACGGGTGATGATAAAATAATGATTTTGATGTATTGATGATGATAATGATGATTCTGAGATGCGCATAGCTTTAATATGTTGATTTTGTTTACTTGAACTTCGATGATGAACAATGATAGTTATGTAAAATCCATGATTTCAATGCTTTCGGTTTTTTGTATGAAAAGTTGATTATCTGCTAGTGTTCGTACTTGATTGATATTCTTGATCTTTTTATGTTGATAAAAATTTTGAAAAATTTCTGATGTCTGGTTAATATTGCTCATGAAATTGTTTGTGATTGATCTTGTTCATGATTCATTTATTCTTCTTTATATTCTTTCCCGTGTTCATTCTCGAAGTTGGAGTTGAATCTAATGTTGATTGTTTTCGTCCCTGTTGATTATGTAGATTTCATTATGTCAAGAGAGAAAGATAGCAATACTTCTAAATTTGTCCCGCATCAAAGTAAGCATTCTTCAGAAAAGAAAACAACCCGATACTTTGTGAAAAAACCAAAGGTAGCGGGAAAATCCAATCCCATAGATCCTCATCCTATTAATATAATTCATCCCGCACACGCTTTACTGAATGTTGCAAGTACGGTTGTCGTTACGGTTAAAAAAAGTTCTTCCTACAGGAATAAGAGTACTAGTGATAGTTTGGGTTTCATATCTGAGAATCTTGATAAGTGTAAAAGAAAACATAATCTGACTAACTTCATAGTTAATTTCTATGATCCTGCTGAAGGTGATGAAATAACGTTCGATATGATAAAAAAGTTCCCATATAGTGTAAACAAGTTGTTGATAGATGTGGGTGCATTGGATGCGGGTTTAGAGCTTCTATTATATAAAAATGAAGATGTATTTTAGTTTGAAGTTCTTGCTAGCCATAGTAAAGTTGATGATCATTGTGCGGGTCGATCCATTGCTCAATATAATGGAAACTGGTGGCGTATATTAAATGAATGTCATAAGTGCAGTAAAGGGGAAACAAATATTGAAGAGTTATATTCTTGATCCATCAGAACAAAAATATTATATTGTTCCCAATTTCCAAGCTACCTATGTTGATGCTATGAATGCAAAAAATTATATAAGATGGAGTGTTGGTCCTGGCCGCAGACCTGGTGATCAGGGTTTTTGTCTTCTCTAGGAGATTGATGCGAAGCAAAGAGTTATTCCCTGAACAAATATGCCCTTGAAGGAAAAAATTAGTGATGACCATGACTTCAGTTGGTATCGTACCCTTTTAGTAATTGAAGGTCCTTGGATCTGTGGTTTCGTACATGATACCGTGATACACAATCTAACTTCTGGTCCGCAAGTTTACTGCCACTAGCACTTAAATTTTGATGGTTTTTCCTTCAATTATGTTGAAAGGGTATGTATGATCCTATTAATTAGTTCTCGTGTTTAACTTTCGTATTTAAAAGTTACTTAACCTGTTGTTGTTTTATATAGCCTCGAGTGGAAGGAGATTCCGAAAGTGATGCGGGCAAGAAATGAAAAGTTGTTGTTGTGGGAGGAAAGGTATTAATTATCTAATGGGTTTGTATATCTAAGTTTTATTTATTAAATTATCTTCTTATCATTTGAATATTGATAGGGTCGAAAGAAAATCAAAGTTGTATCCCGTACTTCTACTGAGTGGGAAGAAGGGGAAATTCGTGAAACTAATAGTTCTCCAAAGGATGTTGAAAGGAGTGAAGGTGATGGCTATGATGATACTAAGGAAGATGATGAAAGGCAAGATATTCCATTACAATCAACAATCCGAGAGCGGAACATTCTTATGGAGTCTGCAGATACTGAGCCCGTAGGTACTCATAAGGGTCATGAGGATCAATCTAGTGGGCCAGTTGATTCTTCTATTGATGCGGGAAGTACAAGAGTTAAATTGGTGAATCAATCCATTTCTTTGGAGCATGGTATGGGCATCGGTGCATTTACTTCTCAATCTACTGCTTCTCAATTTATATTTTTTTCCTCCCCAATTCTTGCCTCCTTTATATGAAGAAGATTATATGGTGCATAGCGAGGAGGGGGTTTGTATGATAGAGAAGAAAATGAAGTGACTACTACTGTTGTTGTTAATGAAAGTGGTAATGTAGATACTTTAGATAATGGCAAGGGTAAGGGGAAAATGGAAGATGAAAACCTTATCGATGATGAGGAGGATGTCTTTCGCTGGTTTAAGTCAAACGATTTGTTGTATGTTCCGCATGATTTTTAACCCGTAGATATTGATTCTGCTGCGGTAGCCTCTTTGCGGGAACGTATACGGTCCACTCCTTTTGAATCAGTGAGAGAAGCTTGGTTAAAAGACCAAGGTACTCCTATTCATCCACTTTGGATTTGAATCTTCCATCTTCTCTTGGGGGTTTGATGGATCTTAGTGAAACATATTCTTTCCTTTACCAAGCCTTGCTTCAGGTAATTTTTTTTTTTGATTTAATTGATTAAAAATTATAGTGTGCTCGTGTTCAAAAGGCTACTCGTGTTGCATACAAATTCTTCTTGGATCGATCTATGAAAATAGAGGCAAAATATCGGCAAGTAGAGACAAAATTAATTAAGGCTGAAGAAGAAAGTTCTGACTTGCGGGCGGAGTTGTTATAAAAGAATGTTGCGGTTCAAAAAGTTGATGAATTGAAGCGGGACAATGAGACCCTTCGTCAACAATTGTCGAATCTTCAGAATCAAAGTTTAACCTTTTTTCCTTTATTTAATTTTTTTTCCATTTTATTTTTAATCCTTTTCTGAATTATACTTTATGGGGTCAATGGGGGGGGGGGTCAGATTTTATGAATAAGATATGATATAGAAACCAGCGTCTTACTGAGCATGTAATTAAGATTAATAAAGAGAATGTGAAGGTTAAGGAAATGTGTAATAGGTTTGAATTGAGCAACTTAAAATCCAGATATGATGAGTTAGACTAAAAGAATCGCTTGTTAGACGCAGAGATCCTTCGTATCAAAGACGAATCTAATGTCGCTCTTTATTGGACAAAATATAGTGTTACCAATGCCTGGGTGCGGATAAAAAGGTTAGAAAATGAGACCCGTAAACTTAATGTGGAACGTAGGAGGATCCTTGCGGGATCTGCATCATATGGTTCATTTCATGGTTCGCAGTATCCTTCCTATATTGCATTACTCATTAAGGATAGGGATAATGCGGTGTCTGATGCTCATGCCAAGGAAGTTGCGTTAATAAAGGCTCAATATGAAATCTCAAGATTATTAGAAGTTGAACGTCTGCATGAGGTTGATATTCATCATTTACAAAAAGAGATATAAAAATTTATATATGATATGAATCAATTATGATGCAATAAAACAAGTAGAGTTGAATTGATATCGTCAAGATCTACATCATCTTATTAACAGTTACAAAAAAAAAATCACATGAATATGATTATATTGATGATTCTCGAGATGCAGTAGTTCATGAGCTAGAAATGTATGAATCTCTCGCAAGAGGTATATGATTATATTACGTAATTGTTGTTTTATACAATCTCTTTCACTATTTAATTTTTGTACATTATATTATAGGTTTCAAGGAAAAAGCTCAGACATGCGTCTTCAAGAATTACAGAAGTTGAAGGAGAACTCAAGGCTTCAATAACTAGAATTGGAAAAGTTGAGGGAGAGCTCGAGCTTGTAACTACCAAAGCAAAGGAGGTTGAGGGACAATTGAATCTTGCCAATGCAAAAATAAGTGAAGTTGAAGGAGAGCTTAACCTCGTAACCACTAGAGCTGAGAAAGTTGAAGGAGATCTGAAGCTTGAGACGACTAGAACCGATAATGCTACACATGAGTTGGGTATTCATCAAGGAAAATCTAGATATTAGGAAAAACAATTCACTTTACTGAATGTGCGAGCAAGAGAAGCTGCAAATCGAGTAAGTGAGTTAAATCATGAGTTCGAAGTCGCGTGTGCCAATATTGCTTGGATGAAACTGAATCTTCCATGGAAGTAGCTAAAGCAACAAAGAATACTTTGGATAGAGTACGGGATGATGGATTTACCAAAAAGTATGCTCGTAAAAAGGTCCCAGAGCATTCTTCTTCAAGTATTGGTCCTTTGACTCCTCAATAGTCTGATAATTCTTTTTTTTTTGTATACATGTAAACTTCTTTTTTAATTGTACTCGTCATTTTTGGGTGTAGTATCTGCAATATTTTTTGGATATAAATACGTATATATATATATCAGTAATGTGTCTTAATTCCAAAAATACATGCAGTAAATGATTCAATAAATTATATTTAGTAACGAGTGTGAATTGAGAAATTATAATGTTAGAATATACCTTGAGTTACCTTTGAGGGCACAGTCACATGATTAATTTCACCTTGGAAAAAGGGAAGTTAATAATATGGTCCCAATTGTGAAGGTATTATACCTGTTTTCACAATAAAATATCATGTTAGACATCTCTTGCTTACGAAATATCCATTGGGCATACACCCATAGACATCTACATGGATTTTCTAGAGAGATTGCATTTATCATGCTTTACATAGTATGAAGTAATTTGATTTGATGGTACATTCTTATGATGTTGAAGTTGTTATGACATGATCCCTCCTTATCTTTCTCACGGGTAATATTGTTTGAGATATTGTGCATTCCATGGATGTCGCAACACCTCTCTGTTCATGTTCCACAGATGATATGACCCTTGTCCCACAACATCTTGAATAATGTAAGGTCCGCCACATGTAGGTGCAAATTTTTTGGCTTTTTTGTCTTTTTGATATTCCTGGATTTGGCGTAGCATATATTGTCCTTCCACAAAGTTACACAACTTCACTTTTTTGTTGTAATCTCTGGCCAATCTTCTTTGATAGTTTTCCATTCTTTGGAGGATAACTTCTCTTCTTTCTTCCAAATAATCCAATTTTTCAAGCATTAAATCTGTATTCAAGTTCTTTTCCCAAGATTTTGTTTTGTAGTTGGTAGAATGATTTATGTAGGAATAACTGCTTCTGCTCCATAAGTAAGAAGGAATGGTGATTCACCAGTTGCCTCTCTTTTTGTTGTACGATAGGCCCATAAGGTGTTGTGGAGCTGTTCACACCATCTTTTATGATGTCCATCTAAAGTCTTCTTCAAATTCATTTGTTGCTTCAGCTTGATCGTTACTCCGAGGATGAATGTGAGTGGATTTATTCTTTTGAATATTGAATGCTTAAAAAAGCATATCAATATTTTTTTCTTTGTAGTTGTTGTCCATTGTCAAAAACTATAGCCACTGGGATTCTGAATCTACAAATTATATATTTAAACAAGAATTTAAAGACATCAATATCTCTGATCCGAGCTAAAGCCTTTGCTTCGACCCATTTAGTGAAATAGTCAGTTGCTACAATTAGGTATTTTGTTTTTTGTGTGCCTTCCACTAATGGTCCAACAATATTTACTCCCCATTTTGAAAATAGCCACGGGCTTAGTACTGAATTGAGTTCTGTTGCGGGAGCTTTTATTCTTGTTGTAAAGCGTTGACATTCTTCACATCTCCTTGCGAGATTGGTTGCATCTTTATTCATATATGGCCAATAATATCCTTGTATTCTTGTTTTAAGCGCAAGTGAGCGCCTTCTGGTATGATTCTTTGCGTCTCCATAATGAATATTAGTAAGAATGCGTTGTACCTCACGTCTCGATAAACACCAAATCAGTGGTCCAAGAAATGATATACGATATAAGAATTCGTCCCGCAACTGATAATTTACGGATTTGGACTGAATTTTTCTTGCATTTTTTGTATTTGCGGGTAATACTTCATTTTGTAGATATTGATATAATGGGAGCATCCAATCTTCTTCAGGTAGTAACACATCTTCTGACATACGTGGAAGAGTTGCGTCATCTTGGATAGCTTCATCTTCAATATCTTCATCTACCTCTTCTTCTAGATTTTCGACTGATTGTGATGTGATTGACGGTTCATATATTCATCCAATTTTAATTGTTGATATGCTTTGATATTTCAACATTGAAGAAATATATATACTAGTGCATCAACATGTCAATTTTTCTCTTTGGGTAGATGTCGAAAAATGATGTTAGGAATTTGAGATACTAATTGTTGAACTAAATTCTTGCATGTTATTAGATCTTCTTCATATGATTGATATTTAAATTCAACCTATCAAATTACTAATTGTGAATCACTTGTGAGCCGAACATCAATTATTCCCAATTCATTAATGAGTCTGAGGGCATGAACTACAACTTCGTATTCCATTATATTATTTGTATGCTTTCCAAATTCTAAGCGGAATGCATGTAACATTCTATCTCCAGTGGGAGTTGTAATCAAAACTCCTATTCATGTTCCATCTTTATTTCGTGCCCCGTCAACAAATATTTCCCATCTGTGAGAATTAACAGAATCCAGAATATCATGCGGGCCATCCTCATCATCTTCTGCCTCGGGCATACCTTGAATTTCAAATCCATCATCTAATGACAGGTCTGCAAAAAAATCTTGCTAAAACTTGTGATTTTGTGTTGTTTGTATTTCAAATAAAATATAAAATTGCTCCAATTGTGCGTTTCATTTTGTTATTCTTCCTACTTTTCCCGTATTCTTTAACACAGATTACAATGGAGCTTTACCTGGTAGTCGAACATAATGTGTTTAGAAATATGTACGGAGTTTCTGTGTAGCAAAAACTAATGCAATCACCAGTTGCTCAATTTTGGTGTAGTTTCTTTCGGTTGGGTTAAGAGTTTTGCTGATGTAATACACCAGTTTTTCCACTTTTTCATTTGTCCATACCAATACTGCACTTACAACATATTTTGTTGCTGCTATATATAAAGCTAACACCTCTTCTGGCTCTGGTTTTTGAAGTGTTGTTATTGATGTGGGATAAGCTTTAATTTTTTGAAAGGTCTGCTCACAATTTTTATTCCATTCAAATTTGATCATCTTTTTTAAAGTATCAAAAAATGGTTTACACTTGTCAAAAGATCTTGCAATGAATTTGTTGAGTGCAGTTAGATATCCATTCAATTTTTGTACTTCTTTGACATTTCTTGGAGAGGGCATATTAACAATTGCATGTATCTTTGCGGGATCGACTTCAATTCCATTTTTAGTAACCAAGTATCCTAGAAACTTTCCTGATATAACTCCAAAAATACATTTATTCGGGTTGACCTTCATTTTATACTTGAGTAAGGCTTCAAAAATTTCTTTTAAATCCTGGAGGTGATCTTTGGAAAATTTACTTTGTACAAGCATATCATCCACATATACTTCCAATGTGCGACCTATCCAAGGTTTAAAAATTGCATTAACAAGTCGTTGGTATGTTTCCCCTGCGTTTTTTTAACCCAGATGGCATTATGGTGTAACAATATGAGCCATGTGGGGTAAAAAATTTGTCGGTTGTCAGCCAAGCAAAATTAATTCAAGTTCTTACTTCACTAATATAGATTAGGCTATAGTAATAAGAACAAGTTCATTCCCACAGAGAGGCAGGTGATTGTTAATTACTTATGTAAACTGGGGGTTTTTGGTTGTGATTATAACTAAATTATGCTAAAACAAATTGACTAAAACGAATATCAGAGATAAAGAACATTGGTTAGAGAGTTCATCTTCCACCTTCCAACATGTTATTAACTAAATCATACTCAACATTCATGCACTCTCAATATCAATTACCCTAAAGCATCCTATCACAGGCTTACTCCGGCAAAACTCATATTATCATCAAAGGCGCAAGAGCCACTCTTTGAATCCTTTTCAACGAATAACTTGGCGCAAGAGCCACTCAAGTTTAACCCAATGAAAACAATGGTCTTTGTGAGTTGAGGTTATTCTAAGCAATCCGGCGCAAGAGCCACTCGGATTTAACCTAGGTCACGCTTCTACACATAATTGCATGGTAACATCCCGTTATTAAAAACTATGTTATGCTACTTGTAACAAGGATCTTTCGACAATTCCGGATCTCAAATCCTAGTTTAGATATAAATGTCAATGCATGCTCATCTAATTCGTGACTTAAACACACAAGCAATCCATCATACGAGGCGTTATAGACGGTATAACATAAGCGATATTAAAGAGATTATGAACATATGGGAATGAATACTTCAATTAATAAACATGTTTTCCAACTTAGGACTACATCTCTAACCAATAAGAAAAGTTTAGTTCATCATGGATTTCTCAAAATCCATGGAAAATAATCAAGAAAACAAGTAAAGCAAACTCTAGAAATCATGGTGATCAATCGCAACTCCAAGCCCTAGCTTCTTGTTCTCCTTGTGTTCTCAAGTCTCCAAAAGTGTCCCAAGATGTAAAAGATGTCTTTCTAGGGTTATGGAGGTCTTCTTATATAATCTTCATCGTATCTAGGTGTTAGATTCCTAATGGGACCATGATACCTTGATTAGGAAGTCAAAAACGTGTCTTAGAAGTGCCTCCAGTCGAGTCATAATCGGTAGGCAAGACCCCCTCCTTAACTACCGATTGTAAGGGCTCAAAATATAACTTTCCTGTACCCAAAACGTGCCATAATCGGTAGGCTTGCTTTCCGTGTAAACTACCGATTGTTGGAGCTCAAAAACGAAGTGTTCCTGTACCCGAAATTGCTTATAATCGGTAGGTTATTTTCCCTTGTAAACTCCCGATTGTGATGCTGAGTGTTTCATTATTTTCTTTCGGCTATTTTGCTCATAACTTCCTCATACGAACTCCAAATGACCTCATTCTTATTGCGTTGAATTTGTCTTCTCGTTATCTTCAAAATGGTTTTAAGAAATCCTGGATTTGAATGAGTTGAATTCGGTCTTTGGCCCTTCTCCATTGGCAAAACTTAACTTCCTTGTTCATTTTGTGTCGTAATGAACTCCTTTCTTCTTTTTTGGTTGAATGCACTTCAAAACTCCTAAGAAATTCATAAACAAACAAAATCAAAGCATAATGACATGAAAACTAACAAGAAATCAATGAATTAGAGTATATAAATAATGCAAATAATGCACCTATCAAATTCCCCCACACTTGCCTTTTGCTAGTCCTCGAGCAAACTATAAATCTAAACTAAACTACAACAACTCCATTTCGTTGAGGATACGGTTACACTTAGCATGTGTAACAAGCCTTTAAACCCCTAGGTGTCCCTAGTGGACGAGTTATAGTCTCATGAGGGTTTACAAGAGGTATACCCACAAAACCTAATTTCCAACTTCAAATATTCAAGTGCAGCTGCATCCAAAGAGCTACGAAGACATAAAGTTTCTGCACACTAACAATAAGAAGTTAGAAGTATAAAGAACATTATTCTCATGCTTAACCCTTGAGTTAGGAGAAAACCACCATATAAAAGAATCCAGGTTCGAGAGCGACCGAATGTTTCTGCCTCACCAACAAGATTTTATGAATTTGACACTCAAAAGACGCACTTTATGGTTCTCACATATGTGCAGGCAGGAATGAAGATAGAAATCCTGCACACGTTGTATGGTGGGAAGGAAAGGTAACCTTCCGAATCATATGAAGATGTTATCCCATAGAACGTGGGACAAAAAAGAACCCCTTTTTGTTTTTCTAGTGACCTCTAATAAAGGAAATCAACCACTATGCGAGGATGGGAATGCTTACTTACCTTCTCACCCGATCGGCAATCAGCACCACTCTCACAACATCCAATAGAAACGTCTTCGGTCTTCAACTGTTGATGATGAACTCTTGAACTTCGTAGAACCTTGACAATTTGTAACTCTTTTTCTCAATTCTTGTTGTTTGAAACTTCTTTATAGATTTCTTCTTCCCCACGGCCTTATTGAATGAATACAAAAGAAAATATACAATAAGGCAATGATAATCATTTTTTATTTTATTTTTACTTCAAAATATAGACTGAAAAATAAATGATGAAATTACTACGGTCGTGGGATAAAGACTTTACCACTTGATTCTTCACGACTTGTATTGCCTTGATATCATGAACTTCACTAACTCACTATTTTGATTTCTTTCGCTTTTGTACATAAATCTTCAACATGTATGTAAAATTCTGCTTATTGTATAGTTGCTTTACTTGAATATGAAATTTTCTCTTTCTTGAACGGTTGCTTGTAAACCTTGACTGTCGTAAACTTTCCTTCAAATTTTTGATGTTCCGCTTGTTGATGATGATATGTTTCTATGGATCTGTTGTTGTCGAGAGAATGGTGCCAACTTCAAACAAGACTACAAGATAGAGTTAGCAATTCTGATGGCACCCTCATGATTGATAGAAATAGCACTCAAGAGATCAAAAAGTAGTGCTGAAATTGGTGCGAGGTTAGGTAGCTCATCATTCTACTCGGAATTTGCGCGGATGAAACCCTCTAAACGGACAATTGAAGGTTTGGTGCCTCACTCATGGGTATTGAATGATCAACTCTTCTAATATTATATTCTATACCGGCAGTTTAAGTCCATTTTTGTCAGCTCTAGCCTCTCAACAACTAAGCACTCCGAATATAGTTCTCTAATACTTCTAAGTTCAGTTGTTTCGGTTAGAACTCTGTATGTAAACGTAGCTAGAAGTATACTAAGTGACTCTAAAATCTCTAAAAATTGAAGGTTTGCATGCAAATTTGTACAAAAGTTTTAAAATTCTACCTACAAAAGCGACTACTAAAACTGTATATGCTTAATTACTCCCCCACACTTAAAATTTACATTGTCCTTAATGTAAATTGATTCCTCCAATGTAAAATCAAGATGGGAAATCCTAACATGATATGAAAAACTAATAAAAATCAAAAGATAAAGATATAAATACAAAACTAATGGGTTCCCTCCCATTTAACGCGTAGTTTAACGTCTTCAGCCCGATTGTCTGGTCGCCCATAGACCAACAATCTGAAAATTTGGGGATCCACTCGTAGAACAATCTGCCTTGCAAATATTAACTTCACACAAACATTAGTACACGAAAATAATAGTAAAGTTATCACTCGATAGAAGTTTCCTCCTTACTTAGTCTTTTCTACACTCGGAAGTGGATAAAGAACATAGAATTCGGGAACTTCTATAGACTCCTCTTTGCTAACCTGCATAGTATGAGAATCAAATATTTCCAACAATGGATATTTAGAAGCAAAGTCAGTCAACAATACTTCTGAAGCACATACATTCAAGCCAAAACGAGGTAAATGAAAAGGGTCAATAAGCAAAGGTTCAGTCAAACCTTCTAAAGTCTCTTGAATTATGGGATCCTTATCTTTTTCAAAAATTTCTAATGAATTACTTACCTCTTGTGTATTGTGGTCCTCTATCAAACTTTATGACCTTTCTTCATTAGTTTTTGCCTCAACAAGAATCTCGGCATCAACATTATCAATATCATCCTCGGCAAGTTCAATTGGGTCTTCCACACTATTGCTCAATTCGGTTTCATTCTAAACATACTCCTCTTCGTTTTCATACTCACCGTAATCAGAATCTTCATCGGTTTCCAAACCTTTATCATAACGTCGTTTAAATTCCATACGAATGGTCCTACTAATTTCTTCGAGAAGCTCTTCCGGGGCTCCATCATCTTCCAACTTGTATAGCTTCCGAGCAAGTTTTCTTACATTCACACGCTTTCCACTATTAACTACAGTAGAATCTCTTGCACACGACTCTTCCCTTTGAAAGGGTGAATGATCATTATTAAGATCAAGAATTGAGTTAACTACAAAATTATCATCGAAAATCAGATTCGGAGTTAGAATAACGTCATCACTGGTGTAAGGATTTTCAAAAGGTTCAAAATCATCATCGTATCCCATAGAATAACGTCGCTCACGTTCATCTCTCAAAGTTTTTTAGCTTCTAGAATTTCTGCACATGATGCCCCTTCATCTATCAATTGCTCAAACCTTCTATCAAGTTCTTTCAAACTTGGTAATCTTACACCATTACTTGTGGTAGAGTTTCTAAACCTTATCTCCTCCCGTTAAATAAGTGAATGATCATAATTACGATCAATAGTAGATTTAGATAAACCATCACAAGCATAATTATCCTCCCCTCCTTGTAATTGTTCACTTACATACCTATTATAAGGAGATTGGCATGTATGAGATTAATTAAAAGGGTACGTTGAATATTGGTCATAACCAAATGATTGGTTGTGATTATACTCCCCGCATGGTTGGAAATTGTCATAGGGTTGAGATTGCCAAATTGATTACCATTATAAGCTTGATCTTGTGCACCGTACATGGAATACAAGTACCTGAAACAAGATTCTCAAAACTCTGTTAGAAAATAAAAAAAAACAAACAAAAATCAGAAATAAAAATAAAAATAAAACTAAAAAAAGAAACCAAAAACAAATAACAATCCGCTATGCCTCCCCGGCAGCGGCGCCAAAATTTGGTCGGTTGTCAGCCAAACAAAATTAATTCAAGTTCTTACTTTACTAATATAAATTAGAGTATACTAATAAGAACAAGTTCGTTCCCACAGAGAGGCAGGTGATTGTTAATTACTTTCGATTATTTATGTAAACTGGGGGTGTTTGGTTGTGATTATAACTAAATTATGCTAAAACAAATTGATTAAAACGAATATCAGAGATAAAGAACATTGGTTAGAGAGTTCATCTTCCATCTTCCAACATGTTATCAACTAAATCATACTCAACATTCATGCACTCTTAATATCAATAACCCTAAAGCATCCTATCGCAGGCTTACTCCGGCAAAACTCCTATTATCATCAAAGGCGCAAGAGCCACTCTTTGAATCCTTTTCAAAGAATAACTTGGCGCAAGAGCCACTCAAGTTTAACCCAATGAAAGCAATGGTCTTTGTGAGTTGAGGTTATTCTAAGCAATCTGGCGCAAGAGCCACTCGAATTTAACCTAGGTCACGCTTATACACATAATTGCATGGTAACATCCCGTTATTAACAACTATGTTATGCTACTTGTAACAAGGATCTTTCGACAATTCCGGATCTCAAATCCTAGTTTATATATAGATGTCAATGCATGTTCATCTAATTCGCGACTTAAACAAACAAGCAATCCATCATACAAGGCGTTATAGACGGTAGAACATAAGCGATATTGAAGAGATTATGAACATATGAGAATGAATACTTCAATTAATAAAAATGTTTTCCAACTTAGGACTACATCTCTAACCAATAAGAAAAGTTTAGTTCATCATGGATTATCCATGGAAAATAATCAAGAAAACAAGTAAGCAAACCCTAGAAATCGTGATGATCAATCGTAACTCCAAGCCCTAACTTCTTGTTCTCCTTGTGTTCTCAAGTCTCCAAAAGTATCCCAAGATGTAAAAGATTATTTCTAGGGTTATGGAGGTTTTATTATATAGTCTTCATCATATTTAGGTGTTAGAGTCCTAATAGGACCATGATACCTTGATTAGGAAGTCAAAAACGTGTCTTAGAAGTGCCTCCCGTCGAGTCATAATCGGTAGGCAAGACCCCCTCCTTAACTACCGATTATAAGGGCTCAAAATATAACTTTCCTGTACCCAAAACGTGCCATAATCGGAAGGCTCGCTTTCCGTGTAAACTACCAAAATCGAAGTGTTACTGTACCCGAAATCGCTTAAAATCGGTAGGTTATTTTCCCTTGTAAACTCCTGATTGTGATGTTGAGTGTTTCATTATTTTCTTTCGGCTATTTTGCTCATAACTTCCTCATACGAACTCCAAATGACCTCATTCTTTTTGCGTTGGCTTCATCTTCTCGTTATCTTCAAAATGGTTTTAAGAACTCCTAGATTTGATTGAGTTGAATTCGGTCTTTGGCCCTTCTCCATTGGCAGAACTTAACTTCCTTGTTCATTTTGTGTCGTAATGAACTCCTTTCTTCTTCTTTGGTTGAATACACTTCAAAACTCATAAGAAACTCAAAAACAAACAAAATCAACGCATAATAATATGAAAACTAACAAGAAATCAATGAATTGTATCTAAAAATACAGTATGTTCTTGATCTTCTTCAGCTAATGCAATTTGATTATATCCTAATTGTCCACTTATGAAGGATAAAACTTCACGTCCTTCATCTGCATCCACTAATTGATCAATGTTGGGTAATGGATAACTATTTTTCGTACATGCTTTGTATAAATTGGTGAAGTCTACACAAATTATTACTCCTCCATTTTTCCTGGGTACGATCACCATATTTGATATCCAAGTTGGATATCTTACTTCCCGAATAAATCCCGCATCCAAAAGTTTCTTGAGTTCTTTTTCAACTGATAGATGGTATTCTGGATCTACCTTGCGTACTCGTTGTTGAAATGGACTTGTGCCTGGTTGTATGCGGAATTCATGACGAACAATGTTTGGATCAGTATCGGGTATATCTCCCATCTTCCAGGCAAAAATGTCAACATAATCTTCAAGTAAAGTGATCAAATCATGTTCCCGCTCTGATTCCATTAGATATTTTTATCACTTTTGGGGATTCTTCTGTTCATATATTGACATTTTTGGTTTCTTCCACCGGTGAAAAAGTTGGTTTGGGGGCTCATTAGAATGGAGGAGCTCCCTTTGATTGTCATTTGGAAATATTTTCATCCGTTTCATCCTTTGGTGTATTTTATTTAGATTTTTCAATCCAGATTTGTTGCAGTTGATAAACTTTTTCTCGCAGTTTCAATCATATATTGATTAATTACATCTTCCTTGACTTTGTTTTTTTTTCGTTTTTCTTCTTTTGTTGTTCTGTTTGAGTGCGTTCCTCATTCATTTGTGCTTCCGTGGAAATACATGCTTTTACCTTATTTTGATCTCCTTTTATTTCCATTTCTCCTTGTGGTGTTGGAAATCGAAAATGTTGATGATAGGTTGCAGTTACTCCTTTCAAACGATGAAACCAATATCTCCCCGTGATTGCATTATACGGAAATGGTGCTTCTACTACACTGAATTTGGTGAGAATGTTTATTGGTCCCGCCATGACTTCAAGTACAATTTATCCTTTTGGCTTTGAAGTTGTCTCATTAAACCTGTAAATAATGTAACAAGAAGGCATAAGTTGATCATCTTTGAGTCCCATTTTTTGAAATGTATCATAAAATAATACATTGAGTGAACTCCCTCCATCCATGATGACCTTTTTTACATTCCATCCTGACATTGGTAAGGTGAGTACCAATGGATCATTATGTGTTTCGACTCCTTGATCAACTTTATTTGCTGAAAAGGTTATCGGTGCGGCCATCCAGTCTTCCCATGTTTCTGAAACTCTTCCCGAAATTTTGAAATTTTTATGATCATCAACTCTTTTTATTATCCTTTTGTTAATTTCTCCATTTATAGATAATTGATTGTGTTCTACATGAAAAAATATATTTATTGTTCGATTGTTCTGCGGGATATTCACGGTTTTATCAAGACATGGTCTTCCTGGTGGATCAGGTAGATGAAGAAACTCTTTTAATTCTCCTGCATCGATTAATTTTTGAACTTGTATCTTCAAATTTATGCATTTATTTGTAGCATGACCGTAAAAACAATGATATTCACAGTAGTATTTGGAATTTTCTGTATGTGGAGGCTGCTTTCCTTTATACCATGGCCATTCAAAACCTTGTCTATTCTTGATTAATTCAAAAAATACCCAGTATTCACTTTAGTGTAGACTAAATCTTCAAATGGTTCGTTGAATCTTCTTTCATCATCACCGTTTCCACGCTTGGAATCATTAGATGGGGTTTGATCCGCAACATGTTTCCCAAAGCTTGATGTTGGTTCAGTAGAATTAGTTCTGTGTGATGTTTTTGAACTTTGAGAATTTGCTCTTGGATTTTGTCTTTGTATATCTTGAAGTCTCGCATGTTTCTCAATAATTATTCTTAATTCTTCTTCAGTTGTTGGATTTGCACCGTGAATATCTATGAAAAACGGGCTCATCGGTTTAGATATTCCCCATTTATAACAGTTAATGGTAATATCTGGACTGATATTTCTCGTTTCTTGACAAATTGATTTGCCATCAATCTATATGATCCCGAATAGTTTCCTCTGACCATGATGTAAGAGCAAATAATTTATCCACCCTGCGTTAGCGGGTTTATTATATTTATATGTCTCTAGGAATTTGCAGGTCAATTGTGCATATGAATGTATCGTTCCTTCAGGTAAATTATCAAACCAAGTGAGTGTGAATCCTTTTAGACTTGAAGGGAAATACTCAACTGATACTCACTTTCACTAATTATCCTAAAATCACATCCAAGCTTACTCAATTTTACCATATCATACTCAACTCTACTAGTTATCCACCAATTGAGTCCATTTTTACTCAATTTCACTGGATCATATTCACTTTCAACAATTTTTCACCAATTATATCAAATATAGTCCAATGTTACTCCATATTACTAGATGATACTCACTTTCACTAATTATCCTAAAATTACATACAAGCTTACTCAATTTTACCAGATCATACTCAACTTTACTAGTTATCCACCAATTGAGTCCAATTTTACTCAATTTCACTAAAACATACTCACTTTCAACAATTATTCACCAATTGTATCAAATAGATTCCAATGGTACTCCACATTACTAGATAATACTCACTTTCACTAATTATCCTAAAATTACATCCAAGCTTACTCAATTTTACCAGATCATACTCAACTCTACTAGTTATCCACCAATTGAATCCAGTTTTACTCAATTTCACTGGATCATACTCACTTTCAGCAATTATTCACCAATTGTATCAAATTGAGTTCAGCTTTACTTTACATCACTAGATGATACCCACTTTCATTAATTATCCTAAAATTACATCCAAGCTTACTCAATTTTAGAAAATCATATTCAACTCTACTAATTATCCACTAATTACGTCCAATTGAATCCAATTTTACTCAGTTTTCATTGGATCATACTCACTTTCAACAACACCAATTGTATTAAACTGAGTCTAGTTTTACTCCACATCACTACATGATACTCACTTTCACTAATTATCCTAAAAAACATCCAAGCTTACTCAATTTTACTATATCATACTTAACTTAACTAGTTATCCACCGATTGCACCCAATAAAAATTCAATTTTACTCAATTTTACTAGATCATGCTCACTTTCAACAATTATTAACATATTGTATCAAACTGAGTCCAATTTTACTTCGTATCACTATATGATACTCACTTTCACCAATTATCATAAGATTGCATCCAAGTTTACTCAATTTTATTATATCAAACTTAATTCTACTAGTTATCCACCAATTTTATCAAATTGAATATGATTTTACTCAATTTTATTTGATCATACTTATTTTCATTAATTATTCACCAATTGCATCCAATTTGAGTCCAGGTTTACTAAATTTCACTAGATCATACCCACTTTCAACAATTATTAACCAGTTGCATGAAATTGAGTCAAACTTTACTCAATATCACTAGATATTACTCTCGCTTTCACTAATTACCTTAAAATTACATCCAAGTGTACTCACTTTTATCAGATCATACTCAACTCTACTTGTTACACCAATTGCACACAATTGAATCCAATTTTACTCAATTTCACCGAATTGTACTCACTTTCACCAATTATCCACAAACTAGATCAAATTGAATGCAATTTTACTCAACTTCACTTAATATCACTTTCACTAATTATCCACATATTACATCCAATATTACTTAATTTTTTTTAATTTTACTAAACCACCCACTTTCACTAATTAGATGATCGATTTTACGGTGGGGGACCAATGAAGAAGCGAAATTGATAAAATTAAAGTGGAATTATAGTAAGATAGATCAAAATTTTTTGGTTATTTTGTAGGATTATTGATTGGTAAAATCAAGTGAATTGATTGGAACATCGATAAAAATGAGTGGTATTTAACTAGATCAAAGAATGTTGAGTGAGGCATTTCATTTCACCTCGAAATAAGAAATTGTATTGATACTTGGTATAAACAAAAGTAAATAAAAAACGAAAATTGATATTGAACTAAACCGAAGAATCCAATTTCACTCGGTTTCACTCAATAGTACTAGATCATACTCACTTTCACCCACTATCCACCAATTGCATCCAATTTGAGTCTAAGTATACACAATTTCATTAGCTGATATTCACTTTCACCGATTGCATCCAATTTGAGTCCAAATATACACAATTTCACTAGACCATACTCAATTTCACCTATTATCCACAAATTGCATCCAAAGTATACTAAATTTCATTAGATCATACTTATTTTGAATCCAAATTTACTCTATTTCACTCAATATCACTAGATTATACTCACTTTCACTCATTATTCACTAATTGAATCCAATCTTAAATAATTTCCCTATAACATACTCATTTTTATCAATTATCCACCAATTGCATCCAATTAGAGTCCAAGAATACTCAATTTCACAAGATAATATTCATTTTCACCAATTCCATCCAATCAGTTTACCCAATTTCACTAGATCATACTCTTTTTCACTGATTATCCACCAATTGTATCCAAATTGAATCCAGGTTTAGTCAATTCATTTGATCATACTCATATTCAACAATGATTAACCAATTGTGTCAAATTGAGTCCAATCTTCACTAGATCATACTCGTATTCATCAATTATCCACTAATTGAATCCAATTTTACTCAATTTCACCGGATCATACTCACTTTCACTGATTATCCACCAATTGCATTCAAATTGAATCCAAGTTTAGTCAATTTCATTTGATCATACTTATATTCAACAATTATTAACTAATTGTGTTAAATTTTAATTGAGACGAACATATGTATTTTATTTTATGTTAATAGAAGTTTTTTTTTTTACACTCAGCATGTAAAAAAAATGTTGATAGAAGATGAAGATATGGACATCAATTACGCATGTATTTTTCTAAAAAAAGATAACACAAATGGTATAACATCTATTCGATTCATACATATGAAAGATCGTGTTATTCTTTTTAATCCTTTTATTCTCCGGGATATTCTCCATATATCTTATCCATTTGGGAATCTTACTTGTATCTTATGAATTAGTGAAAAATAAGGAAAACATAGATTTTCCGAGATCTACAACTTGGTCAAAACAGCCATAAATTTCGTTTGTGCTCAGAGAGGTTGAGGCAATTTTGGCGCCTAGAAATTAGAAGCATCAAATTGCTCACGAAACTCTCACCAATATTTGGCGCCCTTTATTCCCACCAAAAATTTCACGAAAAATCAAATACCCCCACATATTTTTACATCTATTGGTAAGTGAACACAACTCGTTGTATCTCGTATAAATCATCATAACCTAACCGCGAAACTATCACGGTAAGAACTTCTAACCGAACTCTCTCTTCACCTCTGCTTACTCTTACCCTTCTCCTCTCCACCATTCATTCTAATCCACACCCTTCACCTTCACCTTATCAGAAAACTAGGGTTTAAATTCTTCTTCCAGTTATCAACCAGGGTTTCAACTAATTTCTTATCTCTCAAATCAATTCTCAAAAATTAAAATATTTTCCTAGAATTTTAATCTCCTTGATTTGGGTTAGTGATTCTAAAACAGGTTTTTTTTATTGATAATCCCGATTTTTTTTGCAGGGTTTCTTTCAGATGACATTTTATAAAAATCACTACCATCACCACTGTCTCAGATCTAGATGCCCTAGATTCTGAACTCCGTCCATTACAACCAGTTTTATTTGAATGTTAATTAACATCCTAGATTTTTGTTAGATAAACTAACTATTAGACATCTTAATTGAAAAACCCTTTTTTCTGGTCCTCCTTATACTTCAAACTTCTTCAGCTGAGAATGGAAATCATGCGCACCACAGGGGAGACAGATCCAGTATTTTACAGTGATTTGGGTAAGTATTTTGTTATCTTTGAGTAAACTTGAAGTGTATTTGATGAGTTCTCTCTTAAGAAGTGTACAAGGTTATGAAAATCTAGGATTTCCTTTGTATAAAATACATGTTAGGGTCCTGAACTTCTGATATATGGGTTTTCTAAATTCTAGTTTGTAAAAATTCAGGGTTTTTTAAATCGGAGTTTACGAATTTTCGATTAGCAATACTTTGAATCTATTGCCAGTTGAGGAATACTCATATTTTATTTACCAGTTAAATCAAGTCCTATCTTTTATTGTATAATTGGCATTATTCTGATACATTTTCTTCATTAATGGTGTGTGGAATGGTTAGCATATGGTCGACCTCTAACTTCAATATTTTATTTAGACTCTTAAATGTAAATCAAGTGAGAATGGTTTAGTATATATAACAATTCTCTATTGTTCAGATTATGCATATTTCTCATTTAGAAAACATGTGACTATAAACTTGCTTACCTTTGATTTCTGTAGTTTAATACTGCTTTTGTTTCACTGCTACTTAATTGATTAAGCTCCAGACATGATATCAACTCTTATTTTTTTGCTCAACAATTCAGATTCAGTATACTGTTGCAGTAATCATATAGCTTGGGAACAAAAATGGTTAACAGAACCTTACTTTGCTTAGGTATCCTGTAATTTTGTCTTTACCAAACAGGTTGCATGGGAAGCATTATCAAGGGTTGTTGGTTCTATTCCAAAAGAAAGTATTGTCATCTTATATAAAATTAGTGCATGACGATATATCTACATCTAGAGACGAGGAGCATAGAAAAAGAAAGGTACAGTTCAAAGCTCAAGTTCTTCACTTATAGATATTGGGGTACTTGGAAATTTCTCTCGGGTGCTTTCATTTTGGTTTGACTTTCTTGAGGTTATGTTCTCTTGTGATTGCAGGGAGGCCATGTTCTTCTTCTACCTGGGCCGTGTCTCCCAAAAGCTCTTCAGCCATTGCTTTCAGTCTTCCTCCAGGTATTTCTTAGATATTAGAAACGTTGATATGGGACCATAGAACGTGTTTGCATCCTTGTTTCGCGATTTCTTGAATATTTTGTCATGTTTTCAGTAAAAACAATTAGTTCTGAAGGAGAAGTAATTGAAGTGACTGGTGAGAAAGCACTGAAGTAATATTGCTTATTCATTTTTTAACTTGATCTAATATTGATTCTTTACTTAAAGCAGTACTACCTACGGCACAATCACAGATTGCGGATGAAGTGAATTAGGAGAAAATAATATATTATTTGTAGTGCCAAGAATGCAGCTGCCATATGGATTCATTGCAAATAAACTTAAGTAGGAGATAGTTAAAAGGAGAGATTTCTGTAGATCACCTGAATTCACATGTTATAAGTTATGTGTCCTTTCCCCCTTTCTGATTAAGTTTTATACTCTATTTATCTTCTTTTATTATGTGCTTGTTTAGTTCAGACACTTGTAGGATACCAGCTAGAATGTATAATGAGTTATTAATAAAGATTTTTCTCGTACTTGTTTTTTGCTACTTAAAGGCATCATCTACCCATCGACAAAATCACAAAGAAGAGCTGAACTGGACCTGAAGTGAGTTAGGAGGGCCGTCAGACACTAGCCATATTGAGTCAAAACCTGAACCAGGAATAATGTGTGGAGATATGTATATATATGTCTAAATTATGAAGCCTCTACTCACTGATTATGTACTTCAGATATTGCTTGGGATCTCAATGATCTTGCTTGGGAACTCATTAGGTACTATTATGTTTCTGATACTTGATTGGCAAAGATGTGCCCACCTCTATGTTCAAGTTTTAATCTGAAGAAGTTTATTTTCAATTATATTATAGCTACAGCTCTGTTTGTAACCTTCTATTTGATTGCGATTGCTCTCAATTCTTTATTCCTCGTTTTGGTTGAACTAAGAACCCTGTTTTCATGTTGCAGGTTCTTTGTGGCTACTTAACACTCATATGCTGTAACTGCTCTAATGAAGTCGTTCTCTGCATTTCACTTTTGTTTATTAGAAACTTCAATCTTTATCAACTTTTCACATATTCAATTATTGTGATGTTTGAAGTTTGAACTAGTCTCTAGTCATTTTTTTTCACACATTTAACTATCATGTCAACAATCTGTTTTTGCTAAAGTTGATATAGTTGTGATGTTGATCATTAGTTCATGAGTTCGTGGGCTGGTTCTAGTGGTCGTGGAAGTGTAATGGTAGGGTTCTTTCATTAGGTGGTAAAGCACAAGAATTTTATTTAGACTCAATACAATAAAATGGGATTGAAATGTAATTGGAAATTCAATGTGACTTTATAAAGTTATCTGCATTTGGAAAAAAGAGAGGAAGCATTATGAGATTAAAATTTATTTGCGTGAGAAGCTTGCCAATCTTTAATTTCTTTAATTTTTTTCGACAGAGAGTAGCTCTCGATTTTATTTTAAGTAATATATATGAAACGCGGTATGCTAATCTGAACAAATATCAATAAAACTGAGAGTGTGCATTGGATTTCATGAGATTTCCTCAAAACATTTAGTTCTTGTTATCAGAGTACTCTCTGTATTTCAAATGCCGAAGGTGAGAAAACCATAATAGCGTACTTCCAAATGTAGAAAACAAGTCTTTCAAATGCAGAAAATAATAATATCTCCGTGGCCTTGCAACATGTTCGCTGGATGCTAAATCCCTCCTTTGACACGTTATTTCTTTATGTCTCAAGTGGCTATAAATGTTGGCTTTTACCCTTAGCTGAATTATTGTTTCTAATAAACCTTACACCATGGACACGCAAAAAAAATCTTCAAATTGGCGTGGCGAATGAAGTTCTACTCTTTGGACACGTAACAATTGCTTCGCGTGGCTATAGATTGGTTTATAGACACGCTCAATAACAAACTCAAATTTAACGTGGCTAAATGGTGCTTTTGGGAACGTGGATTTTAATGGACCTAACATACACATCAAAATTCATAATATAGCCATAGATTGGTCTACGGACACGCTCAACAACAAACTCAAACTTAACGTGGCTAAATGGTCTTTTTGTATACGCACTGGGGAATATGGCTTCTAATGGACCTAACAGACACGTCAAAATTCATAACGTGGCTAAAAGCATTAGCAATGGACACGCATAATAACAAATGGCATGGCTATATGATAGATTTATGACCTATAGACACGCCAAAAATAAAAAAGCATGGCATTTTTTTTAAGTGGCGTGTCTAAAGACCATTTGTGTACTAGTGAGAGAAATACCAATGTCATATAAAATAAACCGGGTAGAGAAACATCAATGTCGTATAAAATAAACGGGGTAGATGGACACCAATATCTTATAAAATAAACATGAACTTGTTTACACAAACTCTACACCTATTCACTACCAGCATCACCTCCAACTGCTCTGCCACCACCAATGCCAGTTACGCCAACAACATATCTCCTCAAATTATAATTCCACAACCAACACCACCTCCAACTCCACCCCCATAGCCTAGTCCACCAACTTTACCAATCCCACCACTTACATGTCCACCAGCTCCAGACCCTCACCAATTCCACCTCCCCCATCACCAATTATAATCAAACATTGAAAAAACTAATCCAACCAAGAACATGCAATAATTTCAAACACACAAATTTATCCAAGAATCACTTCCAAATTCTACCAATTAAACCAATTGCCAACACCACATCTACCTCCACAGACACTTCCTAGACCACTACATCCAATTGAAACTTCTCAATTTTTTTGCTAATGCAACTCTATATTCTGGCTTTGATCTACATTAGTATATAACACTATAATAAAACCACAACAGGTTCAAAACCTTGGAAAGTAAACCCAGTCTTTCTCCTTCATGGGAAGACCGCAGAATAACCTAGCTAGTACATATAACAACTCTACAAGTTTCATATCAGCATAAGAGATACATATGATCTATACCCTAAGAACTTTTACTATTATCATATACATCCATAAGATAGAACAACAAAACCACACAAGTTTAATATCAGCATATGACTTGACATTTACAAAAGATAAGATTATGCAGGACAACAAAATCACACATTGTAAGAAACCAATAATATGACTTTCATGGTATAAAATTTAAGGACCACCGATACAAAAGAACATGAGTTAATAAACAAAAGGTACCTCCAACAGATCTCCAGAAATAATAAAGATTACCTCAGACTTAAATTTCTCATGTGCGGATTCTTTTTGCTTCAAGGCAGCTTCCTTAACTTGTGTTATGCATTTATACTGCAACAAGAGCCAAAACACGTAAGCCCCATACACAACAATACAAAATGTCAACAATTTTTCCAACTAACCCACCTGAATCATGTGCCAACTAAATTAACACTGCACCTCCTCCAGTGAGCCAACTAAATTAACAATACACCTCATCCATTTACACAACTAAATTAGCACTACACCTCTAACAGTTAGCCAACTAAATTAACAATACACCACCAATAACAGCAAAAGTAGTAACATCACCACCATATCATACAGATGGAGAAGAAAAAATTGTAACATCACCGCCATAACACCTCGCAAGGTTTAAAAGATGTCATTCAATGATGAATCAAGATTTTTACGAGCACAAAAAGTCATGATTGATGATAGTTACTGAACAAATTAAATCCGTATGAGATGTGAGATAGTTAGATCAGCCAAGAAATTCACTTAATAGCTGAGAAATTTAAATTTTCAACATTCACATATTAAAAGCTAGATGACAGATTCTAAAATCTATCAAAGTTCACGTATTTAAGCTTTAGATTTGGTATTGAGATACATACTTATGAGCTATATCAGCTTTTAGAAGAAGAATAAATTCAAGGATAAGTATAAAAGATAGTTCAATCTCATTCATTCACAAATATTTGTTGCTCATTTGGTCTCTGCGGTTGATACGTATTTATTAAAACTTTATATTCATCATTAGTTTTATAAGGTTGAACTATAAGTAAAGTGAAGATTAAATGAAACTTCTCTTTCAAATAACACAGATGTTTCAGCTCTTGCTAATAGAGAATCTAGTCATGGTTTATTATTGGTACGACTCCAATTATTGTGTATTCAGAGGTTTCCGGATGTAATTCATCCTCTTTTCCATCACCGGTTCAAGTTCAGTTCAAGAAACCCTTGGAACTGACCTTGTATAGAATCCAACATTAGTTATCAAAATCTATGTTTAAAAATATTGCTTTGCTGCAATCATTGAAGAACATATTGAAGAATCTATTGATTTAGAACATTCGATTCAAGTGCCAGTAACACCAAACCAGGACTGATTTTTACGGCTATAGACTTTGGCCCTGTTCACACCCCAAATTTCCATTGTTGTTGCGGTGTACCTATTCTTCTTCTCCGTCTTTTTCACCAACAGACCAAGAAAATCATCACCTGCATCTTTATTTTTTTGAATTCAATTCAAACACAAATTTCAACCAAACCCATAATTCATTTCACCACCTCAAACCTAATTTCAATTGATCAAGAATATCCCCCATTAAACCATTCATCAGGTCTCCTTTCTTAGCTATAATTTTGATCCCAAATTTCCAATTTCCAATCACCACAGGCGAATCAATTATTTCCTTGCCTTCTTCTGTTCTTCACAGATAATCACGAAAACACCCATTTCTGTTACCTTGATATTCATCTTTCTCCCGAGAATCAAACCTAAAAGCAGCAGTCTCCCCTGGTTCCCTGTCGAAATAGAAACTAACTTCACATTTAACTCATATAGATGGGTATTTTAGGTAGAAATTGGAACTTAAAGAAATAAAACCGGACAATTTGTTTTGTCCATGTTTGTAGCTTGTTATAAAAAGTGGCTGACTCGTGTCCTTTCCAAGAGAAAGTGAATTTTAATGCCCTTTTCTCCATATTAACTACTTATTTGCTTACCAATTTGTCATCTAATTCTTTCCATTAATTTTTCTAAATTTCACGTATGATTTTATTTCCCTTCCTATCTCAAACCATATTTTATCAATATTTCACATGTACGTAGTATTATATTATGTTAGATTTTAAGTTAATTGATTTTTATTTTCTTATTTTTTTAGTTTTATTTTTTTTTCACGCGGTTTATCTTTCGCTATTTCGATAATTTCACTTCCAAGAAGTAATTTTCTTGGCATTTAGAATAATTCTAATTTTCAGTTTACTTTTTACATATAACATCGTTTCTTTTAATGATACATATGTTAGTTCATAATCATATTTGTTAATTTTATTTATAATCATGTTTTAATCTATAAACTACTTATACTTCTGTAGATTGTGGTTTTTTGTCAAGGCGAAAATCGCAAAAAATATATATTTATGACCTGGGTTTCAGAAATATTGAACTTTATTGTATTTTCATTTTGTAAAGAATTTTAGGAATATACTAAGTCTTGATAGGTGTCCATGCCTAAAAAAATATGTTTCTGACATGGGTCTCAGAAATATTGAACTTTATTGTGTTTTCATTCTGCAAAGAATTTTAGGAATGTACTAAGTCTTGATAGGTGTCCATGCTTGTCTCTCTCTGTATATGTATATAGTCATATGAATGCTTCACCCGACTGAACTTAGAAGATTATTATGCATACGGCTATTTTTACTGAATAAATCAATATTCTTCCATGTACAAAATTATTAGAATAGCGTTGGTGCTTGTTGTAATATTCTATAATTTTTACACAATAAATCTCAAGCTCCTAAATGGATTGCCCACTAACATAGAACAACTTGAGTATTCTTTACTGCTATATTCCATGACTGAATTCCTATAAAATTACCTTGTGTCAATACTCATGCTCAGCTGAATGATTGTACTTGACTGAAACACTATAAGTGTGCATGGATATCAAGTCAAAAATTATGCTAAACGCAAAAATAGAGCCCTGACTAGTCAATCTAACCTTGGATGAGCTCAAGAGTCACATCTCCCATGACCGGTTGCACTAAAGACCCAATAATAGTAAAAAATAATGAAACCCTAGCTTTTTTGGGCCTAAATGACTGATTTGGGCCATATTAAAAGAACGAAAGTCTTTTATTATATTTGGTAACTTGGTCGGCCAAATTTTTTTCCATGTTGGCCACCTCAATTCCCACCTGACCAAGTTGGTCGTCCAACTTATTAGGATAGTGCAATTATCATGACTGACGGCAATAAAAAGTTCTTTGAGAGTCCGAGTTTAAACCTAGAGTTGGGAGTCCCAATTCCATTTTTGAAAATATTAAGGCTTGGATTCCTAGTTAACAATAAAAGCTTGAATTCCCAACTCCCCCTTTTGCAACTCTTATAAGCGTTGCAAGATTAAAAGCTTGGAGTCACGTTTATAAAAGTTGTTGGGAGTCTCAATTTCTCCCTTATACTTAGAAGGCATACGACGCATTTTATGTGTAGCCTCCTAAGTCAATGACTTACCAAGTGTTCCATACATTTACTTTGACTAACCAAAATGGTTTATAAAATGTAACTGATACGGTAAGCCATATTTTCAAAAAATTTAATTTATTATATATGACATATAATATATACAATTAACATACGGATGACCATGGATGGATCACTATAGCGACTGGCCAGAAATATATAATTTAATGTGGCTTCACATATATGTCCTGCTATATATGTTTGACCACTTCAATACTTAAATATTTTATTCCTGACTCTTTTATGACCATCCATCATTTCTCGTTGATGACGTGAAAGGCAATGTTCGACCTACTCAATGCCTGCATCCGGCATCACCTATTCATTTCAGCATGTCAATACTGGTTGACACATTTGAACTCTCACTGCTCACCTGATCACATCAGAGTCTTGACATGATGCCTATATAAATACATATTTATTTTCAGTCTACCTACTCCTTACGAGCCTCACTAGTCTTGTCAGACTCATGAAGAGTCATTATTCATGTCTAGCCAGGCATGACAAGTCATAAGTTAACTTGACTAAGCAAGTCATAACTCGAATTCACATTAAGTAATATTTTCTACTAAAAATCATACGAGACATCAAAGATTTCACAAATTGGGGGATATTTACTAGGGTATTGGTCTGGCGGTCTACGACATACGGTATAACAATACATTTATTAGAGGAAAATATCTGAAATGTTCGATGGTTGATTAAGTAGAGGAGTGGTGGTGTGTAACCGTCCAGTCGTCCTCAAACAAGTGGGGGACGGTTTTTGACATACTCTCCGCCATCTCCACCTCACCACTACTTCACAACCAACACTTACTACGAGGTTAGGGTAAATGGTTGCTTACATATATTATAAATATATTCATCAATCTATTGCAATCAGAACATACAAGAGCGTACGAAATATAACAAGTCAATCATTTGATTTTCATCAAGGCCTTCACTCATTCATACACAGAGAATCTTCCATAGCAATAAGTATTTATCACACCTAACAGATCCCGCCATTGCGACTTCAATACTTCCTCTGCTTCCCTCTCAGAGACAAACCATTCTCCTTCCTTTGTGACCGAAACAAGATCAGAACGGTCATCTCTTGGTTTAGGCCAATCTTGTGTGATTTTGATCTTTCGAATCTAAAAGTACTTTTACAGTACAAATATTTTAGGGTTTAGACGTATTCTTCATCAGTTTACCCCTGTTTTTACCTTTTTACCTGTGAATCCATTTTTACCTACAAACAACTTCATATTATCATGATAAATAGTGTTTTTCTTTGCTTAAAAGCTGGTGGTTACCATATTGGTAATTTTCTTTACTTAAGAGCCGGTGGTTACCAGCTTGTGAGTTAGAGTTTTCGCCAATGGAAAACATATGGGATAAGTTTCAGTTAAGAAAAAAATTGTAACCAAAGAAAAAAAAACATAATTAGTCATTAGTGGTAGAGAAAGTATAGGAGAGGATTGAAGGGAGGTCTATTTATAACAAAAACATTAAGTGTTTGGATTAAATTAAATAGTTAAGTTTCAGTTAGCAAGTAGTTAAGATGGGTGAGGTGGCGATTAGATGGGAGGGGACTCATACTCTCAGTATGAGGCATATTTCCATCATTGCATGTGCGGAAAATATACCATGTTGGACAATATAAAGAAACTGCCACTTTTTTATTATTTATTAATTTTTTTTATCATATTTTTTTTATTTTAAAACCTATTTTATTAAGGTGTTATCTGATAAAAAATATCCTAAACTCTATTTAACTCTTATAACTTTTTTTGTGGTTTATATATAGAATACTGATAGACATATTTTGTGTCTGATTTGATCTCATATTTACATTGTTAATTCTCAATTTTTTGTATTAATATTGCTCTTTTGTAGATATTTTTGTTG
This sequence comes from Papaver californicum, assembly GCA_023531435.1. Classification (NCBI taxonomy): domain Eukaryota; kingdom Viridiplantae; phylum Streptophyta; class Magnoliopsida; order Ranunculales; family Papaveraceae; genus Papaver; species Papaver californicum. The sequence goes on along the minus strand of JAJJMC010027712.1, from coordinate 2,267,387 downwards.
AATTGGAAATTATGGAAAATTTGGCTAAAAAGTGTTAAGAGATTTTATAAAGGCACCCATGCCATGGATAGGGGCACCTCCTCCTTTGAATTCAAAAGATGCTTCTTGGAGGGAAAAATTATTTTCTCCCATTTTCAAATCTGTGTTACGATGAAGATATTTTTGGGATTGTTTTTCAATTAAAACAAGGATATTTTGTCTTCCCTATTTAATAGAGACGTGTACACAAGATGTACACATAAAACAGAATCATATATATACTTTTCGAAACTAAAAAAAAAGGGAAGAAAGAGTAAATCAGGAAACTCGGGTGTTTCCTTTCCAAACACGATTTTTTCATATCTTTTGTAATAACTCGAGCAACAACTTAAAGTAAATTTTTTTTCTTCAGAACTTCTAAAGAAAAATCAGACCGAGGAAGGAAAGAAAAATCATCGAAAATATTACCGAGAGGATTTCTATTAATAAAGGAGATTCAATGAAGATATGTGACGTGATTTAGGGTTGATTCGATGGTCTAGTATAAATAGAAGGGGTTGGGGAAGCATTGGAACTTACGGAGAGATAGATGAAATAATATATTTCTGGACATACGTTATGGTGAGCCACCTATGGTCAGTCGTATGTTAATTGTGTATATATGGTATGTCATATATAATAAAATTGAATTTTATGAAAATATGACTTACTGTGACAGTTACACATTATAATTTATATGTGGTCAGTCAAAGTAAGTGTATGGCACACTTGGTAAGTCTAATTTGGGAGGCTATATGAGCTAAAAACTTATGAAATATGTCGTATGTGCCATTGCTACATTCAAAAGAAGTCATATATACCTTAGAAATGAATTGCAACACATAAAAAAAAAATATTGCAACACTTAAAAGTGTTGTCCACTCCAAGCTCCCACGTTGCAACAATTTTTAAAACGTTTATATGTGGGGAAAACATTACATCGTTGAGATTTTTGTGCGACCAACCATTGAAGATAATTAACTTAAGCTTGACTAGGATAGTGTCCAGCCAATTAGAGCTTCAATTTTGTGTCTGGCACAAAATTGTGGCTGACATTAAATTGTGACTGGCACAAAAGCTGAATAAATTTTAGGATTGACACAAAATTGACTTGAGATGTAGCCATAACCGTGATACCTAATCAAGTATACTAGTGTGCAGATTTTTATGTGCTTTCATACAGGCTTGTATATGCACTTTGGTACATCAATATTATTTAGTTAAGGTTCTAACATTGATATAAATTAATTCTAGGAATTCAACAGGGGAATATTGCATTAGAGAAGACTCAAGTTGCTTTATACTAGCGTGCAATCCATCTAGGAGCTTGAGACTTGTTCTAGAAAAGACTCAAGTTGCTCTATACTAGTGGGTAATCCATCTAGGAGCTTGAGATTTATTATGTATAAATTATAGAATATATGGTAGTATTGCAACAACCATCATTGTTATTCTAATAATCTCATACATAGATGGATACTGAGTCATACATTAATCATGATTGTATATATATAAAGAGAGAGAGACATGGATAGACACCTATCATAACTTAGCATATTCCTAAAATTCTTTGCAGAATAAATATATACTAAATTTCAATATATTCTAATAGCCGGGTTAGAAACATATTTTTTACGACTTAGCCTTAGAAAAAACCCACCATCTACACTAGCTTAAACTAAGAAATGGTCGTTCAAGCCTTGCTACGGTTACAAAGGAGAAGAAGGGTTGATCTTAGGGAGGGAAGCGAAGAAAGGTGAGATCATAGCTTGATGAATTCTAGTTGAAGAATTCAGCTCTCTGTAATTGAGTTCAAATGGAGAAGAAGGAATTAATTATGATAGTCTGACGAACTTCGATAAACTTCTGATTGTTTGGAAATAGATGAAGTGATCTATTTATAGTGTTGAACTCTTATTTCGTAAGAAGTGGATAAGGTGGGGAACATGATTAGAACGTGCCCATCATCGCATAATGGATTCTAAAAACTATAACATTCATTAACTCCTCATCTAGTAACATTCCACTTAATTATTTCTCATCATGGGTGTTAGTTACACCTCACGGGTTATAAAACGCTAGACCAATACCCTGATGAATATCCTCTTATGACATATTTGATGTCTCGTAGATTTTATGGTTGGTTACGTCAATGACTCTTTTGATTGAGTAAACCAAATACTGTTGTTAAGTCTAGTAAGGTTAGTAACTCTATCAGTGGCTCAAAACATCGAGTAGACTATACTATTCAACATTGTCTAGGCATCGCATCTAAATAATGCTAGCCGTGAGCATGGTGATGTCATTGTTAGTAATTTATACCAAGTGTTATCCATCTAATAAGATGCTCGATTACTAGTTGTCATTGACTTTATGCATAAACTAAAGCATCCAGTACCCAATGGCTTCAAGTGGCGCATCAAAAATACCAAAGAATTCGCTTATGAGTGCTAAATTCAGCATTGTGAAGACTACGACGATTAGGCGTTAGCGTTGGACTGGCGCCAGGAAGTAGTCGGGCGCTGGGATTATCCCATCATCGTGCCAGTGTTTATTTAGAGTGCACAAGCTTGGAAATGCACAATCTTGGAAGTGTGCAAGCTTCAAAGTGCACAAGCAATGCACCAGCTTGGAAATGCACAGTCTTTGAAGTGCGCAAGCTTGAAACTACACTAGCTTGGAACTGTTCGAAGTCAAAATTAAGCAAAATTTCTTAAGGAAAATGCAAAAGAGTGCTCGAGGGATTCTCAAGGATCGTCTCAACGGGGTATTTGAGGATCGAAAAGGGGAGGAGTGATGCAAAGTAGGTCTTGTGCTAGGACTATCCCGGTGTCGTTCTTTCAAGGACAGGAAGGCTCTTGAAGACACGAGATGAGGATGGCGGTAGGATTAGCCCAGCATCATGCTTTGGGGGACGCGAGATAGGGATGGCGCTGAGACTAGCCCAACGTTGTGTTCTTAGGAATGCGGTAGAGAAGCTGGCACTGGAACTAGCCCAACACCGTGCATTATTCTTTTTGTGTAGATTCTGGATTTTGACCAAGTTGCGGCTATTGATACTTGAAGCCAAGGAATTCATCCAGGGAATTATTACACTTGGCGTAATTTTAAATTGTATATAAGTTCATCCGGGCAAATCTCTAATATCATTTGTATGTATATATTTATAGAAAGGCTATAAGATTAGTGTAGAGTACGTACGACTATTAATATAATGTGTATTCTCAAATCTCTTGCGAAATGTGAGATAGAAATCCAGGCTCTATATTTCTGATACTGAACCAGATACAAATTTGTAAATTCGATATTTATGATACGGGACAGAAATAATTTTACAATTTTCTCCTTTGTAAAAAATCCACCATCCACAATTGGATAACGATTTTTACAATATAAATCTAAATCTTTTTCATTTTGATATATACCGAGTAAACTAAGCCACTTTGGAAAAGACAAATAATATTATTTGTCCCTCATGCCCATGTCAAATACTTTTCTTACTAATTTTGAATAAATAGATAAGCTGTAATTTTTGAAAGAAAATACATTTTACTAAAATAAAAAAAATACCTATTTTATAACCCTGATATTATGAAATAACTTCCAACATTATTAATACCATTATATGTGTATATAAGGGTAAAGTTGTATATTAAGAATATCTATACATGTTTATATAAATGTCATTGTTTTCAAAAATAAAAATAAAAGTCTATATCTTTATATCTTTTAAAATACAAATTGTATTTTTGTAAATTTATATATTTGAAAAGCTCTTTAAATTATCTACCCAATGAGTACAAATAAGGATATTAAATTTTTATTTTAAAAAGACCTCATTGTTTTAAAATTTTGTGTTTATAAAGAAGTCCAGCACAAATATGTGCATCTCACATGTGGTCCTCGCTAGTAGTAGTAAAGTAATATAACATTTTATCCGATGATTCTGTAGATTGAATGGTGTAAAAGTGTTGTTAAAGATATTTTTCAATGTCTTATGTACTGCCCTATGATGCTTCTGTCTGGGTTCAGATGTTTGGTGAAAACCATAATATCTTTGAGGATTTCTTATGCTTCCATGATTGGCTCAACTATTGGTTCTCCCCCGATAATAATTCAAATTCTTGGACTGCAACATATGTATTTGGTCTTTAGTAGTATCTCTCATACTTCTACTTCTATTGCTGACAACATCAAACAACATATAAGTTCTTTTGATAGAGTGGTTCACAACCAAAGTCATATCATTAACAATCTTAATTTATACCAAGTTATTAATCAAGATACTAAGGAAAGATTAATAAATCAGCAAAGACAAAAATTTGGCTTAACTATTAGTATTTATTTTCTGGATAATGCTGACATTCAGAAAGCAATGCATATACACAAAACTCCAATTGGACTAACTTTGCTCTTTTCACTCTGTTTTTCTCATGAAACTTCATTGGTGCCAGAAAATATTCTATCCATGGATGTGGTAGAAATGGAGCAAGAAAGGGAGCTGAACTAGCTATCAACTGGGGCAAAGAGTTGCAGACAACAAATATTGATTTCACTTCTGAAGAAAATGCAACTCTGGAGACTATAAAGGATAGTTACAAAAAGAAAGTACAAGGAAGGTTTAATTTGGGTTATCGTCAAATGCATATGGGAAACTTTGAGAAAATATCTTTTGTGCTGGGCAATCTCAAAAAATTTCGGCGTAGTGAAAACTCTTCTGCTTTTATGTTAATTAGTCTGGTCACCAAAAATAACATTAAGGAAATTTTTTCTTGGGATAGTAATGAGTTGCTGAGTTTAATCTGGTCTCCTCTTTTTGATAATCTCATAGATACTAGTAGTAATGTAACTAGTGATACCATGGCTTTTCATGATGCTATAAGAAAAGAATGGTGTGTACCTGAAATGGTGTGTTCTTTGCCTTGGCAGCTCTCTTTCTTATGTAAAAAAAGAATGGTGTGTACGGGAAATATTGAATATGCACGTTGTAATCTATCAAACTCAAACTATAATTGAGATGTTGAGCAATTATGAAGTGAAAAACACACAACGATGATGGGAAAAATTGACCACAGTCACAAATTGTACGACTCCTTCTCTCTCTTCGAGAGATATGTTAGTTACATCATACTTATGCAGAGATATCAGAGTCATCAAGAGGTATGTTAACTCTTGTAAAATGGTTACAGTGGACTCGTTAGCTATATCCACAACTGATGCACAATTCGATTAGATGTCTGACTCTGACGGGAATTTTTGACCTCTGGTTCATCCAACCCTTACTCCAATCAGTTTTGTATAGACCCTATTATGAAATTGGACCATATTGTATTCCCAAAATAATCCCTGTAATATGGCTTTAGCTTTTTTAGATAAGCTATACAAAGATAGGGAAAATTGGAGTTGGGAGACTCTTTCTTACTGATCATAATAATGCAAGAGAAAACTAAGCCACTTTGGACCTTATAATGTCCCTTAACCTGGTCGTAGAAATACAACTGCAATTCTTCATACAGGTAGTCGTAGGGGGGACGAAATGTCAACTCTAACGTTTTTTTACTAAAGGTTTCTTAGAGCTTCCACAGTCATGGGAGTAAACCCAAAGACTAAAGAACAATTTTTTTTGGTAATACTCCGCCTGAAACGCAACGGGAGAAGAGTAAATTTTTATCAGGCGGAAGACTAAGTTAACGCCTGGCGTTGGGCACATATATAAAGGTCAGTCTGTTGGAATGGTGTTGTATGGGCGTATGCCAGTAAAAACCATTGGTTGGGGAGGATACTGGATGAACGCTCGGTGGGAGACGCAGCCCAGAACAACGTCTGATGGTAGACGCACATGTAACAACACGCCTAAATGACAGGCGTGGGTGCAGACTAACGCATGATGGGGCGTTACCTTAGCCATACGCCTGGTGAATCTTCTACCTCGTGCATCTGGTTCGTGTGCGTCATGAATACGGACGTTATCTTAGCCATACACCCGTTTAATGGACGGTGGCTAGAGTAACGTCTGCCACTATGTTCTTCATCAGGCGGTGGTCTAGGAATACACTTCATCAGGCGGAGGCTTTTATGTTCTTCTCTTCTCCTCTCCTCTTCCAGCCTCTTCCATATGCATACCACTTTAACGCCTACCACTTCAACCCTCCAAATGAACCCTCCTCTCCTCTTCTCAACCTCTTTTCCGATTGAAAAATGCTATCAAAACTCTAACAACAAAGAAACAAAGCTTATCAAAGTTAGGTTTATCTCAATACAAGGTATGAAACTCAAACTTTTATATGAATTTTACTGGATTTCATAGGTTTAAATTATGATTTATTATAATATTTTGTTAATTAAATTTGTATATATATGTACCAAGATTAAACATATGATTATGAAATAGACATATTAGGTTTTACAAATTATAATTTTGTAATTGAGTATAATTCTAGGGTTTTGGAAATTGTAAATTGGGTTTAAAAAATTGATGAGAATTAATTGATTTGAATTTAGAATTGATTAAGTTGTTGGTTAATTTGAGTTGGGTTGTGGTTAATTTTAAGTTCTTGATTGATTGATTTGATATGAATGTTTATGAAATTTTGGAATTATGAATGTTTATGTTCCTTTATAATAAATGTTTATGGAATTATAAAATTAGGGAATTATGATGAATTTTTCTAGAGTTGGTAATTTGATTAATGGACTATTTTGTGAATCATGAATTTTGTATTTTGGATGATTTATGAATGTTTGTACATTTGATTATCTAATTAGAGGCTTACTTTTCTAATGATGAAATTTGTATTTTTGTGGATTTATGGATTAATGTAAAGTTTTATATTTGTGCATTGTGAGGTTACTCTTAATTTTGAAAATTGTATGTACCGTTTGCACAGATGTTGATTAAAGTCACATCGAGATTCATTGGTCGAAAAAAGAGGAACAAGAAAGCTAAAACCGTCGAGGATCCATAAGTAGGCCCTACTACTGAAGATATGGTCTCTTTCCCGGGTTAGCGAACTACAATGTCATGGAAGATTCTCAGAGTCACGCTTCTACAAATATTACATATTCAATTGATTCAAAATTCAAGTACATACATCGTGGTTCCCTTAAATCAGTCATTCAGACCTATACAGGTATTATAAAACACATCTCTAGGGTTAAATACATTATTGAAAAGGCAGGATGGGACCGTTTATTGACCATGGATGTAGTAGATTCGTCACATGCATTGATTGGCTATCTTGTTGAGCGTTTTTGGGATACTACGAATACTTTTCACTTCTTCTTTTGTGAGATGGGGTTCACACCGTTTGATTGGGTCATGTTGACAGGATTAAGTATTGGTGTTGGTGGTGATATTCCGTATGCCCCGGCGAAGTACCAATTTGAATATGTACGGGCGCATATTTTTCCAGAAATTAAAGATAGTGAAGTTTGTAAAAGAAAACATATCCCCCGCAGTGGGTTTCTGATGCTATTACAGTTGCATTTTTGAGCATATATTTTGATCCAGGAATGTTGGTTGCGGCTAACGATGATAGCATACTTGCTGAGAGAGTGGCCAGAGCCTTTTGTATGTATGTTTTGGGATAATTTTTCTTTTCGAATGCTAAAAACTATATTGATGTTGGATGGTTAGCTTCTTTTGAGGATCTTAATGCTTTTGAGAGTGAAGCAGTGTGACCTAGAAGTTCTCGGTGGAAGGGTACAATAAGGAAGAGTATTGATATTGTTCGCTCTAGGACTTGTCTTAATCAGCTGACTGTAGACGATGTGACCTGGCGACCGTGGGATTCCGCCATCTTAGTCCTTGATACTGATGTTGGACGGAAAGCATCAGAGCTCTCAGACAAAATGGTTATATCTTCTTGGCTAGGCACTGTGAGTTGATAATTTATTTTGATAGCACTGTGATAGACACATTTTTGTGTCTAAATTGTGCTCAATTCTCTATTTTGTTAATGCTTGATTTTATACTATTTACGGGTATTTATGTCTTTGTAGGTATTTTTGAGAAATAAATATTTGTGAAAAAATCGGCTCAAAAAGTTGTTAAAGGCACCTGGAAAAATTACTAAAGGCACCCATCAAAAGTGTTAAAGGCACCCACCAGTTGTATTGGGGGCATGCTTTTTTAAATTCAAAAACTTGAAAATGGCGGGAAAGTTGGTGTTCGTGAAGAAAGTTTCTGAATTTGGTATAACGTGTTTTAAAGAGTTTGGGGTAATTCTGAGTTACCCAATGAAAGAAAAATCGAAAACAAGATTAAACACATCACTTCTGAGTGTTTCACGCCGGAAAAATTGCTTGACAAATCGATTTACAGCCGAAAAAGGAAGTTGTTCCTGTTTCGGATTTAAACATAATTTGAGTTGGATTTAGATATGGATTTGCATCCTAATCGGTTAAGGATGATGTATTAGGGTTACCTAAACCTATAAATACCAAAGAGAATCGAAGAAAAGGGAGGCCACAGATCAGCGAAAAGAGTTCAGGAAAAAACCAATTTTCTGCTGGTGAAGAACACGGGAAGAACATAAGGATGAAGAAAACCGTCGCTGATTCAGTCATATTTCTGAAAAGCCTGAAGCCCGTTCTTTTCCATCTGTTTTCTTTTCTTTCTTCTGTAACGCAGAGAACATCATCTGTAACGCTTATAAGCGTGTCTGTTCTTCTGTGTTACTTCTATTTCATCATTGTAAACACTTTTTGAGCTATGAAACCTATTTTGAGGGTGTTTCCAATACAATGAGCTAATCACCATCACTGGGGCGACGGAGGAAGCTATTTTTCCAATAATAAAGTGGTAATTCTTATTTTATTTATTATTTGCAATCCTTTTATAATTATTGCTTTGAATTAAATTTGAAAAAAAAGGTTTTTACCAATTAGTTGTGTTTTCTTTTGATGGGTCATGCTGGGCTTAGAGCTTTTGATGTCTCATGCTTACGATTTACAACTATTATTTTGAAAACCTAACTTTGACAATGTTTTGATCAAACTGAATACATGAGTTGCAAGATTTTTATCACTTGAAAAATTGGCGAATGGTGGAATTCTTAGTCCTAGTTCTTCCCATCAATTCTAAATCAACTTTATTTTAATTTTCTTTATTTTTAGTTATTAAAAGTTAGGTCTGAAAATCGAATCTTTACAAGTCTGAGCATCGAACCTTTTACCACTATATTAAAACCACATACACTGTTCTTTATTAATTTTTTTGTCATAACAGGTTGAAGCTTATGGTCTGGTTCAACAATATGCCGATTTTACGCAAGAGTTTCATAAATATACATTAGATGAAACGAAGGAGAGGATGGAGTTTATCATGGCAAAAGATGAAGAAATACGGGGTCTACAAAATCACAACAACAATTTGGAGTTACAGCTGGCCATTTTCGTACGCAACAACCACCCCTTGGGTTGGCACTTTTTCTCAAACTATGCCACCAAAAATGTGGAATACCATGGGTCAGGGATCATCATAAACAATGCCATCAGTTAGTTACATATCGAGATCATCTTTGCCTCCTTTTATGCCACCGCGATCGGCGCCTAGAAATCAAGATACAGATGGGTAGTCTTTCATTTGCATTGTATTATCATTCGAACAGACATTTATTATCTTTTATTTATCTTTTATCTGATTAGAATTGTCATTTCAAAAGACTTTTCTTATCTTTGCTTTGTCTTTTATCTGTTTTGTGTTGTCATCTCCAAAGTTATTTTTAATCTTTGCTTTGTCATTTATATCTGCTTTGTATTGTCATTTCAAAAAAGATATTTAATTTTTGCATTGTCTTTTTATCTATTTGGTCTTGTCATCTCAACCGACACTTCTTATGTTTGATGCGTCTATTCCCCCTATTTGCCTCAACTCAGTTAATTTTTAATTATATTATATTTTTTTAGATTTTATTTGTTTAGAAAATTGTATTAGGAAATTTTTATTATTTTTGTAATTTTTCTTTTATTTTTGGACACTTTTTGGACTTTATTTTGGGACTTTGGACATTATTATTATTTTTAAACCTTATGGAAGGGTAATTTAAATATAAACTGCAACAAGGAAGGACGACAATTACGATATTGTCTCGGCCCCTCGGGTTCGTACACTGACAAAGGAGTCGGTGGCCCGAGTCGACTTCAACGGTTCATCGCCCGTCTGGTACAGGAGGAAGGACTCTATCAACCCACGAATCCCCTGCAAGTGGGTTTACTGTATTCCTTCGTATGCATATATGCTGAGGACCTGAATATGGATTTACTTTTCTAGTAAAGGGCAATAACTGGTTGTACAAGATAAGGACTCGGATTTCATCACCATTTTCTTCTTGCCCGCTTTAGGAACACGTTACCAAACGTGAACCTAAACCTTCAAATTTTGACTAGAAAGAGACCGATAGGTTAACGAGCTTATAGGAAACTCGTTCAAAAGGACTGTATTGGTTACTTTGTTAGCCTAAATCGAAGTTCAGGAAGATTATTTTAAGTTGATTAGAGCCGCCTTGTAACCTAGGGAAAAGTTGCCAAAGAGACAGGGTTATCAAAGCTCCTTAAAGCTTATCCTGTTTCTCTTCGACTTAATCTAATTCAGATCGTTCTAATAGGTTTGCTAAAAAACTGTAACTAGTTGCCTTTCGAAAGAATAGAAGCTGGTCTAGAAACAATCTAAGTGGAGCCATCATGCTTTTTGTTTGATAGATTCAGTAGGTTTGATTTGGTTGAGTCGGCCTTGTTTGTGTTTAGAACCCCTTTCTGTTAGGATTTATTTTCTTAGATTTTTTTGTAAACTTATTAGGAAATTTTTGTTAGAAAATGTCGAACTGGTATTACGATAGCCAATACAATGAATATCCGACTGAGTTTCAAAACGTGCATTACCCTTACTATGACCATAGTGTGGATAGTACTTGGGACCACTACCAACCTTCTGAAGGTTATGGTTCATACCATGGAGGCCCCAATTACTATTCGTACGCGCACCAATCATATGAACGGGAAAACGAGCAAATTTCGAGTTCTTTGAAGGATTCCCTCGAGAAGTTGCAAGCTAGTACCTCTCTAGAAGAATCACCCCTAACGATATATGAGAAGTATTATAAACACATACCACTTACTTTGGAACAAAGATTGAGAGTTCTGGAATGCCAGAGGTTATTTGATGATGATGATCAGTCTTGTAGTGACTCTCTAATCCATACCCCTAGACTTCCAAAAGTTACCTAATTCAGGGTTAGAATTATGTGCTTCTCAAGTTTTGTTGGATCACTTTGCATCCAAATACCCAGAGGACTTGCTTGTTCCTGACATTTTGGAGGAATGAGTTTGTCCTGAGACTAGTGATTTAGAGTTTAACGATTCGAAGACAATAGTCTCTGACGAAGATGATAGACTCATAGAGAAGTTTAATGTGATAGAGAACGATTTGATCCAGGTTGATAGAATAATTTCCCCAGTGGATTTTGTTGTCCTAGACACCCAACCTTTTCAGGTCCCAGAGGTTCAAATTCCAGTGACCTTAGTCGTCCCTTTTCAATCACATATAATGTCGTCATCAATCATGGATGGAATAATTAATTTTTCTTTGGTAACATGACTATTGAACTGAATCTATTTAGTATGAGTAGACAACCTTCTTGTGAGATTTATGATTTAGAAGAAGTGAACGTAACTAGTACTTCAGTTCAGAAATATTTACCAAACACTTTGCTAGAAGATCCATTAGAGAAATGCCTAGCCCACTTTAGATTTGATATTGACGATGCTAGTGTTATTAATGAGGTGAATGCTTTGTTAGATTCTGCACCTTTGATGGGCACTTATAATATATGAAAAACTGAGTCTGAACTTCTACCCGTTTATAATTCTACCTTATTTCCTTCTATAGAGGAAGCTGAGTGTAGTTCTGACCTTAAGGACTCTACAATCCAACCAATAGTTTTTAGTCCATCTGAGAGTAATGTCCACTATAAGTTTGGGGGTACCGATGATTCTTGTGATTGTATAGTATCCCTACTTAAAGTCCCTAACTTGCGACTTAACATATGCACCTCTACCATTTTACAAGATCATCTGCAAACTATATTTCCTGAGCCTAATCATGTCCAGAAAGAAGCTCAGTTGTTAGAAACCCCCATCTGGTCGATGTGGTTTACCTAGGCGATAATACCAAGTTGACTTTGTTTTCCCACCAAAATATTTTCTTCCATATGTGGGAACGTATGAATTTCAAATGTGTTGGTTATTAAGTTTTGAGACTAAGCCTAATTACTTTAGGAAATTAGAATCGACACATTTGTTTAAGAATGACCACCTTCATAGGTGTCCCTAGCGGCTGATTGGCTTGATGCACATGCTAAGTGCAGCCGCGATGCCTGCGAAAGTGAGTTTAGGATTACTTTTTAAATCTTGTATTTTCAATGTACTTACTATTTTGTAATGAATAAATTAACGGAAGTATCATAAATAACAAATATTACTTATTCAGAACAACAATACATCACTACATCACTAGATGTTAAGATATCTTATTTTCGCAGGAGTCGTGGTTGCACTTAGCACGTGCAACAAGCCTTTAAACCATTAGGTAGCCCCAACAGACAAGTTATGTCTCGTGAGGGTTCACAAAGAGATATACCCACAAAACCTATAATCAAACCTTCAACGAGTGGTACGACGCCCTGAATGACGATCTAAACATCTTCGAAGAAAAATCAATACAAAAGGGTTGTATTTTTCCATCACCCTTAGGATCTCGAATTGAGGTTGGTACCTGAAATATGAACCTTTCCATCTTCTCCATTCCTCCAGAGATTTCACAACAACTTCGTCATCAGTTTCATTCCTAATTCTTCTTTCATTCACATTAGCGGTTAAAGTTGAAAATTGTAGTACTGCCCTTCCTATTTCCTGAAATCGACAAAAAAGGCCTGCTCTTTTCCGGTTATTGGGGTTACTGGTTTCATTACAGAAGTTAGAATGGATATGTTATAACCATTCCACGCTCATTGAACCATTCATCCGACGCTCATGACCCCTTGCAGGATAATATAATACTAAGTTTCGACAAAGACATAAATCTTCCTCTATGGGAAAATTATCAACATTAACACTAAAATTTTGGTAAGCCATAATTCTAAAACAGAGAGATAAAAATAATCTTTGAATTAGGTTATTTGAAATGTGGAAGGTGTGGTTTCCGAATGGGAACGAATGGGTATATATAAGGCCTTTTTTGAATGAAAATAATTTTTCAATTTTCAATAAAAGATTAAAGCATGATATTGAAAGAAGTGACGACTCTGTTCTGTTCCAGCCTAATGGGTAGTTAATAACAGTGTATTCAAAGGATGGCTAGAAAGACTGTGGAGCCTAATTATGAAAGGTGTTTGGTCCGCGTGCAACGATTAAAGCATGATATAGAAAGAAGTGACGAGTCTCTTTTTTTCGAGACTGGTGGGTCCATAATAACAGTCTATTCAGTGGAATCCAACCTTTCAATTATTTACTTTGTCAATCTGAAAAATTTAAACCATCTCACTTATCTACTCATGTAGGAGACGAGTAGATAGGCTAATATCATGAGTGTCTAGTCTTTTATCGTGTTGATGTTAATGCGAAAAAATGAGTGGTTGGTTTAATTTTTCATCTGATTTACTTCATTACTCGAAATTTAAAGTTTTCATTAATTCAAACAAAAGGTACATTGGAAGTTCATTAACATTTAAAGTAACACTATTAATTCAAAACTAAACTGGAAATTTTAACATCTTAGTACAATTCAGATAAATAAATATATAAATCATAAAAGTAGAAACTAAAACTGCCAATCCATTAATAATAATAATAATTAAGGTTTCAGCTAATCCGAGAACGCTTTAAGCTTGACTTCTCTTTCTCTGCAAAATGTCTGCCTTTATAAGTTCGATGTACTCTTTTGTTACGGCATCCAACCCGGAGACATCCATCATCATTATGCGAAACTCGTCGTCTTCTTCTTTCTTTGCATCAAGTTTTTCTTTCCTAGCTTGTTTTGCTGCAAATTTTTCCAAAGACTCAGCTAGTTTTGCTGCAAACTCGGATTCTCTCTGCGCCATCTTCATTTTTGTTTGTTTTCTATAATTGGTATTGAAGTTTTGTTGCTCTTTAATAATTATTTCCATCATTTCATGTTGGCCACTGGATTTTGCTCTCCATGTTTTCTTCAGTCGTTTCGCCTCTTTTTTTCCCATATGATAGTGATATGTGTTAGGTATATATCCTATTTCTTCATCGCCACTGGAATGGTCTTGACTTGTTTCCTGTCTTTCCCGGTCTTCCTCGCTACTTTCATAATCTTCTTCAGCTTATGATGAATCGAAAACAGCTGTCGATCGTCGTGAATATTTGATATTTTCTAACATAATTGCGTAGCACTCTTCATGCTTAAATATTTTGCCACCATTAGCTTCTTTGAAAAGCTTCCTTACTTCTTTAATATGTTATTTTTTTTAAAAAAGTTTAGTGGACGATATACAATTCAAAATAATAATATACGGGATAAAAATTAAACGGGTATTTACCTTTGTATCGGGGCCCCATCCAGTATGGTGTTCAGGTTCCACTTCCGCCTCTTTTGTAGAGTAAAGCGCCACATCTTTACTTATTCCCTGAAATCGTTTCTGAATGGAGGTCCAAATGCGCTCCGACACTGTAGGTATGACTTCTTTCGTCCCACGTAAGATGCAATACCATAATTTTTCTTCTGATTGGTCGGAACCAACACTTGAATCTTGAGATATTGATAAATGAATTCTACACATTGTTACATCTTCCAATGTAGAAAAATTTGGACCTCGTGGTTTTGGTGCCATAATTCTAACTGATTTGAAAGACAAATATATGAAACTAGTGAAAATTTTTCTCGTATACAAATGAAATTGGTTAGTAGCATATGAAATACTCAACCAATTCATTTATATAGGTATACCAGAAGATCTCAACGGTAAGAAATCTCAACGGTTATTACAAGAGGCGCTCGTATACACCACCGCCCCACACAGGCGTATTTTTGGCTAACGCTTACAAACAGGCGCAAGTTTGGATAACGCCCACAACAAGCGTAAATTTGGTGCACGCCCAAGACAAGCGTTCGTGAGGTTAACGCCCCGCTGGACGTGCTATTGGGTGAACGCTTGTATTGGGCGGCTCTCTGGTTCACGCCTGGATCATGAGACGGTTGTCTAGGATTGCGCCTGGCACGAGACGAAGAGATAACGTCAAGCCTGGCACGAGACACACAGATAACTTCACGCTCCACCGTATTCGTGTTTGGTCCAGTTCTGGGATCAATTTTGATCCCAAACAATAAAAAAACTGGACCAAAATCCAAATACAATCACACTACTGTGATTGGTTTTGGACGGACCAAAGACTAAATTTAAATTTAATCCAGGTTATAGTCGTCCTACTGTGAATGCTTTTAATCGTCTACTTTAATGTGATTTTGACAACACAATGTCAGAAAATACGTGAGCTACATTTCGGTATACATATCTTATTTTCCTAATAAAGTGTCGAGGACACCTAATTCGACCGTACCATTTGTACCTTGTTTGGACTAACCCCTTTAACCAACTCTTGCCAAACAAGACTACCATTGGGATGTTGGTCGACATGTTCTTCCTCATTTTTGAATTCTGGGGGAGGGGGCTTGTTGAAATTAAAGACAGTTGATCCATCAGTTGCCAAAATGAATACGTTCATTTACAAATTTAGATTCAAAGGAGAAACGGTTGTTTCACAGTTGAATGGTTGGTTATTTATGACTAAGTGCACATAGGGAACACAACTAACTATAACAGCTAACCAAATTATAGTATTCTTAGAGATCTTTGTTGCTTCTGGGCCACCTGGATCAAACTGGACCAACATTGTTCTAGAACCATTGCTCAATGCCAGAATTTAACAGTTTTTGGTGCTGATAAATTTCGAATTAGGTGACTGTTGAAGAATTTAACAATCTTGACACCCGTATACATATGTTTCAAAAGAGACAAAAACATATGCTAAGATCTTAAGGATATCTTAGTCCTTGTAAAAAAGATACGATAAAAAATCCGTTTGTTCCCAAAATGAGATAGTAATTATACACTTAAACTTTTACTGGTCTAGTAATTTCATACCACGAGATAATTAGAGCTCAAACTCTATATAAACGTTACTCTCTCTGTGTCACCATCCATCTCACAGTCCTACTTCATCAACCGACTCTCTATTTTGTTTATCTCTCTCTTGTCTAATTTAGAAGAAGATGTCTCAAACCCAAAAGAAGGGTAGGTACCAGAGAAGAGCATCACAAAGCATATTTGCACTTCCTGAAAATCTAACAAGTAACTTTGATTTTCCTAATTTGCTTGATGATACCAATGGTGGTAGTAATGGAACTAAGCAGGAAGCTAGTAATAATTCAACGAAGTCATCACCATGACTACAAATTCCGGTACCACCATCTTCATCGAATTCTTCCAACATAAAAACTATTCACCAAGAAAATGTCACCAAAAACTCCGTCGATTCTCCGACACTTGTCGACTGATATCTGTCAAGTCTTTTTACCTTTCTCTTCTATTCTTCGTTATCCTTTTTTGTTGTTGTTGTTTTGTAAGAATGAATGGAGAGTATAATAGCAAAAATTCCTTGAAGGGTGTTTGGATTCGGGATCTTGAATTAACAGAGAAGAGTTATTGAATGGATTCTATATTGTCTTTAAACTTGAATCATCCAAAAGGGAAGTGTATTACTTTCATTGTATTTGCTTAATTTACTAGTTCTGAAGAACGTATGTACAATAGAAATGCTAACAATATTATAAGGAAACGCCATATCTATAAATGAGGGAATAAATGAGAGACTTGTAAAAGAGTACACAATTACTGCACTTGAGTTAGTCAAGGTTTACCTAATATACTGATGCAGCAGTACTACTTGTTAATGATCCAATAGATAAACAGATGAGAATTATCCGAAGATTATAGAATAGTGAATCCATTGAAAATGGTTTAAAGAAACGTAAATTATTATGCTCACAGTCGCGCGACACTGCTTTTGCTTTCCATTTTAACGTTCCTGTCGGCCGGTCAATGTCTGACTAAACGACCGTCTGAAAATTATTTGGCCCAATGGCCCACTATCAGAGCTCTTTGGTTCAACTTTTTTTTTCCTTAACTGTATATTCCATATAAATATGATTGTGAAAATACCTTGTCGATGATTTTGGTTTTTCCTATTTTTCACCGTATTTTTTCTATTTTTTATCCTATTAGTTCTCATCCTTAATTATCCAATATACTGTCTAAATAAAATTTTAAAATTCCTAAATACTAATTCTTGAATTTGTATTTACACTGTATAAGATAAGACCGCCCAATAATTAAACATTAAAAAAACCCAAAATCTTAAATCGTTTCTTCTTCCCCATCTTCACCCAACAACCACCACCACCAAAGATTTTAGCAACACAAAGAGGATCTGCTACTGCACTTAGATTGAACATGACTGCTCATGGACCACTACAATAAATCATGTCAATCCATTTTGCTTAACATCTTATTTTTTTAGGCACGGGATAGATGGAGGAAAGTGATTCAAATTTTATTGTGTACTGATCATATAATCTATGTCATAACCATCTAAATATTGGCAAATATGGAATGCCGAAATGAGAATACAGAGTCTCTCTAACCAATTTAACGAAACTTCAAATCGATTTTAAATAATTGAAGAAGCAATACTTAGAGTTGTAGAGCAACGCTAATGTTAAAACTATAATCAGTAGTCTAAACTTGAGCAGTTCCCCATATTCATTCATCAAAAAAAAAAAAGATTCATAAAAATCGATCAACAAAAGTTTTTTTATCTGCAGTTAGCCATGAATTCACTCGATAAGACTACTCAATTAACATCATTTCCACCTCTTCATTTCTTATTCGCTTTAATGATCAACATTACTCTATGGGTAGTAACCTCTCGTGGATGCTACGAAGAAAAAGACAAAATAAAAGTGGATGGGAAATAGGAAAATTAAAACTATAAAATAGATCGATTTTAAAAATTATGAGAGGATGGAAATAGGAAAAATGAGCGTGGGAAATAGAGAAAACCATGATTTTTCATTTTTCATAAAAGTATTTTACTAGGTATTTGTCTCACAATTTCGATTGTTTTCGATCACCATAATTTTTCATTTTTAATTTATTTCTCTATTTTTTATTTTTTTTTTCCTTTTAAATATAATGTTCTTCGTATGAAAAACTAGACAAAATTAGGGATGTCAATAGATCCGGATCCTTTCGGGTATCACTGGACTTAGAACAAGACCCGATTATAAATATTGGATCAGATTCCTAATAGTTCCGAGTCCAACTTCTAAATTAGTGGACCTGAAACCAGACCAGATAAAAACCCGGCAACCGATAGGTTCTGGGTATCCGTTGGGTATTACGAAATTATCAAGAAAATCATGAAAAATTAATTTATTTTTCTTTTTTGCCTGAATCCAATTTTTTTTTTATAAAATTGTATTATTATTTCTTCATTAATATTCTAAAAAAGGATCAAATGTAAGAAAAAATATAAAAAATGAAAAAAATATCAAAGCCAAAACTAGACAACTGCATTGAACTTTGTTAAAAATAATAATAAAACAACGAAATAATCGGGTATCCGGTACCCGTTAGGTATCTAAATTACTAATGAGTCTATTTTAGGGCCTGGAACCGGACCCGAATCAACAGGGTCAGGTTCGGTTCTGGGTAATCAGGTTCCTATTGAAAGCCCTAGACAAAATAGATTTAACTAGTTAATTTAGTGTTATTTTTACATCAAATACGAACGCACAATGCATCTTCCTTTTGTTACTGTTTCAGATAATGTACCTTTATTGCCAAATTTAAATCTCGGAATAAAAAATCAAATATAGATCTTAAACCATGAGGTTAAATATTAACATGAAGGTGTTTTTATTCTAGCTCTTATATTTTGCTTTCCTTGTCTTTCTAAATAGACATACAAATACCGTCAAATAAAAACCGTATAACTACAAATTAAAAAGTATAAAGACTATAACTTAAACTTAAGTAACCAACCCGTCTATGTTTATTTGAAGAATAAATAAAACAATTATTTGTTTTCTGAAAATCAACAACAATGTGAAATAAATGATGATAAAGGTAAGGTTTAGCAATTTCACTTCTTCGGGCATCAAATTTGGAGCCCCTCAAACCACATCAAACTTGACAATTGCAATTTCCATCATCAAACATATATGTGTTGAAGACTTAAAATAAAAAATGTCGAGTGTTGAGAACACTTAAAATTTCAAGAAAAACTAAGCAAGCTAGAATTAAGATGTAAATAACATATATTCGGACATGTACTATGCCTTGGGATTACTATATGTTACAACATGTTTTCTAGTTAGAAAATTGGTCAATGGGAGTATGAAGTACTGCTCATAGAGTATAACTGACATGCCTTTACAGAGTAATAAATGAAAGGGTATATTATAGTCAGTTTTTCATAAAGGTATGCCAAAGTATCATACTCTGTTTTGTAAGCAACATCGATGATCACAGACGCATATAAAGGAGTCACGTTGTTAGCAAAACTAAATTCACACAACTTTTTCAGGAACATGCATAAGTCACCACAACTGAATGGATTTCCATACCTCCCCAAAGCACCTGCATGGATAAGAGCAAGTGTGTCAACTTAAAACCTCAATATGTACTTTAATACAGTACAAATACAAGTATACATTGTGCTAGACTCTCAATTATAGGAGAAAAGGTTATTACACATAGATGATTTAGGTTATTTTCTGAGTAAGTCAAGTTTTTTAAAGCATGAATGGTTGCAATGTAATATAGTATGGTTTACTCGAATCCAAAGAAAGGCTTCAGTTATAAAATCCTAGATATATACATTTGTATCATTCATGTGATAGATTGATATTTTATACAGTTGGGTGTATACGGCATATGTACTTACACTTGGTGCATCTTACTCTCATCAGCTCACATTCATTTGTTGACTGAATGGGATTGATTCAGCAACAATCCAAACATTCAGTATTCTGATTATAAGTTTGCAGTTTTATTAATATGGGGTCTGGTAGTATGCACAGCTGACTGGTGTCAAACTGATATAGGAAAATGCATATAACATAGATTATGTGCATTATAATTACCATAACTTTGTCTATATGTTAAGGCAATGTAATCTCTATCTAAGGTACTTTTCTTATTTATATCTTAGGTATTTTTACAAACAATCTAGTATCAAGTTGTGAACAAATGGTAGTATAGGTGGGTCATTTTACTGAATTATCTTTTAGTTAATTATACAAACACTTAAGATGCACTACTAAAGTATTAAAAACTGAGGCTCAACAATTGTAGAAGGTTAAAGTATTAAGTGATAAGTACAATAGTAAAATCAAGTTCAATATATACCTTACAGATCCAAATAACTTTAATGTACAACGACACCAAGTTTACCACTACACATGTAAATTTACTGCTTGAAACCATAATATCTAAACCAAGATTTTATTAGAGATTTGAAGTTGATGTAATGTTAGGTTAAAGAATTAAAATTTGAAGTTGACGTAAAGTTTGAGTAATCCAAAGCTAAGAGGAAAAGGGATAAGGTTTAAATGGCAAATACCAAATCAGAACAAAAACATAACAAAATCTAAGTCATAATAGTGTGTATTTTACAACTCGTGATGAGAATATTTCTCATCTCAAAACCACTTAGTGGTATTGATTTATGCATCCTCACTAATTGTATCAGGAAAATGAAAGTGAGGAAGCATAAGAACTAGGCACACTTAAAGCTATTTTGTCCATAAGTTCAAGAACAAAAAAAAGGTTTCGAATAACAAGAACATCGAAATAAATGTCATTAAAGTTGAAAATGTTGAAAAATATCTTCATGTATATTCGAATGACTATATTTGGTTATTACCAATCATGTTTACCGAAATATCTATTTAGGACAAATATAAAAGATAACGCTTCTATAATAGTTGGTCTCTTATTTCCGAGAATTTTTATTGTGGATCAAGATGATGTGTCTTCCCTTCAAATGTGTTACATTTGAAAGATTTTTTTCTAAATAAGAATGTACCATCTCTCAATGCAAAGGAATCCAATGGCAAGATTAAGAAGAAGCAGTGGTTCGAGAAGAAGACAAAACAAATGCATCAGAAGAAAAAAATTTACTTGAAAATGGTGACCCAATTTTGTACTCATACTAAAATAGAATTGCAAGTTCTTGCTGAGTCTTTTACCAAAACTTCTCAGATGCAAGAAGTTCTTGTAAAACAACAAGGTTTTCCTTTAGAAGAGATTTACAAGATTAAGCTTGGTGATGCTAATCCATCACTCAATTGTATCAAAAATATGAAGGAGTAAAAGCATCATAGCAAAAGTTAATCCGGTAGAAACTTGAGTTCTAGGATGTAAATTAAAATAGATTAATCAATTTTTGATGAATTTCAATATTTGTGTAAAAAATTTATTCAACTATCAATAAAGTTAATGATAAGTATTTATGAATAAAATCTTTGTGTCATTATTTGATAGTTTGTGGTTGCAACTCTTGTTCTTATTGAAAATCTCTTTGTGCTGCTTTCGGTTATGATATAAATTTTTGGATTTCAAAATCTAGGTTTTGGTCTCATAAGTGGCTTATTTTTTATGGTTGTTGAATTTTTATTAATAGCTGATTTTCGGATTTAGTCTTATGGATTTCTATTTTAAAATCATAAGAAATTTTTGGTGATTTAATTCACATATGAGTCACAATACTAATAATCTATTATGTTCTATAATTTGATGTATTCATGTGAGTTTATGTTCGGTTTTAGTCTATCTTGTGGCAGGTGATGACTAAGATCATGTTTTAACCTTTCTCTGGTAAATGTCGTGTTTGTATTCTTCTCTTGTTGCAGCAAGGAATAACAAACACATGGGGAGAGTTCTATTGAAATTGTGCTTAATGATATACCTTTGTGGAAAGTGTGGTTGTGTAAATTGAGGGAAGAATTTTTTCTGATATTTTTTTTCCTAATGAGTAACTAGATCGATTTTGATCTTAGTTTTGGCAGTCGAAACTAGGGAAGCATTACTCTTGTTAATCGCTTTGCTGGTGAGGAACTAAGTTAATTTTGAACTTAGTAGGCTCATCGATGTTAGGGACAATTACTTTGAGTTACTATGTTCCTGATAAGTAACTTAGTTACTTCTGATTTTAGTTAGGCTTATCGAAGTTAGGGAAAATTACTTTGGGTAATTGTTTTCCTAATAAGAATATAAGTTAATTTTGATCTCAGTATATTTATCGAATATGGTATGTTACACTTCTGTTTTAGATTATTATAGTTTGAATCGAGTTCCTACGAACTTATTAAGTTATTTCAAAATACTTGTTGTATTGTTTTTCAGATCTTTGTCATTTTTTATGACAAAAAAGGGATAAATATATAGATTATAAAGCGATTCCAACCACTTGAGAAAGAACATATGTGATGTAAAAATTATATATCTAACATAAATAGATAAATCATTGCTTAAAGAAGAGAAACATATGATGATGTGTAGTATTCACATACTATGGAATAAAATAACAATATCTTTACTTGTTATTTAGATGCTTCAACAACGTCACTTATTTTGAATATTTACAGGTCAGATTGGTTGTTGAAACTCGAATCAAGTGTATGAATATAAAACTAAGAGATTGTTATGTTATCTGATTTTTCTATTAATTCTTGTATTTCCCATATGTAAAGATTTTTGCCACTAAAATTGACAAAGGGGGAGATTGTTAAAGCATTGCTCGGTTAAACCCATCAAACGTTGATATGACTAGTTTGGTAACGACGAAGGAACCCCTAATTATCTTTTGTTATTATTATCTTTTGTTATTTATTTTAATAAAACAAACCCTCTTTTATTATTTTCTTTTATTCTTGTTTGCTAATATGAATAACATATCAATTACACAACTCTCTGTGGGAACTATCCTTACTAATGCTACATTACTTGTTAGTATTAGTGGGAAATATCTTAAGTAATTTATTGCACTTATGATACACATCAAATTTTGGCGCCGCTTCCGAGAAGCAATTTATAATTAATTTGTTATTTGTTTTAGCTTGTTTTAGTAGTTTAGAGTACTTCTCACGTTTTTCGTTAGTGTTGTCAGTTTTTTTTCGGTTTTTGTTACGTTAACAACTAGTTGAAGGTGTTCAACTCTCGTCAAAAACGGGAGGTAAATTATGAAAAAGTTTGTAAGTATCACTTTTGTTTTTGGTATTTTTTTTTTGTTAGTAGTCATGTTTCCCTTCGGAAATAACATGTACGATGCATAAGATCAATCGTGAAATAGTGGTAGTCAATATGGTTTTTAATCTCAATGTTATGACAACTATCAACCGTACAATGGGTACAAGCAAAACTAATCTTTTGGCTATAATCAATATCCAACAGAACTTTATGGTTAATTCTCATACATACCAACAACCTTAATCACAACGGGTATGTAAGTGAATAATCACGAGGATGGGAGGATAATTATACTTGTAATTAGTTGTTTTCTAGTAATGTGCAGATGTCAGAGTGAACTCAAAACTTATGATAGTATATCCAGACCTACTCCTAATAATCATATTTATGATCATTCACCCATTCAAAGAGAAGAAGTATGGTTCAGAGACTCTATAGTGAGTAATGGTGGAAAACATATTAACATCAGAAAACTCTCTAAACAATACGATCCACTGAAGGAGATGGAGCATCAGAAAAAACTATTCAAAGAAGCGCCAATGGAACTTGTTAACGAAGTGATAGATCACTCATCAAGTTTGAAATTTCAGGGTTTATCTAACTATATATCAAAACCTTTATGTGATTATCATCCTCCCCTAATCGAGATAGTTTCCCAAAGAGTTGTTAACCTTATTTTTAAGGAACTACCTCACTTAAGGTTGGGTATTTGGTCTTCTAAATTTCTTAAGGGTATCCACCACTAGATATATTTGCTTCTAGGATTGTGCAGGTTCACCGAGAAGAACCCGAAGAAGTTCCCTTGTTTTATGTTCTTTATACACTTCCAAGTGTATAAAAGACTAAGTGTGGGGGGTAACTTCCACCAAATAACAATTTCCTTATTTTTATCTTATGTTAACATTCATGTGAAGTTGTTATTAGAATTGGATATTGTTATCTGGGTGGATCCCCTGATTTTGAGCCATAATGCATCTTTTGTTAAACTGAACGTTTGAATGAGAGACAACCAATTGGTATTGTATTTATATCTATCTTATTTTTAATTTTATAATTTAAAATCATATTTGCATTCCCATGTTTAGTCTCATATAGTCCTAATTCTATAACAAAGAAAATTCTAACAAACTTTTTTCTTGTCTGAATTTTTTTGTTCACGTCACCTTTCAATAAAACACCTCTACAGACTCCGTTTGGAGTCCGAATTGAGTGTTTGACCCCAACTTTTGAAGAGGAAAGACTCAACTTTTTTATGAAAAAATAAAATTTGAATAGGGGAGTCTGTTAGGTTAGATTGGGACTGGAAAGTTTAGTTCCGTATTTTTCCAGAACTTTTTTAGTTTGCACGTCAACCACTCCTGAGGCCATAATTTTCAGACCGTTTATCGAAACACTGAACTCTTTTAAAAAAAATAAAAAGGATGTAGGCAAACAACTTTCATCAAGGATGTTTTGCCTAATTCTTTATTAATATTATAGTTTTTGAGGTTAATATGTTGTTGCGTCTGAATTCAGAAATTTCAATTTTGAAACATTGAGGACAACGTGAAGTTTAAGTATGGGAGAGTGCTTAGAATATATATATATATATATATATATATATATATATATATATATATATATTATTTTTAGTTTTAAGCTAGCATTTACTTTAATATATAAATTTTTAATTTGTTTTGTAAATATTTGCATGAACCTCCAACCTTTAAAGATTTTAGAGTCACTTATTATACTTTAGCTAAGTTTACATACAAAATTATTATTGAAATAATATAACTTAGAATGGCTAGAAAAATACACATTCGATGTTCTTAATCTTTGAGAGAGTAATTAATCGTGATGAAAATAACCATGTCGGTGACAATTAGGTAATAAGAAGGAATAAAATAGTAGAGATTTAACCAACCATTAGTGGAGACTACTCTTTGAGTGAGGCACCAAACCTTCAATATCCGTTTAGAATGTTTCATATGCGCTAAATCCAAGTATAATGATGAGTTACTGAACCTCGCACCCCTTCAGCACTTTTTGATCTCTAAAGGGCTAATTTTGTCAATCATGAGGGTAACCTCAGAATTACGAATTAATCTCAATCTTGTAGTATGAATTGCAGGGCGTACCACTCTCGAAGCATGTGAAAACAAAAATATGCCGGCATCATCAACAAGCGGAGCAATACCAATTTTTGAAAAAAGTTGAAGATATTCAAGGTTTACAGGAAACAAAACAAATAGCATAATTGTAGATCTAAAGTGAAAAAAAAAAAAGCAAATGCAAAAAGATGTAAATTTTTGAAGTTTAAGTAACCAAGACGATACCAAAGTTGTGAAGAATCAAGTGCTAAAGTTCATTTTCCTCTAGCAATGAAAAGAATAATTAAAAACAAAAACAAGGATAAAAGTATATATCAATTAATCAAGGTTGTGGAAAAAAGAAATCTATAAAGAAGTTTCAAAGCAACAAGTAACTGAAGAAAAAAAGTACAAATTGCCAAAGTTATACGAAGTTCGATAGTTTATTATCAAAATTTGAATCTGAAGATGAAGGTGTTTCTATCGGACGTTATGGGAGTGGTGTTGATTGTAGATCAGATGAGAAGGTGGGTAAAAATTCTCATCCATGCATATGGTTGATTTCCTTGCTTTGAGATCACCAAAAATTGAAAACAAGCGTCACTTATATGTGTGTAAGTATTCTATTATTTATTCCATCTTGCACATATTAACGACCTATTTTTATCGTTTTATAAGTGACCAACCGGTGAGGAAAAAGTCGAGGCGAAATGCTTATTGATCGTTTTTGAGATTGTTCTCCATCGTAAGAAGAAGGCATCACCAGCATTGGTTTAACACATTACACTTTCACTCTCATTGATTAAGCGTATTTAAATTATTAATTATCTTATACTTGTAACTTCTTTATATTATGTGGAGAAACTTTATGTCTCCATTGCTCTTTGGATGCTTAATAGAAGTTGGAGTAGATTTTGTGGGTATATCTTATGTAATCCCTCACGAGACTATAAATCGTCCACTAGGTTCACCTAGGGGTTTAAAGGCTTGTTACACATGCTAAGTGTAACCGTGATTCCTCCAAAAGTGAGTTAGGTTAGTTTAGGTAGGTAGTTTGCTCGAGGACTAGCAAAAGGTAGTGGGGAAATTTGATAAGTCCATAAATTATATATTTTTAGTGTCAAATCCAGGTTTACATTTGCTATAATTCTCGCATATACCTTGTATTATGTTTGTTTTCTAGTTTATATCTTTTGTTAGATAAATCATCCATAAAGGAGCTATAAGGTGCTAGAATGAACAAGGAAGTGAATTACTACTAGTGAAAAAGGATCAAAGACCAAGTGAAACTCATTCTAATCCATAATTTTATACCTAAAAAACGAAAAAACGAAGCCAATAGTGAAAAAATGAGGTCGTCCCGACATCGTATGAAGAAGTTATGAACAAAACAAGAAAGTTATGAATGAACTAAAAAGTGCACATGAGAAAAATATCAGCAAGGTGTAAAAAAGGAAAAGAAAATTAAATTAAAAGATACGAAAGTCTGTGATTCGGCTTGACAATCGTAGAATTATAACCCAATAAGCGAAGCCCAAAGTTTGTATTTTTGCGAGTGTGTTACTCACGCATATATGCCATCAACACCTCATTCTTTCAGTCTTTCCTTTCCAGGATTTGGTCAGGCTTTTTCTTGGATCCGCGACCCAACATCTACCGTGGTTGTGGAAGTTATACATATTTGGATTAGTTTTTTTGTTTCTTTGGGAATTCTAAACTTAGTCGGACACGAGATTTGAGCACGGGCAACCTCCAACATTTGGATACTATTTAAGGGACATTTTTCTTATCAAATTTAAGCATCTTTTATCTTAGAAATTTTACATAACCAATGAGAGAAGGGAGACTACATTCCATATTTTAGGGTTTATTCTTCATGGGGAACCGTAATATTTTTTCTCCTTTCTTGTATTATGAGTAGCTAATTATTTTATTGATTAAGGATGAATTCAATGTTCTAAGCGTGAAGCTTTCTTAGTTATACAAATTTATTTGGAGTTTTAATCATTTTTGTTTTTTTAATCATATCCAAGGTTTATGATTGATTTCTATATTGTTTGGGTGCGCAACTAAATTAATCTATTGATTAATCTATTTCTAATAGAGAGTTAAGCGATCCGTAATTTGAGCATCTCCTATACAAGTATAGAACGTGAGAACTTGTAAAGGGATTCCGTGGAGCAATCGCGTGTGAATACAATTATTACCAGTAAGTGAACCGAGCATACTGATTTTAACTATTTGGATCAACCTAAATCCACAAATCCTAAAATGTTTAACTGAGTTACACCTTGAGAGAGTACTTCTTGGTGGCTCAGATAGATATAATCCGATGACCAAGTGTACTTGTTGTCCGGGGATACAAGAAATTTTGGGGATATCTAAACGTACCTATTATCCTATGGGTGGTGATGAATGATTCTAATAAAAGATAGATAAGTATGCAAGTTTAGTTAGTGTTTGGTAATAGCGAAGGAATCCCTATCATCTTTTCTTCTTATTATTTTTGTTATTTACTTTAATCAACTAAACCCCCTTTTTAGTATTTGCTTTTATTCTTGTTTGCTAATCTGAATATTTAACATCTCAATTATACATTTATCCGTGAGAACGATCCTTCCTAGCAATATATTACTTGTATTAGTTTTAGTGGGAAATATTGTCATGGACCATTTAGGGGAACTCCTCTATTTAGTATAATATTTGTATGGTGGGTTCCCTTAGCGTAGTAGTAGTTGTCTTTATCTATTTTCTATCATTCGCGTGTTGTACCTGAATATCAGTTTTGTATTAGTATCCGCTCTAACATTGGATACTCATGCTAATTTTGATTAATGAATTATCCCTTCTTCCTCTGGCTCTATCATTTCTTCTATACTTTCCCTTTTTTTTTTCTATCCAGATATCAGATTTCATCAAGTCTCGATCCTTTGTAGTGTAGATCACTATAAATATATTAAGTAATTTGTTGAAATTACGACACGCATCAATGAGGTAGTTGATAGACACATTTTTGTGTCTTACTTGTCCTACATTCTCTATTTTGTTATCCCTTATTTTGTACTTATTATGGGTTTTATGTCTTTGTATGTATTTTTGGAAAATAAATATTTATGGAAAAATTGGCTTGAAAAGTTGTTATAGGCACCCGGAAAAATTACTAAAGGCACCCACCAGATGGATTAAGGGCACCCTTCATTTCAAATTCAAAACTGAAATTTGGCGGAAGATTTTTACTTTACGTGAAATGGGAGTCTGAATAATTTTTAATCGAGTTTTAAGGTGATTAAAAGAGAAGTTTGATTTCAAAACAAGTGAGAAACCCTTCAAACTTATCAATACACGTCTATAGAGAGTTTTACGCCGGAAAACAAGCTGAAAAGAAATCAAACAAAGGCCGAAAAACGCATTTCTCTTCGGGTTCGGATTATCATGATTTGGAGTTGGTTATGATTTGATTTTTTGGTCCTTATCGAATAAGGATTAGTTCTTAGGGATTACTAGACCTATGAATAGTGAAAAGAAGGAAGAAAAATCAAGGTGGGGAGGCTCGAAAAAAAAAAACAGGAAAAAAAAGTGTGTTGTTGTTGCTGTAGTGAAGAACGGGGAATAGGCGATGATTCCTTCAACCCATCTGCAACGTTTATCTTCGCTTTGTAACATTTATCTTCAAGCTCCACTGTAATAGTTAATCTGTAATGCATATAAACGTTACAGATTTCCTGTTTTATTATTTTTAGCTTTTTTTCTTCTTCTCAAGCACCTTTGATTCATGTACCAATCTTTTGAGAGTGTTTTGAGCATGATGAGCTAAACCCCACCACTAGGACAATGGAGGAAGCCATATTTCATGAATGAATGGTAACTATTTTTGATTCTTAATGACTTTTGCATTGATTTTTTAATTGATTTATGATTTTTCTTAATTAGTTATGATTTTTTTTGATGGTGTATGCTGGGACTTAAGAGCTTTTGATGCGTCATGCTTGTGATTTACAATTAATGTTTTAATCTATTTTTGGCAAAGAAACAGAGTCAATAAAAGAGCTATAATTGTTAAAGAATCATTGTAGAAATCATTCAGAAGTGATTTTGGTGGAATGCTGAGTTCCAGTTCTTCCCAATATTATTAAAATCTTGTACTTATTTTCTAGTTTAAATCAAAAATTAGGTCTTAAACGAATCTTCACAAGTATCAGGGAACGAACTATTTTTACCACTTTTCTAAAACGACCAGTAGTGTATGATGGATAATAAGTTATCCTATTTATATGCATAAATGGCCACCGACTATATTTAAAAAAAAATAGTCGTTGAGCCGAAGTGTGACCATGTGTAAGGAAAAGTAACACATAAGGTTAAGGGAATTGGATGATATGTAAGGACATACATACCGACAATAACCTTGTAATATTTTGGCGAAATGGTTACCAATTAAAATCAAAACATATGTTGTTATGCACGTCCATAACGGCCGATTGCAGCTTAAAAAACTGCCTACAAAGGCCATTTGAAACAAATGACAGAATCCACGGATATGCAGGGACATATTAGCCGATTGCAAACTATTATTTTTGGTAAAATTGTTGCAAAATAAAATTGGCACATATGCACGTCCATACCGACCGATTATGTCTTAAAAACCAGCCAGAAAAGGGCGTTTTTTACAAATGACATAATCGACATAAACGTATGGATAACATCCGACGATTCTTTTGTAAAAAAATCAAGAATTCAGGCTCGAATTGAAACATTAATAAGATGTAACTAAACATTAGTTCATTCATTCATAAAGCCAACTAAACCTTAAAGTCATTACGAACCAATCCTAACGAATCTTAAAAGAAGAAGCATAACTATTGTTTTCAATATAAATAACCATAAACTAAACCATAAACATAGATATTTTTACTTCTTTTCCGCTTTTTCATTATCATCAGCAACAACATTATCAACACCATCATTATTAGCAGCATCACCAACATTAACATTATTAACTTCTAAATCCAGATCGATCATTGGTCCAAATTCTCTCGACGCATGAATGGAGTCTCTTTTACTAGTTGCAACTTTAATAACTTCTTCAAGTTCCTCCAATGCAAGTTTATTATGTAGCTCCAAACCTGTTTCTACTCCAAAAGCAAACTTGTATTGGCTTCTTACAACCTTTTGCGGTTGTCTTTCTACATCACTCTCACGGATAGGTCTGTAATTGACTCTCCTCTTCTTATTGTTATTCATGTCTACAAAAAATAAATTGAAGAACAAAGATAAGTATGACTAAAGAAAAAAAAAATCAAAAACAAAGGTTAGGAATCGATAGATATGGCACACGTATATCGATAAAAAAATTCTTGAAAAAGTTCAGAATAAGATATAAATCAGTCGATATATGTGTCAAACATACGCCGATTATGTGTCAGATGAACCATACGCTTATAAATCGACGTATATGGACATATATAAACATCGATTGTGATTATGTCAATTGGATTTTCTGAAACCAACCAAGATTAGCTGATAGAGATGTATCGTTTCATCCGATTCTAGTTGATTTAAAAAAAAATGATGAAAAAATTTTAAGGTTTAATGCATAAATCATTGTACAAACCTTCATAAGATTGGATAGGTTGTTTCAATTTTTGAGTCATGGAGCTTCACTCGAATTGTTTGAAAAAAAAGTTGGAGTTGGGGAAAATAGAAATGAAAGATTAGATGAAAATGAAAAGATATTTATTTTTGTTTTAGATTTTAGGATTTTAGAGAGGCTGAAAATAGAAATGATTTTGGTTTTAATATTTATTTTAGTATTAGTATTAGGGTTAGAGTTAGTGTCGAGGATAGTTTGTTATTTTCAACCAATTAACACCCATATCCCCTTCTCTAAATGGGAGTTGTAACTGCAGAAAATCTTACTGCTACACCCAAACTTATCTAAACTGTCGATATGAAAGATGTTAGCAGAAACTCTATGTGCTAGTTCAGTAAATCAGTCAAAACTAGAGACACAATCAATTTTACATGGTTCGGTGTTTAAGCCTACACCTACGGAAGTGATTCACTAGGTATTAATGATGGTTACAAGTTAAGTATGCTCAAACTCTCAAGAACATTACACTCCCAAGCTCAGTCAGTCTTTCTACCTAAAAAATCAGAACCCTTCTTCTAGACATCTCTTATATAGACATTTCTACAGATAGTGGATGAAAACTCATTTCGCTCGCTGAGCTTCCAAAGTGAGTATCAGACGAACAATAATTCTTATCTTTCATTTGCTGGGGACACACCAACGTAGGAGGATGAAGCTGGCAAAGCATATGGTAATCTTCGTCGAAGTTGTCGCTATCACTCTGTCAAAGGACAAATCCCCTTTTGTCACCTAACTGGTCAGCGGGGTCCTTCGCTAATCTGACCGTTTTGACTCCCATTAAATGCATATCTACCCACTTCAAACTCGGTCGTTGATCTCGTTGTACCTATACACCGTCTTCATTCTGGACGAGTGTTAGATTTCCCGTTTTATGATAAAGTAATTTTTAGGTTTGTATCGGTGCTTCGCTCTTTACTCAATACGAGTATGTTTGAGCTCTGAAATGCTTCCACGTTGCGATGATATTTACTGATTTATATAAAAAAAATTTGGTAGGCCTGAAATAATTAAAATATGTCTTAAACTAGCCAGGTTTTTAATTATCTGAACTAAACACGTTGAAAATTTTATAAAATGTAAAAAAGTAATGCATATAAGAGAAAATACACCTTAGCTGGTCAACAAACCTTCCTAGACAACAAACGACTTGCAGTCTAGAGAAAATACCCTTAGACGGTAAAAAAATTATCGGCTAGGATAAAATTCAAAGACAGTTTGAGGCAGGAGTTATTCTTCCATCTTGAAGGAAGAGAATTCTTCCGGCAGACCTGGGCGGTCGCAAATGTCGCCGATAAAGTAATGTATGGCAGTTCACGTAAATATTAAAATAAACTCAGATATTTAAGTACTTCATTCCCAAAAAGAAATCAGGACTCGAAGCCGACTCAAAAGTAACATTTGCTGTCACTAAGGGCATCCACAATGGGCGATCAAATTGTCGATCATCGACTAATTTTGATCGATGGTCGCCCAAAAGGTTCCCCAACCGTCGATTATATTTAGGAATATAATCGACGGTTTTCCCTGTAGCAGATCAAATCTGATCGAAAGGTCGACGACGGAAATTATAGTCAGGCGATATCCTAGGACATCGCCTGATGACAAGCCAGACTCTAGGATCTCGCTCAAATTTACGGGCGTAGTCTTACCATTTCGCCTACGCAAGCGTAGTTTCATCATACCGCTCCTTTAAACGTAGTTCTAGTTCCTCGCCCATGCCTGAGCGAAGTGCCACAAACTCGCTCAGAAAAAAAAAACTGGGCGGACAACAGGGCCTTCGCTTCCTCTTACGCGGTATGCTAGGCCACCGCCTGTGTCTGGGCGAGATTCTAGGTTCCCGCCTAGACCCGGGCGAAATGCCACAACCTCGCTCAGAAAAAAAAAAACTTGGCGGACACCGGGGCCTTCGCTTCCTCTTACGCGGTATGCTAGGCCACCGCCTGTGTCTGGGCGAGATTCTAGGTTCCCTCCTAGACCCGGGCGAGGCTTTACGACATCGCTAACTTTACCGTTATTTTATTTTATCGTTCAACGGCTATATTTTTGCTATGTATACCGCAACTTCACCCAAATTTTTTATACTGAAATCATAGTGTTTTTGGGTGTGAAAAAATTCAAAGTTTTATCTTATTTGAAATCCATTGGTAAAATGCCACAAACAAAAAGAGGTCCAAATTTTTCGTCTTTTGAAGATTTGACGATGTGTACAATTCACTTGTCAATTTCTCAAGATTCAAGCATTGGTACAGATCAATGTGAAGAACAACTATGGTCACGTGTTCTAGACCGGATGAAAGAAAGCATACCCAGTATGGCACAACGTAGTTGGACCTCCCTGCAGAAACGGTTTTAAATAATAAGCAAAGATGTGGCGTTAATGTCTGCAAAGGAGGCTGAAGTAGAAAGGGAACATCATACAGGATGGGGCCCTGATAATAAGGTAAGAAATAATTTAAAATCCTGATCATTTCTTTTATCCATATCCTTGTATAACCTCTAACAAATTGAGGTGAAACACTAGGCTGCAGAAGTTCGTAGGCTTTTCAAGGAATCTACTGGACGAAGTTTTAAGCACGAAGATTGCTACTCAGTTATGCTAGAATATATTAAATATTCAAGAAGGGCCACCTTTGTTTTCGATTCATCGCAGGCAGAGTCTGATTACGACACTGAATCTCAGGGCGTACAGGACACACCAGATTTAAACGTAGATGGTCCAAGCGCCTTTGAAGACCTTGGAGATATCCCAAACACATTGATCCGTCCGATGGGTCAAAAAGAGAGCAAACGACAAAAGACAAAAGGTAAAGCAAAATATACAGAAGATAATCAATTAATGGAAAATATTTTTAAAGAGCAAATGACCTTCAACGCCAAATGCACGGAACAAAGAGCTATGAAGATTGCACATAGGGAAGCGGAGTTTGCTGCAAGATTAGCTTGCGAAAAGGAAAAGTATGAAGCAAAATTAGCTAGGCGAGAAGCAGATGAGGAATTCCGTATCATGATGATGGATACCTCCCAGATGAATGATGTAGCTAGACAGTACACCGAACTGAGGCAGGGTGAAATTTTAAGGAAAAAATTGAACCAACCTTAGGGGGAATTATGATATACAATTTCGCTGGTTGATTATTTATTTTCATGCATTTGTTTTGAATATGAAATGTAGTTTTAAAAAAAAATTTTAATAAGTTTTTTTGACAACACTTTGAACTCATCCTATAAGCAGTAACATATAACTATAAATACTGGGTGCACTTGAAAGATAACTATAAATAGAAACGTTACAACTCAATTTACTCCTGACAACAAATATAACCGAAAAACTATCCTTAATAAATATCAATCTTCCCCAACAGATGACCAAATGTGTTCGATCAAGTCATTTCTCAAACGAACCCCAATTTGTTTATCAAATACTGCTCGTCTACGTTGGTCAATCATCACTCTTGATAGTTGTGATGTGTTGTCCCTTGAAATGACACATGGAGCACCAAATCTGCGTTGATCATAGTGATGGGGCCAGTCGCCTGGAATACGTTCATCCTCAACTATCATGTTATGTAGAATAATAACTGTTTTCATGATGTATGCTAACACATCAACATTCCACATTCTTGCAGGCTGTTTGATGATTGCAAATTGATTTTGAAGTACCCCGAACCCTATTTCCACATCCTTCTACACCCTTCCTGCAATGCAGAAATTTTTTGTTTTTTTTGGGAATCGGGATGTTTTATGGTTGTGACAATTGTTGCCGTCTGAGGGTATATTCCATCACCAAGATAGTACCCCATATTATACTGATTTCCATTTACCTGAAAGTTAACTGTTGGTGCTTTTCCCTGGATGAGTTTTTTGAATAAATACGATCGGTTCATGACATTTATATCATTGTTTGACCCTGGCATACCAAAAAATGCATGCCAGAACCATAAATCATGCGACACCACTGCCTCCAAAATTATACTTTCGCTTCCCTTGTAAGCGGTATATGCACCGGATTCAGCAGATGGGCATCGGTCCCATTTCCAATGCATGCAATCGAGGCTCCCAATCATACCGGGGAATCCTGGTTTTTTGTTTTCTTCGAGGAGGTTTTGAACATCCCGATCAGTTGGTGTACGCAAATATTCTTTCTCATACAGTTATGGTTGGACGATAAATACCCAGATATTCGTAGCCCCAAAACTGGTACACAAATTATTTAACCAACAGTTAACAACATCAAAATTAAAATTATCAAACTAAAATTATTTGCATAATAGTTAATAAATTACCTCCAAAATTTGAAAGGGACCCGATACTGATTTCTGTCCCCTAGACGCCGTGGAGAGACCGGAATACAATTTAGATAAGGCAGGTCCGCCCCAGTCGAAGTTACTTACAGCATCTAAATTATCAAAAGCAGCCAACCATCCTGCATCAATGTATTTTTTTTGCATTTGGGAAAAAAAAATTCCCCAAAGCATACATATAAAAAGCCCTCGCTACTTTATCCGCAATCACACTATCATCTTTCGCCGCCTCCAATGTGTCATTATCAAAATAGGAGCTCAAAAACTTGAGAGTGATTGCACCTGAAACCCATTGTGGCGGAAGACCTTCCCTCTTGCATACCGCACTGTCTTTTAGTTCAGGAAAGATATTCGCACGGACATATTCAAATTTATAAAGTTGTGGGTCATAAGGGACAGAGCTACCAACACCGATACTAAGCCCGGTCAACATAACCCAATCGAGGGGAGTGAACCCAAGCTCCCCAAAAGAAAAATGAAATGTGTTCGTAGTATTCCAAAACCGCTCGATAATAAAATCTGTCAAAGCGTGGGACGAATCTACAACAGGCAGGGATAGTAATCTACCCCAACCTCCGCGTTCAATTCTAAATTGCACCCTATTACAAGTATCACAAATTTTCTTGTAAGTCTTTAAAACAGATTTCAGAGAACCTCGGTGATCAAACCTGAAGTCGACGTTGGTGGAATAGGTTATATTGGTAGAAGCATGTTCGTTGCTATCTTCCACCACAGTGTAATGTTCTAACCCGGGGACATCGACATACGGGGGGCCCATTGACTCTGCTGCCGATTCCTCCGTAATTTTTGCTTTTTTACTCGTTTTCCTTCTCCCGACCCATCTCGAAACAACATTGTCAGACATCTGTACAAAAAATTTAATATATCGTTGGGTTGAAAATTAGTATATCAAAAAAATGCATAAACTTTCAAAATTAACCACAATTACACACTTCTTAATAATTCCAACATCCACCATATTTAAGCTACAACACATTGTTATTGTATATTAAATTTAATTAAAACATATTTTAAAACCCTAAATAAATTATAACACAAATACATAAACCCTAATTTGCTAACCCAAGTTTGTATGCACCAACACAACCGAAAATTGCAATTATGGGTTTATAGTATAACAAGTAAATAACATGCTTCAAACTAATTTAACATTTTAATTATCTATATATGAAATTAAAACAATGAATTTAATTCTTTTAGGGTAGCAATTATACCTTTGATATTTGTTGAGTTGAGTTGGGGGTTAGAATGTAGTACAAAAATGGGACGAGGTTATGGGCTGTCGTTGACGGACGAAAATCAGGTGAAAAATCAGTTGGGAACAGCAGCAACGACGGGCGAGATGGAGAAACAGGAGGCGATGAAGATGACTGGAGAAAGAAGTAGGGTTTTGTTTCTTATTAGATTGACAGGCGAGAGGCTAGATGCTCGCTTGTCTTTAACGGACGAGGTTGTAGAACCGCGCCCGTATTTCTAACCCACACGCGAGTCACACGTTTGGAGAACGAGATGCCAGAATCTCGCCCCACCGGGCGAGCTCGTGGGGCAACGCTTAGGACATGAGCGTGAGTCTGGGATTTCGCTTGAAATTTTTTTCCCCGGGCGGCGTTTTACTATTTCGCTTGTAAGGGGCGGAAGGTTGACATATCGCCCGTCCTGGTGGGCGAGCTTCTACAATTTCGCTTCTTCTCAAGCGCGGTCCTAGAGTACCGCCTGACTATCCACCGCTGTTTTTGCTGCTGACAATCGATCAAATTTTTAGTCATTTGATCGATGGGTTTGATCGCCCCATTGTGGTTGCCCTAAATGAGTATATACACACTTTGCCAACTAATAATAACGTGTCCATCATTCATTGGTTAGCATATCCTTTCGCGGTGTTCATGTATGACATCCATCATCATAAACATCATGAATCATGATATTTTAAAACGAACAAAAAGCCACCGAATACGGAAAGAGTGATACAGTTTCGCTGGTGTTTCACTACAACCCCTTTCTCATCGGAGTGCCCCTTCTTTCTTTCTCTCTCTCTCTCTTCTCACACTATTTTTTTGTGCCCTAGATTTACTCCTCTTTATCTCCTTCGACTGCTCTTCTCTGATCATTTCTAGCACCCCCCAAAAAAATGGTGAGACTCTTACTTTAACTCTCTCTTTTTTTTATTTTTTTCTCTAGGGTTTTGATATTCTCAGTTTATTCTTCTTTACTGATCGAGTTTCTTATCTGTTATAATTGTTTGTTTTTGTTGATTCTTACTGAAATTGGAGTGATTTGTCGGGCTAGATCTACTAGTTACAGTTTGGTAGTATAGATCTAATTCTGGGTGTTTAATTGTTGATCTGTGAATTTGTTCGATGTACTTGTATGATCTGCTTGGTATGGTATTGGCTTCGTTTGTTGAGCTTCATATTGGATTTCATGCTGGCGATTGAAACGTTATAGGAATAGTTGATGTGTTGATTAGAGAACTGAAAATGTTTAGATTATTTGGTAATAGCCGTGGATGTGATTTGTTTAAGGATGAATTCTGTAGTTATAGACTTAAAAAGCTTATCAGTGATGTTGTTATTGATTCTCTTTCGTTGCTGTATAATTTGGGTTTTAGTATTTGTGCGATCTGTACAGTGATCTATTAATGGTATCCAGCCGTGTAAAATAGCTTATAATTTATAGGTACTGCAATTTGCATGCATTTCCAGGTGTTTTCAATTGTTGGTCTTCAGCACCTTTTTTTTTTCTTTCGGTTTTTGGTTTGATTCTTGGACTATTTGAGCTTGGTTTTCTGTATATCAACTATAAGTCAGTAGTGGATTAGTGTATTTAGAATATGTTCGCCTATTTTGGTTTCTTAAGTTTTGAGTTTACCTGGTTGTTTACATAATATTTATTATTACTATTGGAAAAGTATTTGAAAATTGTAAAACTTGGACTGAATTCTTAGGCAAATGCATCATCTGGATTCAAAGTGCACGACGATTGTAAGCTAAGGTTTCTTGAATTGAAGGCAAAGAGGACGTACCGTTTCATAGTTTTCAAGATTGAAGAGAAACTTAAGCAGGTTGTTGTTGAGAAGCTTGGCGAGACAGAAAAAACCTACGAGGATTTCACTGCATCACTTCCAGATAATGAATGCCGTTACTGTGTTTTCGATTTTGACTTCGTAACTGCTGAGAATTGCCAGAAAAGCAGGATTTTCTTCATTGCTTGGTAATACTTCCTACGTTATGATGGTTAACTTGTTTCTTTGTTTACTTCTGTACCCTGGATGATTCTGTTATATAATAATCTCGTTCTTCAATGAGTGA
Source organism: Papaver californicum (assembly GCA_023531435.1). Classification (NCBI taxonomy): domain Eukaryota; kingdom Viridiplantae; phylum Streptophyta; class Magnoliopsida; order Ranunculales; family Papaveraceae; genus Papaver; species Papaver californicum. The sequence goes on along the minus strand of JAJJMC010027712.1, from coordinate 2,228,684 downwards.
AGGTCTCCTGATACATCAAGGGTCAGAAACAAGATGATTTATGCCAGCACAAAGGACAGCTTCAAGAGAGAATTAGATGGTATCCAGGTAGAGTTACAGGCTACTGACCCAACCGAAATGGATCTCGATGTCATCAAAAGCCGTTGCACTTGAGTTGTTTCATCTACTGCATCCTTGGATTGGAGATTTATACTCCGTAAAATTCTACTTTTACCTAAGTGATATGTTTATAGTTCGTGAGACTGTAAACCTGGATCCAGATATAATATTGGCCTGTTATTCAAGTTTTTTTTCACCGCAGTCTGTCATCTTTTTTACTAGAACATAACTAGTGATTCAAGTATATCGTGTGATTGTTATTTGTGAAAAACATTATGTGATGGGTTTGCTTGTAGTCTCATTTTACGAGCTATAAATGTAACAGTTATTAGGGGGTGTTCGACAGTACCTTCAGTTTGTTTCATGACTTTGGAATGAATGTTGAACTTCCCCCTTTTTTTAATCGCTTTTCTTGGTTGAGAATCTCTTGATCTATTTTCGCTACGACCCATAATTTTTGTTTTCATAGAAATGGATTCCACTTGTTCCTCTGATGGGGTTTGAATTGTTTTGGGGAGAATATATGATTTCTCCTTTCCCTTTCTGACAGATGCATAACTTGGTCAATGGTTGAGTTTATTAGTTGGGAACTTTCTGCATGAAACTCTGAGAACTGAAGGGAAAACGATCCTGAATCTTAACAAAAGCTGTTTTTTTCCCTGACAGAAGAGTCTCTCAGATGTCTGGATGAGATCTGGTTTTGTTTTTCGGTTAGGTATTATTTGACTTTATGGATAAATCATGCAAGTGTTTCCAGAGTTAGATATTTGACTTATGGATAAATCATGCAAGTGTTTCCAGAGTTAGGATGACAAGTTGTAGGTTCAAATTTTTCAAATGGTTATTACTGGCTGATCCCTGAGCATTCCTTTCTTTTTTTGGTAAACGAGAAAATATACGAAAGATTCGTAACATAATAAGCAGAATAGTTACCTATTACAAAACATCTACCAAGTTATTCGAACAAACAACGGAAGCTCAGTGTAGATGGTGCTACTTCTTTAATTTCTTCGTCTGAGTAGCGGTTAACTTCCTCAAGGAACAAAAGCCCCTTCATTTTTGGAGTTGGTAAGGTCTCTGTAACCGTTTAACGGTTTCTCTAATCTCAAACCCAGCTTCTTCTTCTTTTTTTAAGAGTTAGTAAGGTCTTTATAACCGTGTAACGGTGTCCTTAATACTTTTAAGTTTAAACCCAGCTTCTTCTTGTTTTTATCAATTTCCCACCCAGTGCAGCTGAGTTTCCAACCCAAGTCGCTGGTACCATCAACTAGCGACTTTACCACTATATTACAGTGAGGAAGGTATGTAGTAGGTTCAGGAGGATTGGTTGTTCAGGTTTTAAAAAAGTGGGACTTTAGACTGGATATATTTCCCCCTGTCAGTCAGCCGGATTCCGATGTCATTTAAAAGAGTAATTTGAGTTCCTCTCCTTCTAAACTTAGTTGTATTATGAAAAATATGTTGTGTTCCTATTACGAAATCCTTCTACTTCTAAGTGTAGTTGTGTTATGAAAATATGTTGTGTTCCTATCTACAAAATGAAAAAAATTCATTTCGATCTCCAAAAATCCTCTTCTATCATATCAAAAAGTTAATTGCTCCTTAAAACAATCATAGCCAGTAACATCAACAATGTTATTATTAGCCATTATGTTCTCAATTTGAGCATTTAGTTTAGAGATCTGAATAGTAATACTACCGAAGTGATTCTAGTTTCAATGTCTCAATGCTAACTTGGTGTTAAACAGAGTTTTAATAAACCTGAAGGCAGCAGTTCCTGTCATAGGATTTCTTCAATGACTCTAACATGTGGATAATTAGTTATCCAATCTATGCTACTTGAGGCTCCATCTAGTCCTTCTATAATGAGTTGTTGACCTTGTCTTCTATAAGTCCAGTATGGGTTCCCTATCTAAGGTATACTAGGGTATTTGGATACTGCTTAAGAAGTTCCTTTTTGACCGAAAATAAAAAAGTTAATTTTTTGTGAAGTAAAATATTTTTATTTCTGATTTTTTCTTCTTGTATCCATGTAGGCCATATCTAAAAGAGTCTTCTTCGTATATAATTGAGACCGAGGGACAAGAAGGTGGTAAGACCTTAGTAGAGTTCCCCAAACAGTATAGAGCTTGGCTTCTCACGACCCTACACTTGTTGGTTGAGGTTCTAAACGATGACAAGTTTTTTTTATTAGGGTTTTGAAAAGGGTTAGGACTAGAAGTACATCAAAACTTCGATAAATTATAGTCTTAGGACTGCTAAATTCTACTATTTAGCGAAGTATTAATTTATCAACAAATTAATAAGTTACACATTCTAAATTTAAATTTGAAAAATAAAATAAAATATGTAAGTTAAACTTAAATTTACTGTAACAACAAATACTTAGATATTTTTTCATCAATTCAAATAATTTTCTAATAATTTTTTGGCATAATAATCATCAACCATATTAAAGGTGAGGCAAAATAAACTCACCATATTAAAAGTTGTTCATATATTCAACGAGATCGAAACCCTTTTTCTGATTGGTAAGTGATCGACACCCTTTTTGTTTATGATTATTTTGGTCATTAAACTCTTACTTCTGATTGGTTAGATGGGATTTCGGTCCTCTTCATTTTGTTTTTGTCGGATATTGTAAAGTAAGATTTCACACTATTGATTAAATAATACTCCCTCCGTTTCTGGAAAAGAGTTACTATCACTTTTTCAATTTGGCATATTTCTAGGCTAAAATGAAAAAGTGATAATAACATTTTTCCAGAAACGGAGGTAGTATGACGTAAATTCTATTTCTAGATAATGGTTAATAGACACACAAAAATTCAGAAATTAGTAAATAATACCATTTTTAGATAAGAATTTTTTTTTGGGTTTTTGAAGCAAGGTAAGAAATATTGTTTCAAGGAAATTAATGTTAATAATTAAAATGTTGTAAATATTAATATTGATTTAAAAAACTAAATCAATATTAGGAAAGAATACCATAAATTTCTATTTTTTGGAAAAAAGATATTGTTTCAAGGAAATCAATACTAATATTTGTATTATTAATATTGTATATTAGATCTCGGAAGACCCCAAGCATTTGATTCACCTAGCTGACGTCTTTTACAGGCCTAGAAGTTGCTATGCAGTCCTTCCTGAAGACTAGTGCTACCCTACCTCCAAAATGAAACCTATTTGATTTCCTTCAAATATATTTCAATCAAGGTAATGAAAATCCATTTGCTTCGAGGGATCTTTAGGTGAAAAAAGATGTCAAGAAAACCTCAAACAATTAGGCTTAATCTCTTCAGAAGGTTATACAGCTTCATAATTGATTTTACCTCACAAGATCTATCTAAATCAAGTTTAGATCGTAAATGTTATGGAACACTAACAAGGTCAAAGACGAAGAATTCCTTGTAGTTTCTATCAATCTTATTCCTCAATCAATAGTTCTTGAATGGCCATATAGGAGAAGAGGAAGACCCTTAGAATGAATAAGAACTACAAATATTAATATAAAATTCTAGATAACAAATATCTATCAGGTAAAATATAGTTGATCGGGCTCCATGAATCCCAGGTAAAGACTTCAAAGGTGTAACCTAATTAAGTTTCTCGAGGAAACCAAGGTTTATGGAGGACGGCTCTTGTAGCAACAAGATTCACAGTGTGCAGGGATTGAGAATAAGGTTAGGCATCTTAAAGTTCAAGCAACTATTACTTATATTCAAAGCAAGTTCATAAACTAGTTTTTTGTTTACGAATTACTTTGATCCCAAGTAGTCTCTTACTGCTTAGAATAGCTTTTTACTTTGGTCTCAAGTAAGACTCTTTTCTTTAGTTAAGATATTCTAGCAACGAAGCTCTTTCCTTTGAAAGAAGTTGTAAGAATGGAAATCAAGTAATTTCAAAAAATAAAGGTACTTCTAAAGTTTAGATTCTACTCAATTAGGACAAAAATTAACTTACTCACAATAGCATGGTACCAAGAAAGGAAACTATTATGTGTGCGATAAGTTTTCCTTGTAATACAAAGAAAAATATGTACATACGAATTTGTCAATTAAGATCATGCACATTAGGGCTTACAAGATATGGTTCGTGAACAATCAAACATATTTTAGTTCAGTAACTACCGAATTTCTCACAGTTCGCGAACACGAAAATAAGGTTCGTGAACTCAAGTAAAACTGGAGTCAACAGAACTTGCCTTAGATTGCTTAGTTTGTGAATTATTTTTTTACGAACTCATGCAAATTTAGATGTCAGCAGAAAACATCCCAAATTCACATTTTGCGAACTCTAAGGAAAATTAGATGCAAATAGGAAAATGTTCAAATCTCCCAGTTCGCGTACTAGAAAATGTATATTGTGAATTCAAGGGCAATTTGGAACTTTTAAAGAACTTTTTGCGCAAACATAGTTTATTGAACAAACGAGTTGTTATCAACCTCAAATGCGATAAGTCCTTAGACATCCATCGCTTACGTTCGAGTTTAGAGATTAGTCAAGTACAAGCTTGAACTCGAAACTTCTTCTTTGTATATCATATACTAATGACATACGATATTTTCTTAGAAGATAGAATGGTAAAAACAATGAGTAAATAGGATAGTCAGTCTTCAAAATACCTTTGTTGATAAAGTTTCGTCGATTTCTTTGTGATATTCAATCTTCAATCTTCAAGGGTATTCGGTGAATTCTGATACTAGCTCAACTACCTAAATCTAATCCTACTCTAAGAATGAATAGCCAATAAACTAATAAATAATTTTGGTCAATTAACATCGATAGTAAACTTGACATACCAAAACTTGTGGGTTCAACCGAGCAGTGCTCTAACACATATTTGAAAATTTTAAATTACGTTGCAGATATATTAACATGGTGACAATTTTGCATTATGGTGACAATTTTTAAGTTGTGGTGCAAATTTCGAATGGCAATGTGAATTCTATAGCAGAGAAATTTTTTTACTTCACCATGAAAAGTTTGGGCTACAATCCCACATGATAACAAAAATTTATTCTCGACTTACTATTTTTGTTGTTGTTTCATTTATTTTTATTTTTGATAAAACCTTCATTTTACATTAATAATAACATCAAATAAATATTATCCGGATATCAAGTACATCAAAAAATAAATAATAACAAAAAGTAACATATTTGAATTAGTACACAATCGAGTAATCCGACAAGGAAAATAATAATAAAAAACTACCTAAAACAAGAATGAAATAACCGATTAAATCGAATAAGGGATGGTCTCCATAGGATAACCTGACCATTTACTAGATTTTCTTCTTCATTAAGGTGTGCTCCATTGAAACATGAGTAGTTTTCTCAATATCTTCACCGGCGATTTAAAAATTCCGATGAGCGGAGATCGTTGTCAAACTTGAAAAACCCACGAACCAAAATCCATTAAAGTAAAGTAGAAGCATCATAAACTTACAGGAAAGAATCACCATGAAAATGAAGGATAAAAGAAGCAAAGTGCATGCAACAAAAAATAAACCCTACAATCTAGAAGAAAATAACCGAATAAAATAAATCTTCTAATTAGAAACTAAAAAAACTAAAAATCATTGCTCAGATCTAATCCCCCAAAAAACAACTCTCTAAAACCCTAGCAGTTGAAGCTTTTTCTTGTTGAGATCTTCGCCTACAACTCAACCCATTTCATCCTCTGCTTCATTGCTCCATTTTTCCTTTTTGTTTTGGGTCTGAATCTGACTTGTCTAGATTCAACCCAAACTTTTTTTTCCTTTACGGTTCTAAGTTATTAGTTGTTATGTAGTTTATTTTTAGGGTATCGACTTGGGTTTCTGATAGCTTTCCTATCATCTGGTTTATAATCTCTTTAATGAAGAAGATCAAGTTAGTTGTAGACAAAACAGAAAGCTTTTCAACACCACAACAACAGAGTTAGTAAAGATACCAATAGTGATATTTTCTTCAGAGATGCCAGCATTCAACAGTTACAGAAGACCGAATCCGATTAATCCTCCTACAGGTTTCTACCAATGTCGATCCAATATAACGATTCTCGTTATCTTTGTTATCTATGTTACTAATTTTATGAAAAAACCATGAGAAATAATTGGATCTTTGGATCATAATATTTTACTAAATGTGGAGCTACTAAGTTGTTTGGATGCACTACTTTTTATACAAACATCACCATTTAATACTTGTCCTCTGTTACATCTACTTGTACTGTTACTGTGACTGCTGCTTATAAACCTTCATAATCGAAAAGGAATGGTTAGACGTCAAAATAGGTTTTATATTTATTTTGTCAAGTGTTTAGTTTGTAATTGTTGTACGTTAGATTCTTAAAAAAATTGATGGAAATCATATACCGAGTCAACTTTATAACCGTACCCGGTTTTGATTCGGAGTATTATCAACATAATTAACGTTTCGGTTTTCCGGAGAGAAAAAAAAGGGATAAAATTATTGGGTTTTTCTTTTAATGGACAAAAACCAATTGGTTAAACTGGGTCAGTCCCCAGAATTGTCACACATGTAACAGGCGGCTTCCTTTAGTTTCCCTTCATAACAATAACCGCAAATGAGCTCCAGAGTCCAGAAGACTAACACCAGAAAATGATTTTACCAAAAAAAAAAAACACCAGAAAATGATAGAATTCTTCGAATAAGTTGTATGAGCAAGAGATCTGAGCATAACCAGATTCAGGTGAACATCTTTTCTCACCATCTCATCTAGCTACTCAGAAGACCCTAACTCATTACTATACCTTCAACAAAACCAGAAAAGCCCTCAAAAAAGAAAAATGTTGCAAAATCAATCACCTCAAATTCTCCAATCTCCAGCCATATTAGGTTTACAAACCCTAATTCACCATCATTCTCAAACCCAGCAACACCTAAACTCACTTCTCAAAACCATTTCCAACAACAACAACAAACCCCATCAGCAATCACTTTACCTACAGCAACAATAACAACAACTACTTCATCCTTACTTTCTCTACTCCCACCTCTATCTAGAGCTCAATCTCTTCTCTTGCTTCTAAGCTCTTTGAAGTTTCCCCAAATCGAGCATCATGGTTCACTTCCTACTTTCTTAGCTTCTCAAACCCTAACCCCAAATCCACCTCCACTTGATTCTACTCCTACTTCTCCTAAAGAAATCATCTCGCTATTCACTTCTCTTCAAACTCAACTCTTTGAATCAGTGACTGAGCTTCAAGAAATTCTTGATCTTCAAAATGCTAAACAGAAAATTGCTCGAGAGATTAAAGCAAAAGATGCCGTGATTCTTGCGTTTGCGAATAAACTTAAAGAAACTGAACATGTTGTTGATCCTTTAGTTGATGATTACTCTGATTATCATCGACCTAAACGATCGAAATTGGAAGGTAATTCTGATGATACTGAAATGACTTCAACTACTACTACAAGTATTGCAACTTCATTGAAATTGAATGATATATTGTCATATGCTCATAGAATTAGTTACACAACATTTGCACCACCTGAATTTGGGGCAGGGCAAGCTCCGCTTCGAGGAGCTCTTCCTCCTGCTCCGCAAGAAGAACAAATGCGTGCATCGCAGTTATATAATTTCGCTGACCTTGATATTGGATTACCTAAGAAAGTAATGAGAAGACATTTGAGACATTGGTGGAGGCTCCTGGATTAGCCACAGAAAATAATAAGCTTGGTGATTTAGCAGCGGTTCAAGGTTTACTCCCCCCACACCTTACTATTCCATCAGGTTGGCGACCTGGGATGCCTGTGGAATTGCCAACCGATTTTCCAATCATACCACCAGCTGGATGGAAACCAGGGGATCCTGTTCCATTGCCCTCATTGGATGCCCTTGTTCCGGGTAAGGTTGAGGAGCAACAACCACGTCGTGCTGCTCCAATGCCAGTTAAGGGTCCCGGACCATTTCAAGTTTGGCACGTACAACTTGATATTGACCAGGATGATAGCAGTAGTGAATATAGTAGCGAGGGAAGTTCTGATGAAGATTGGACTGCAACTCAGTTGAATTGTGGTGCCCTTTGAGTATTCCGGATAACTAAATTTTGTAACCTTACTTGTGCTTTGTTTTCTTTACCAGGTCTAACCTTTGAATTTCATGTATTCAAGATTTTGAATTTTATCTTACATTTTCAATATACATTATCCAATTTAACCACTCTTGTTCATTAGTATTATCATTTGAACGAAACCAAGTCAATGAGTTTTGAAAACTTCACCAAACAAATTGTCTTCTTATATATAGCCAATCAAAAATGCATCTTAAAAACTGAACTTTTTTTAGGGTGTGATGGTTATGTAATTGAGCTTGAGAACTTATCTATGGGTGTTGGCAATACAAAAGTTAGGTTTACCAGATACACTAGGCACTCGGAGGTAGTGTTCTGGGTTGCAATTTATTATGCTAATTAGTGAGTCATGCAGCAACTTACTGGTCCTCCATTGATACAGATTTCTGCGGTGTTGGGTTCAAACATTTGTAATTTATGTGTCGGGGACAATATGTTCATTGCATTCAGCTCAATATTTTTTCTTTAGCTGGCCTACTAGTGTTGGGTTAAAACATTTGTAATTATCTTGTGTGTTTGGGAGAGTATGGCCATGTGCATTCAGCTCAATGTTTTTTCTTTAACTGGCCTACTAGTGATTTCTACTTCTCCTCTTATATTTCCCTCTAGCTGGATTCTGCATTTGGTTTTCAGTTTGATGTTACTTTTGAGAGGTTAACGATAAAAACTATTAGTCTTTTTTTTGTTTTCAATCATTTAGTTGGTTTGAGAGCTCTCAATGTGGCGTGGTTGTTCTTTACCAAGTTATCTTTTCTGGACAATGACTGGCTTATGTTGTTCTTATGATGGTTAATCAGTTTTAAATTGTTTTTTTGGTAGAAACAGTTGCTTCTTTCCCTTTTTTAGATAGATATTGATGCATAAATTGAGGTTAGAATAATATCAACACACTAATGAAGCATTTTAGTTGTTAGCTTTGCTGATTGCGACTTGAAGAAATGAGGAAAACAGTATCACTACCAGTTTCCGCAATGGTTTTCTTTTTTTTGATGTCAACCTTAGCATAATTTGTTTTTCATTCATCCTTGGCAGAATTTATTATACTCTTGGATGAGGTCATTTCTTGTTAATGAGTTGCTTTGAACCAGGTTGTTTTTACTTCTTTTCCCTCTGTTAGAAAAGTTCTCTCTCCTGTGAGATCTTTTCTAGTGATGGCATTACTTTGAACCAGAGTGGTGTTAATTTTGGATTACTTTTATGTGAACCAAGTAATGCTGGTGGCCGTGGAACTGTCCAGAAGAGAAGTTTTGGGCAGGTTTCCAAATCGATACTGACTGAGGCCTGAATAGTTCCTTCCCTTTTATTTTCTGGTAAGCAGAACAACTACATTAAGGATTAATAAATAACTGTGGCATAGACTGCAATTATATATGAAACGGAGGTAGTATATGTGAAGGTTGTGGTTGCGACATCGCCGGAAAAATGTTAAACGAACAGGGTAGGGTTAGATCAAAATCTTTGATGTCAATTGCTTGTCGTCAATATGAAAGTAGAATAGACAAGGTTGTGTTTGGCTATTTGTTTCCATGTCGAATCTAGGATGCTTCTATTTTAATTTATGTTATTTTGAAATCTTATTTAATGAGTAACAATTTGTGAAGAGTTGCAAATTTTGATATCCATTTGAAAATTCATTGAATTATCCACTATGCAAAGACTGCAAATATATAATTTTCCAAACCTGAAAATAAATGCCTCTGCACGGTACAACGCAAATAGTCGTATAGAAGCCCTACGCAGCTTGAAGTAAGCTTATTATTGATGAGAGAACTAAACACAGCTTATCACTCGGATGGCAAAAGTTAGCTTATCACTCAAATGGCAAAAGTTATCCCTGAACACCTAAAAGTGGAATATGGCGTATTGGGTTTTCTTTGGAATGGAGATTCTCCTCTCTGTATAAATTGACTGGGAATGTTGACAGGAGGGTTCACATGCCTCTAGTAAGGTCCGTATTATATATTCACTGATAATGAATAGTACAAACGTTAAGAGAGAAATAGAAGTGGAAGAAGCTAGGCTTAGCCCTTGGTGGTATGTTAGTTCATCTTAGCTCCTCTTTGTTGATTTGATTACTGATCCTGTTGTGGCTTAGCACTTGGTGGTATGTTACCTTTGCTTGGAGTGATGTTCTCATCGCATGGTCCTTTGTTTTCTTTTTTCACTAAGGGAATTAGGATGATAAATAACTTACTGATTCCATACATCAGAGATTTCATAATGTTAGACGTACACACTGCCGGTTCTTGGCAATCCCATCTCATGTATCTATTACCAGTGAGTCTTGCGAGAAGGCTGCAGTACCAATGAATACAAACCAGCTAAAACGGCAAAAAAAATCTCTTGAATCACATACACTAGTAGACATGGTTTAATTGTTTGTTGTTTTACATGAAAGCAGTATAAATCTATTTTTTCTACTTTTATTTTTACAGGAAGATTGAATCGAGGTGGAAAAAACATGGAGAATGCCAGTGGTTCATCGTTCAAAGACAAAGGTTTTAATCTTAAGATTGTAACTTATGTTGAGCTGCAGATGAGTTATGTTAACGTTAGTTAAGAGTGTCAAAGAGTTGACTCTGATTTGGATATTTATATATTTTGAAATGGATCCTTCATTAGCTCAAAGTAATATCTGATTACTTCCCGCGATCATGTAGTCTTGGTGTGTTTTTCTGTTTTTTTAATTCCTTAATGATTCTGAAACAGTTTTACTTGAGAGCAAGGTGCCAAAGTTGGAAGGCTTACGTAACCAATATATCGAGAAGGAATCAAAGATTCAGGAGCTCAAGAAAGAAATTGAATCGGTGAAGCATCGTCTAGAGATGGGAAAGCATGAACTTCAGACAGAAAATATGGAGGCTATCTTAACCTTGACCAAGGAGTATAATAGGCTAAGATCTGAGTACCACTCATTATCAAATACATCTGGGAATCCGAAGTAAATGAAGTTACCCACCAAAATCCACTTTGCAAATCCTAAATGAAAGTTTAGCTAGTGTTTTCCTTTTCTTCTTTTAGAACTAGTGTTTAATTAGTATGTCATTGAGTAGCAGAAGTCTTGCATATTAGTATGTTATTAAGTAGCAGAAGTCTTGCATTTTAGAACTAGTGTTTACCTAGTGTCTTAATTATTAACTGTTCGGAAGAATGTTGCCTTCTTAATATCAATAACGAGGCTGTAAGAATTAAGAACCTGTCTAAGCGTAATCTGTAAACAATGCAGAAACCAAACAAACTAAAAAATGATGGCATACGTCCGGTTAGAAAGTGCCCCCATCTGTTCTCTTGTTAGTTCATTGCTAACTAGTCCAACTCATTTTGTCTTCTTTGAATGATTATATTGATAAACAATACTGATAGCTCTGTTAATTGCCAGAATCTTAGCAAAAACAGAAGTGAGGTTTGAGGAGAATACACTGGTGAACTCTATGGACGCTTGGCCTCTGCTTCTAGCCTTCTAAGTAGGAACCTATCATCTACATGGAAAACTGTCCATATTTGGCAGGGTGTTGTTGATATAAGAAGTATCTGTGGCAGAGTGATCGCTTCCTAGCCTATTTTGAAACGAACAGAGCTGCAAACTGTTAGCCAGATAGCATTTATTCTAAGAATTGGTCTAATTGTCTAAAGTTAGGCCGTTGAACAAGAATTGTATACTGTACGAGGAAAAGTCCCCAAAAGGCTATTATCTTTTCTAATTAGCATGTCCATGGACTCTGTTAGGCCAGGGACAACACATGTTAAACCAGTAACCGGCTGGTCCGACTCCTCCAGTGAAAAAGTAGTCTGGGAATCTGGGCACTTAATTTTGAAGTCTTTGTAATCAGAGGTGTCTGATATACCTAAACAAGTTCTGTCTAACTAGTTAGAAAATTAACGGCAAGGCTTCCTCGGCTCACATCGACTCGCACAAATTTTTTCGGGCACGATGAGTGCTTATTTCTGCTACATTATCAGCGTATCGCAGAAAAAATGATGTTACAAATACAAAAGAATTTTGATTAGCCATCTGTTGAGTGAAGACTGAAGAGTAGTGGTTCCAAAATTGTTGCACTATTGAAACCAGCCGCTACAAAATTTTAATAAATGTACAGATGAATGTAGATTGTGATCCCTGGAAGGAAGGGTGGTGGTTCCCCAAATTGTTACACCATTTAAATAAGCAGCTTTCCTGTTTCATACAAACAATGCAGAAAATTCTTTTGGAGAAAAAATAAATGGTTTTGTACTAAACTGTGAAAACTGCAATCAAGCTCAAAATGTTGTTAACTACAAGTTCACAATAACATCTAAAAGTAAAACCAAATCCGATTAATTTCATAAATCACATATCACATTGATATATGCTAAAGGCATCAAATAGACATTGTGTTTCCAAATAAGTGATTGAAAGTTGAAACATCTGAAGTAGGCTACTAGGCTAGCCATCTATCAAATTTGCTTTCCAAAGCTAGTCCCGCTACTGTTATCTCTTATCTGCACCAAATAGACATCTATTTTGCAGCTTCAGTCATTGATGAAGTTTGCCCAAGGCCTATGACAGTGCAGCCAATGCCTGGGCTTTCTAGCAGTTAAGCCTATATCTAAGCTAAATTCTCATGAACTTGTTGTTTAAAACATGTCAGCCCTAGTGTTTAACTTAGTATTGCTCGCCTTTTATATTAACTTAGATTTAGAATAATATTGCTTATTAATGTAGATGTGCTCTTTAATATGTAAGAGCATCCACAGCGGGACGATTAAAAGTCGGACCATATCCAAATTTAATCTTTAGTTTGGATAAAATCAATCACACTGGTGCGAGTATATATGGGTTTTGGTCCAGTATTTTTACTGTTTGGGATAAAAAATGATCCGAGAACTGGACCAAATCATAATATGGTGGAGCGTTAACCTAGCCGTGCGTCTCGTGCCAGGCGTGACGCTGGCTCTCCGTCGCGTGCCAGGCGTTTAACTAGACGTGCGTTTCATTTGTCAGGCGTGAACCAGATTGCCGCCTGATGAAACGTTCACCCAAGAGCACGTCCAACGGGGCGTAAAGCCAGAAGCACGCTTGGTAATCAAGCGTTCGTTTAGAGTAACGCTCGTGTTGGGCGTCTGGCTAACACAATGCTTGTTGTGGGCGTGATTCTAAGCGAGCGTCTGTGTGTGGGGCGTGCCGCTAAGCGAGCGTCTGTGTGTGGGGCGTGATTCTACACGAGCGCCTCTTCTAACCGTTGAGTTAGCCGTTGAGATTTATTACCGTTGATTTCATATTGTTGTAACGGCTATCTTTTGGAATACCTATAAATGAATTGGTTGATTGAGTATTTCATATACTACTAACCCATTTCCATTTCATTTGTATACGAGAAAAATTTCACTATTTTCATATATTTGTCTTTCAAATCAGTTAGAATTATGGCATCAAAACCACGAGGTCCAAATTTTTTTACATTTGAAGATGTAACGTTATGTAGAATTCATTTATCAATATCTCAAGATTGTAGTGTTGGTTCCGATCAATCAGTAGAAAAATTATGGTCTCGCATCTTAAGTGGGATGAAAGAAGCTATACCTTCAATGCCGGGGCGCACTTGGACCTCCATTCAGAAACGATTTCAGGAATAAGTAAAGATGTAGCGTTTTACTATGCAAAAGAGGCGGAGTGGAACATGAACACCATACTGGATGGGGCCCCGAAACAAAGATAAGTACCCGTTTAATTTTTGTCACGTACATTATTGTTTTGAATTGTATATCGTCCATTAAACTATTTTTAAAAAAATAACATACTGAAGAAATAAGGAATATTTTCAAGGAAGCTAATGGTGGCAAAATATTTAAGCATGAAGAGTGCTACGCAATTATGTTAGAAAATATCAAATATTCACAACGATCGACAATTGTTTTCGATTCATCACAAGATGAAGAAGATTCTGAAAGCGGCGAGGAAGACAGGGAAAGACAGGAAACAAGCCAAGATCATTCCAGTGGCGATGAAGAAATACGAGATATACCTAACACATATAACCGTCATATGGGGAAAAAAAGGCGAAACGACTGAAGAAAACAGGGAGAACAAAATCCAGTGGCCAACAGGAAATAATGGAAATAATTATTAAAGAGCAACAAAACTTCAATACCAATTATAGAGAATAAACAAAAATGAAGATGTCGCAGAGAGAATCTGAGTTTGCAGCAAAACTAGCTGAGTCTTCGGCAAAGTTGCAGAAAAACAAGCTAGGAAAGAAAAACTTGACGCAAAGAAAGAAGAAGACGACGAGTTTCGCATAATGATAATGAATGTCTCCGGGTTGGATTTCGTAACAAAAGAGTACATCGAACTTAGGAAGGCAGACATTTTGCAGAAAAGGAGAAGTCAAGCTTAAAGCATTCTCGGATTAGCTGAAACCTTATTTATTTGGATTATTAATGGATTGGCAGTTTCAGTTTCTACTTTTATGATTTATATATTTATTTATCAGATAAGTATCAAGAGGTTAAAATTTCCAGTTTAGTTTTGAGTTAATAGTGTTATTTTAAATGTTAATTAACTTCCAATGTATATTTTCCTTGAATCAATGAAAACTGTAAATTTCGAGTAATTAAGTAATCCAGATGAAAAATAACTACCAACCACTCATTTTTTTCGCATTAACATCAACATGATAAAAGACTACACACTCAAGATACTAGCTTATCTACTCTTCTCCTACATGAGTAGATAAGTGAGATTGTTTAAATTTTTCAGATTGACAAAGTAAATAATTGAAATGTTGGATTCCACTGAATAGACTGTTATTATGGACCCACCAGTCTCGAAAAAAAGAGACTCGTCATTTCTTTTTATATATACCATTTCATTCCCATTTGAAAACCACACCTTCCACATTTCAAATAACCTAATTCAAAGATTATTTTTATCTCTCCGTTTTAGAATTATGGTTTTATCATGAAATAGGCAGGGCAGTACTACAATTTTCAACTTTAACCGCTAAGGTGAATGAAAGAAGAATTAGGAATGAAACTAATGACGAAGTTGTTGCCAGATCTCTGGAGGAATGGAGGAGATGGAAAAGTTCATATTTCAGGTACCAACCTCATTTCGAGATCCTAAGAGTGATGGAAAAATACTACCCTTTTGTGTTGATTGTTCTTCGAAGATGTTTAGATCGTCATCCAGGCCGTCATACCACTCGCTGAAGGTTTGATTATAGGTTTTGTGCGTATATCTCTTTGTAAACCCTCACGAGACATAACTCGTCCGTTGGGGCCACCTAATGGTTTAAAGGTTATTTGCACGTGCTAAGTGCAACCGCGACTCCTGCGAAAATGAGAAACCTTAACATCTACTGATGTATTGTTGTTCTGAATAAGTGATATTGGTTCTTTATGATACTTCTGTTAATTTATTCATTACAACGTAGTAAGCATATTGATAATACAAGAGCTAAAAAGTAAACCTAAACTCACTTTCGCAGGCATCGCGGCTGCACTTAGCATGTGCAGCAAGCCTTTAAACTCCTAGTTGCCCCTAGCGGCCGAGTGGCGTCTCAGGCGGCTTTACAAGATTATACCCACAAAACCTATCCACATGGTTTAGAAATTTTTATTCGTCACCAAAATATGACCATAAATGTTTGATCAAGTCATTTCGGAAACGAATATGCGTATCTTTGTTGTGTACTGCACATCGGCGTTGCTTAACTCTCATTCTCAATAGTTCAGCACTATGTTGTATCGAAATATTTACCGGTGCATGGTTGCGGCGTTGATCATATTCATGTGGCCAATCACCGTAGAAGCTCATCCTCCACTATCATATTATGTAAAATGATAATAGTTTTCATGATATATGCAAGTACGTCTGGATTCCACATTTTTGCAGGTTGCTTGACGATGGCAAATTGATTTTGCAGTACACCAAAGCCTCGCTTTATATCTTTTCGGCAACCCTCTTGCATTGCTGGAAATTTCTATTTTTTCTGGGAATCTGGATGTTTAATAGACATCACAATTGTAGCAATCTCTGGGTATATTCCATCACCAAGATAATATCCCATATCATAATGATGTCTGTTTACAACAAAGTTTATTGGTGGTGCTTTCCCGTTGATAAGATTTTTTAAAAATATAAGAACGGTTCATCAACTATTATCATTGTTTGAACCGGGCATACCAAAAAATGCATGCCAAAACCAGAGATCATATGACACCACTGTCTCCAACATAATACTTTCACTCCCTTTGTACGCAGTGTAAGCCCCTGATTCCGCCGATGGGCATTTATTCCATTTATAATGCATGCAATCTACAGTATCCAGTATCCTTGGAAATCCCCTATCCTTGTTCTCCTTAAGCAACAGTTCAACATCAGGCTCAGTTGGTTTGCCTAAATATTCTTTCTCATAAATGCAAAATCATCTTACAAAACTTACGAGTTGTTTCCAAAACAGTGGTTTCTCCAATGCGTAAGTACTCATCTATTGCATCGGTCGCTTATCCATAAGCTAACACTCGTATTACAGATGTAACTTTCTGATGCGGGGTTAATTCAGGAACGCCAACAACATTTTTTTTAAAAAAAAAATAATTATTTGCTGATACGACATCTCCCAAAATACGGTTGAACAATTCTCGCTGCATTCTAAATCTTCTACGAAATACATTAGGTGAAAACGTAGGGTTTCTGCAAAAGTAATCTTTCCAGAGAAGTATTGCACCGGCCTCACGTTCTCTTGGTATTTGGATACGAGTATGTGGGCAGTTCATACTTGAAACGATCAATCCCAAAGTGACTGCTTGGTTATTTTGGCTCAATGCAACTAAATCTTCGTCTGATGAGTACAAGAAGAAGAAGAAAAAAAAGAAAAAGAAAAACAACAAAAAGCATAATAGTGATTGTTATTCTCATAGTATGCCATTGGTTGGTGATGTTTGCAGTTTTGGTTTGTATAATTGGAGAATCGAGTGTTCAATTTATAGGCATATTAAGATAAGTCTTTGAGTGTTTATATGACTACACACTCTTAGTATTTTAAAAATTAACTGAGTTGAGGCGAGTGAGGTGAATAGACGCATCAAACATAAGAAGTGTCGGTTGAGATGACAAGACCAAGCAGAAAAAAATACAAAGGAAAAATTAAAATATCTTTTTGAAATGACAATACAAAGCAGATATAAAAGACAAAGCAAAGATTAAAAATATCTCTGGAGATGACAACACAAAGCAGGTAAAAGATAAAGCCAGGATAAGAACAGTCTTTTGAACTGACAATTCCAATCAGATAAAAGATAAAACAAAAATAATAAATGTTTGTTCGAATGACAATACAATGCAAATGAAAAACTAACCATCTGTATCTTGATTCCCAAGCGCCGAGCGTGGTGGCATAAAAGGAGGCAAAAATGATCTCGATGTGTAATTAACTGATTGCGTTGTTGATGATGATCCCTGACCCATGGTATTCCACATTTGTGGTGGCATAGTTTGAGAAAAAGTGCCAAAACCAAGGGTGGTTGTTGCGTATAAAAATGGGTCAGCTGTAAATCCAAATTGTTGATGTGATTTTGTTGACCCCGTATTTCTTCATCTTTTGCCATGATAAACTCCATCCTCTCATTCGTTTCATTTAACGTAAACTTACGAAACTCTTGCGTAAAATCAGCATTGTTAAACCTGACCATAAGCTTCGACCTGTTATGAAAAAAATAAATCACATTCTCACGTATTTTTATATACTCAAAAAAATAAGGTTTGTTGTATACTTACGTATGACAATTGTTGTTGAGGCGGAATGGGTACATGTTCATCAGGTTCTTGGATGTTGTGTTTAATACGGTCACCAGCATACCCGTATGTTTCAACTTCCCAATCGACTTTGGTGGCATATTTTTGCAAGTTAGTTACATGTCGTCAATATTCCATATACAAATCACACGTAACAACATGCACTAATTCAGTTGTAGGGACCAAATCGCATTCCCTCAGCTCATTAGCTTCGTCATTGTTGAGGTTGATAATACGAGTAGGTGGGTTCCTGGGAATACCAAATATTATAATGGTTTTGCCTCCAACACCGTTCTCCGAGGTATACGTTATGTTGTGCAAATAAAATAACTATCAAAAAATAAACCAATTAACTATCCAAAAATCCAAGAAAATAAAGAACAGTCATATCAAAATAAATTATCAACTCTCAGTGCCTAGCCAAGAAAATATAATCCTTTTGTCTGAGAGCTCCGATGTTTTCCGTCCAATATCAGTGTCAAGGACTAAGATGGCGGAATCCCACGGTTGCCAAGTCACATCATCTACAGTCAACTGATTAAGATAAGTCCTAGCCCGAACAATATCAATACTCTTCCTTCTTGTACCCTTCCACCGAGAACTTCTAGGCCACACTGCTTCACTCTCACCCGTTGGGTTCTTCGGTCGACATATGCCCAGATATTCGTACCCCAAAAACTAGAATGTGAAGACAACCAACGAAATTAATAAATTACCAACAAATAAACATATAAAGGAAATATAAATAGAACTAAGAAATTTACCTCCAATATTTGGAAGGGTCCGGCTAGTAACTTTTGTCCCCTGCCAGATGCGGCGAGTCCGGAATACAATTTCACAAAAGCACCACTACCCCAGTCATAATTTCCAACTGCATTTAGATCCTCAAAAGCAGCTAACCATCCAGCATCAATATAGTTTATAACATTGGAAAAGAAAAATTATCCCAAAACATACATACAAAAGGCTGTGGCCACTCTTTCAGCAAGTATGCTATCATCGTTATCCGCAACCAACGTTCCTGGATCAAAATATATGCTCAAACATGCAACTGTAATTGCATCTGAAACCCACTGCGCGGGAATATGTTCTCTTTTACAAACTTCACTATCTTTAATTTCTGGAAAAATATGCGCCCGGACATATTCAAATTGGTACTTCACCGGGTCATACGGAATACCACTACCAACACCAATACTTAATCATGTCAACATGACCCAATCAAGCGGTGTGAACCCCATCTCACCAAAGGAGAAGTAAAAAGTGTTCGTAGTATCCTAAAAACGCCTAACAATGTAGTCAATCAATGCATGTGACGAATCTACTACATCCATGGTCAATAAACGGTCCCATCCTGCCTTTTCAATAATGTATTTAACCCTAGGGCTGTGTTTCTTAATACATGCATAGGTCTGAATGACCGATTTGAGGGAACCACGGTGTAAATACTTGAATTTTGAATCAGTTGAATATGTAATATTTGTCGAAGCGTGACTCTGAGCATCTTCCACGACACTGTAGTTCGTTAACCCGGGAACATCGACCATATCTTCAGTAGTAGGGTCTACTTATGGATCCTCAACAGTTTTTGCTTTCTTGTTCCTATTTTTTCGACCAACGAATCTCGTCGTGACATTGCTCAACATTTGTGTAAACGGTACATACAAGTTTCAACATCAAGAGTAATCCTCACAATGCACAAATATAAAACTCTACATTTATCA
Source organism: Papaver californicum (assembly GCA_023531435.1). Classification (NCBI taxonomy): domain Eukaryota; kingdom Viridiplantae; phylum Streptophyta; class Magnoliopsida; order Ranunculales; family Papaveraceae; genus Papaver; species Papaver californicum. The sequence goes on along the minus strand of JAJJMC010027712.1, from coordinate 2,209,003 downwards.
ATAAATCCACAAAATACAAATTTCATCATTAAAAAAGTAATCCTCTAATTAAATAATCAAATGTACAAACATTCATAAATCATCCAATATACAAAATTCATGATTCACAAAATAGTCCACTACTAATCAAATTCTCAACTCTACAAAAATTTATCATAATTCCCTAATTCTATAATTCCATAAACATTCATAATTCCCAAATTTCATAAACAATCATATCAATTCAATTAATCAAGAACTTACCACAACCCAACTCAAATTAACCAACAACTTAATCAATTCTAAATTCAAATCAATTAAGTTTCATCAATTTTTTATACCCAATTTACAACTTCCAAAACCCTAGAATTATACCCAATTGCAAAATTACAATTTGTAAAACCTAATATGTATATTTTATAATCATATGTTTAATCTTTAAATATATATATATAATTAACAAAACATTACAATAAATCATAATCTAAACCTATGAAATCGATTAAAATTCATATGAAAGTTTGAGTTTAATACCTTGCCTTGAAATAAACCTAACTTAGATTACTTTGTATCAAATCTGCCACGATTTTGCTAGCTTTCTCAAATTTGAAAAGAGGTTAAGCTTGAAGTGGAGGGATAATTTGGTTTAACCTGAAGTGGTGTGGTAGGCGCTTGATGGGTATACGTCTGTTAGAAGTGTTTAGGAGAGTCTGGAAGTTATGGAGAGGAAAATAGAGGAGAACGAACATAAAAGCTCTGCCCCATCAGGCGTTCACCTAGACAAACGCCTAGTGAAACGCGTGTATGGCTAGAGAAGCGACTGATGAGACAAGTGTAAGCCTAGAAAAGCCCCGTCTTCTTTGAAACACGTACCAATTGCACAGTAGAAAAGTGACCGGGCGTGTTACTAGGTTAACGTCCCATCAGGCGTTCGTCTAAACACACGCATGTCGCTGGGGCGTGCCCCTAAGCGTGCATCTATCATCAGACGTTTTTTTGGGTTGCGTCTCCCACCGAGCGTGCATCCAGCGTCCGCCACAACCAAACGTTTTCACAGGCATACACCCATGAAACACAATTTCAACAATAGGATACTTATATATGCACTCAGCACCAAGCGTTAGTTTAGAATTACACCCAATTAAATTTTACTCCCTGCCATTGAGTCTCAAGCGGAGTAATGATCAATTTTTTTAATCTTTACTTTTTGAGTTTGGTCGCACCACTGTAGGTGCTCTAAGAGCCATATTGAATTCCAAAAATATATGACAGTTTTGGATACATTTAGCTATGTAGAATAGAGAATAAGAGGATAACAGACTTGCTGTTAATTGTACCACATGAGCTAGATGTTTTCAATAGTGCAGTTTTTGCTTAGATTAAAATCCATTCTCCATTGTAAAGAGAAAGGCATTTCATATATCATCTAGTACTAAAAACTAAAAACTTGAACAAGGCATTTACAAAATTAAACAAAAGAGAAAGCAGAGTTGTTCACTGAAATCTCATTGCAATAACCAAAGTTCCCTACTTAAAAAATCAGTAACACCAAACACGCTTTTCCTTTTGGTCACAAACACTATATCTCTGGCCAGCCTACTCTTCAATATCATCAGGCCCTTTTTCTTTCTCTTCATCCTGTTCATTCTCTTGTTCTTGTTCAGGTTCTTCCTCTGCATTCTCAGCATTGTAATTCTCCATAGCCTTCTGAAACTCTGCCTTGAGCTCAGCACATTTCTCTACATAAGGCTTCTTCTCCTAATATCAAAAATTTCAGAAGATGTTAATCTTCCACGCCCAAAATTACAAACATAAAGCCTCATTCATGACATTGATTACTGTAAAAATTAGACAAACACAACAAGAATTATGAACTCACTTCATCTGACATAGATTTCCATTTCTGACCACCTTCCTTAGCAACCTTCACATAAATATTATCAACAACAAATCAATATAATAGATTCAATCACAAAAAATCATCAAAACAAATATACTGAAGAGATATCGAAATTGATTTATACCACTGAAACACTCTTATTGTCTGGATTTGCCTCCTTAAATTCCTTTCTGAAATCATCCCTAAGGTAGAATAAATTTATATTGAAAAAATAGAATTAGAAAACCACACAAACAAGCCTATGAATATTGTTAAATTAAAACAATTAAAATCATTGATAACAAACAAATGAAAAGCTGCTTCAAAAAAAAAAAAATGAAAAGCAACAGAGAGAGAAGAGATTTACATAAAGGCAAAGAAAGCAGTGGGAGGACGCTTAGGCGCATTAGGATCCTTAACTTTCTGCTCTTTCTTAGTCTTCTTTGGTTTTGGTTCAGATTGTACAGTCTTTTTCCTATTAGTTCAGATCAAAATAAACCCTAAAATTAGTTTCACAAAATAACCGAAAGAAATCGACAAGGGAAATCAGAGAAAACGAGGTTTTACTTTTCTGTAGCAGTTTCAACAATCTGAGCCTCTGCAGAAGAAGAGATCAAAGAATAATAATTAGGATAAAACCCCCAAAATTAATCTTCAGTTAAGATTGAAATAGATCGAGGTTAGAAAAAAAGTTACCCAAATTCATCCTGATTTTAGAATCAAGAATACAATCATGCATACCAATAAGAACCACAGGAACGTCTTTCTTACATTCTTCACTGAAATCAATCAAAAATAAACCCTATTAAGAAAACTCGTAACCCTAACTTTCCATATCAAGATTTGAACACTAATTTGTGATTTCAAAATCCAAATCGTAATACAAAAACATTATACATCTATGTTAGATCTAGAAACACAGGGTGAAAAACTATACCATCGAGTGAAAGCACTTCCATCTCTAGCACGCTTAAGTGAGTTGACATCAGCATCAACCCTTTTTCGAATTCTTTGAGGGTTTGATTTAGCTGAAGTTCCTGCTGCCATTTTTGATCTTCTAGAGAGAGATGTTTTGATGGGTCTTCTGAAGAGATTGAACGATTTAGGGCAAGTTTTAAAAAGAGAAAAAATAGAAGGGGAAATGAAATCGAGATTTTGAAATTTGGCGCTCATATTTTGGAAAATATACAACTTCCCTCTTCTTTCCTTTTTCATCTTCGACATGGATCGATGAGCTGTATCATTTAAAACGGTTGATTGCAAAAGTAATGGACGGTTTTGATCTGGTTTCAGAACATTTGCATTTATTTAGATTTTTCGTTCCCTCCCTTATGATTTGGGAGATACAAATTGAACTTCGGCGCCTGTGTCTACAATTTGGGATAAGATTTTTACACCCAGCGATTAACAATTTGGGAACCTTGCAGATTAGTATATTTGGTGGCCCAGGTGGCACAGCAAACCAGAAGTTCTACTATTGTAATTTTTTTAGCTAAGCTAAGTTTTACTATGGTAATTGTTATACCGTGGCTTAGAGTCAACTGCACGGGCACGCTATGGTTTAGGTGTTCAGCGGCCTAGCCTTGGGCCGCTTGGCTTAGCCTTGTTCGCCAATTGCTATAGAAATGTAGAAATGTTCATTTAGTCCCAAAATTAGTGGGGTTTGGACAGTTTAATCATGTCATCCCAAATTTAATATAACTTAATCCAAAATTTTAAAACCAGTGACTGTTTAATCCTTTTTTCCATGATTTAGTCCAAATTATCATCGATCTAACAAAGATCGTACTTTTTTACTATCCAAAATATTCTCTCAATGATTTCATGTATAGGATTCTGTTTTTGAAAACAATCTCATTCAGATCTTATATTTTCGTTTTGAACAGGGTTTCGTTCATCAAAAATCATTGTGTTTTAGATGAGTTTATGATCTTTGATTACTGATTTTTTATTTATTTATTTTTTGTTTTTGTTTTCTATTTGATTTTTTTATCGATTTTAGATGTATGATTTTTTAATCGATGAAATTTTTGTTCTATCTTTGATATTTTGTTTGATTTGTTCTATCTCTGATCTGTTGTTTGTTTTATTTGAAGTAACAAAATGCTTTTTGATTTTCTATGTTGATGACTCCGTACAATTTTATTTTGTGTTTTAGTTTTTAAATTTTGATATAACTTTGATTATAATCTTAATTGGAAGAATAAATATTGAGATCTTTATACGTCAATTGAGATCTTTGTTATTTGTAGATGTTTTATTGGTTGATTTTTTTAGATTTTCAACTTAAATCGAGATTTGTGGAATTTTATAATCTGATTTCCATTTTTGCTATGTATATGTATATAATTGTTTTTGCTAATCAAGTGTGTCTGCTTCGAAATAACACAATAAAATTATTCATGTTGATGAATTCACATGTGAATTGAAAATTAGCTAATTTGTTGGTTGGATTTTTGAATTGATTTCCTTTTTTGGGTTCTTTTGAATCTGATTTCCTTTTTATAGGTTGTTGATTTATTTCTGAATAAATAAAGTCCACATAATTGTACACATGTTGCTTATTAATATGCAGATACTTATACGCATGTTGATTATATTAGTTACACAGGTTTTATATGTATTAAATTTAGGGACTCATAAGCTCAAAAAATAGAGCGTCGAAGCCTATTACAAGGTTTGCGGAGGTTTATGATTCACATCCGTCTGAGTTTTCATGTTATGTTTATACACTATGGGTAGGTGTGTACATACTGGTGTACCGGCGTAATTTCCATAAAATAGATTTGTTTGTAAGTGAATATGGTTGATTTGTTCCATGTTTTGTAGGGGTGTACATATTGGTGCACCAGTGTATTTTCCATGAAAATAAATTTGTGTGTGCTTATGAATGGTCGATTTAATGCATGTTTTATAGGTGTGTACATACTGACGCACATGTGTAATTCCCATGAAAAAGTAGGTTTGTGTATGGTTATGAATGATCGGTTTTATACATGTTTTGCAGGAGTGTACATATTGGTGCATCAGTGTACATATTGGTTCACCGGTGTAATTCCCATGAAAAAGTAGGTTTGAGTGCGAACATGAATGATCAGTTTCATGCATGTTTTTAGTTGTGTACATATTGGTGCACCAATGTATTTTCGATGAAAAATAGGTTTACGTGTGGATATGAATGACCGATTTAATGCATGTTTTGTAGGTGTGTACATATTGGTGCACCTGTGTAATTCATATGGAAAAGTAGGTTTGTGTGTGGTTATGAATGATCGATTTTATGCATATTTTTCTGGGGTGTACATATTGGTGCACCAGTGTAATTCCCATGAAAAAAGTAGGTATGAGTGTGAGTATGAATGATCAATTTCATGCATACTTTGAAGACGTGTACAAAGTGGTGCACATGTGAAAAAAAAATGATTGCATAAGCTTATGAAAATTTTGTGCATGTGTACTTTTTTGTACACATTAGATAATAATGAAGCAAATATTAAATTTTGTAAAAAACGAAAATGTTATAGTCATATGGGTACTCTCTTTGTAGACCTCGAAAAGAGCTTTCCAAATATATAAAATTTACGAATTCTGTACGAACGGTGCGAAAGATAAATTGTTTCCAAATTATTTTTATATTATTTAAAATTTATGACATCATCATGAGTCATGTTGGAATGGACTGTAAATATTTGGACTAAATTGTAAATCATGAGGGTTATTAGAGAAATTCGCGTGGGCATTGGCATGTCCCCCAACTTGCCAAGCCAGGTGCATTGCAAACGGGTTTTGTGCATTGAGAAATTGATAAAACGTCTTACACTGAATCGATCGTCCAACTTGGCTGACAACGGCTACATTTGTTTTTTACCTTTAACGGCTATATTTTTTTTCCTATAGAAAATCTCCTTTATTCACCAATTTTAAACACATTCAACTTCTCCAATTTTCTATTTTCAAAAAAAAAAAACTTCAAATTTCTTCAACGTATTATTTGTTTTCAGTCGTTTCATTCATTTTATGGATCTTAATTTGGAAAATGAAAAAATACAAATGTTAGGGAAAATATGGCTCTAACAAGCTCAAGGAATTATGCAACAGAATGATCAAATGGATGAAGATTCAAACCATGAGAGAAGGATGACTGACCGTATAATACAATTATACTTAGGGCAAATACCGCGAGCTCCAGAACCAAAAGCCGTATTGATAAGAAAATGGACGTGGAGATATCGAGAGGAAGCACATCAACAAATGATGCGTGATTATTTTATTAATAGAAATGTGTACTATGATAAAGATTTTCAACGTCGCTTCCGCATGCCACAATACTCGGTCATGTGGTTTATTGGAGAGCTTTGTCGGGTAAACCCTAATTCAACTATCATTCGATGCACTAAACATACGAGGACATAGTCCTGAACAAAATATCACTGCAGCCCTAAGGATTCTAAGTTATGTTGTGTTTGCGTATACCGGTGATGAGTATTCTCATATGGAAAAAACAACATCATACGAAAATCTAAAAATATTTTATAAAACTATAGTCAACCATTTTGGTCCACATTTTTTACGACAACTAACACAAGATGATATCGACTGACTACTAGTTGAAAACAACTATAGAGGCTTTCTCGGAATGCTAGGTAGCCTTGATTACATGCATTAGATGTGGCATGGATATCTTTATGCATGACAAGGTCAGTATAAGGGTCACTACACAAAACCAAATGTTGTTCTGGAAGCGGCGACCTCTTATGATTGTTGGATATGACTTCTTTTTTTGGACTCCCGGGTTCAAAGAACGACATGAATAATTTGCATAAATTGCCATTATTTGAAGAACTGAAGTATGGAAATGCTTCAGTTGCAGATTTTACCGTCAACGATAATAACTATAACATGGGGTATTTTCTGGTGGATGGAATTTATCCACAATGGTCAACTTTAGTTCAAGCTTACACTGAAGTACCCCACGATGAGCATGCAAAACAACATTTTAACGAGAACCAGATGTTGGTTACGAAGGACGTCGAACGAGTACTTAGAATTTTTAAAAGAAAGTTCCATATATTATGGACCATACCGTTGGTTTAAACAAATAGAAATGAATAACGTTATGATCACCTATATCATTTTGCGTAATATGGTAATCAATAAGCACCGACGGGATCCCAGTTGGATAAGTTATCCACATCAAGATTTGAGGAAAGATGTCCAACCCCTTCACGATATACCCGCAAGAGAGTATAGAATGGTAGAAGAGAGAATTCAACACAAAGGTTTACATTTAAGGCTAAGGGAGGATCTCATTGCACACTTGCGGGCCGATTTTAGAAGAAGAAACACTCACAGGATTTAGTTAGTTGTTTTTTTTTGTCTTTTTAGTTATTATTCAGTTATTTTATTTTTATTTTTTTTAATTTGATTCGTGTAATTTGACTTAAACAATGAAATTAAAATTACGGATCAAGTTGATAAAAAAAATAACATTAGCATTGAAAATGAAACTAAGGATTAAATTGAATGCAAAAAAAGGATTACATCCAAAATTTAAAACTAATAAACTAAACCAGTGTAACAATGACATTATTGTTATCCTCATTCTTCTCCTTATCAAAAACAGCATCAACTGAGTTTGGATGTTGTTATACCTTCTGTGCCTGAATATTATTTATTTCTTCTTGCAAGAATCATAGTTGTGTTTGATTCCTCTTTGACGTGTCCATTATTAAGATTCCTCTCATATGTGCATTAAAAAGATTTTGTTCAAGTGCCTTGTGACCTTTCCTAATTTATGAATCCATTTTCTTACGCCATACTAATTTAAAAATATCAGTCTTTTCTTGTTTTTCAAGAAATTCTTGAAAGTTGATATTTGAAGTTGAAGAAACTTCGGCTTCTTGAGACAACTTTTCATTCCTTTTAGCTTTTTTGTTGTCTGGTCCATAATATCTTTTTGTATTACATTAACATTAAGATTAGTATTACCATGCTGGGATCCGTCTATATCAGGTTGTGGGGTTAAGGTTATTTCTGGTAAAGAAAAAGTAGACGGGGACCCTTGAGAAACGTTTGGCGTCTCGTAAGGGGATTGCTTTGGTACTTGATATCCTTTCAACAGGTCGGGGGTAAATCGGTTTGGGAGATGTGGAAAAATCCTTTATGTTTGAAAGTCAAACCTACTTTGAGCTGCCATGCATCTTGGATTTTTCGCATATGCAGTTTCAACATTTATAAATTAGTTATTACGACCACTTGATAAAAGTTTTAAAAATCAATTAAACAAATTGAAATGCAACTTACTATACCGGCTTCTCCATCACCGCTTTCTCTTTGGGATTCATTTGCATCATCACATCCACCCAAACGTTCATATCTTTGTTGATTGCATGAAAATGACCTGACAACCCTGTTTTGTCACGTTTATTAGGATTTCCAGATTCCAGTTGAAAATGTTTAAAATATTCCCCCGAAGCGTTGAATGGGCTTGATTAACACTATTGTTAGGATCAATCGTAAATATCGTATAACCTCTGCAAATAGCTTTGTCTTCCTCCATAGTAAACCTTATACCGCGAGGCTTTGGACCCTTTCTTGATTTTTTGTTGTTGTGTTTGTGAAGAGCTGGCCATTTCAGACTAATTTTTTTTTTAACAAAAGTTGATATCAAGAGTTTGAGATTGAAAGATTAAGATTGAATTAAAAGTATAAAGAATTTTTAAGTTGAGAAGGTGTGATTTTGGACTTGAAATTGTTGGAATTTATAAGGAGAGAAATACTAGCCGTTGGATGAGAGTCGTTGAGATTCGACCGTTGTCGACTCAACTTGAGACGCGTACAGCAAACCATCAGATTTGAGAGTTTGCCAACCCATTTTTTGGGTTTGCTCATCCCACTATGGAGGCCTAATTGGCTAATTGGTCAATTCTCCAATTCCACTAGAGTTGTTGTTAACGCACTTTTCATATTTTAAATATATAAAAACTAATTTATACCTTGAATGGGTCAGGACTAACTAGTACATTTTAGTCCCATTTTAAATTAAATTGTATTTTCCCCTATAAAAATATGGTTGTTGCATTGCCTCATGGGAATAGCCTTCCATTCATTTTAAAAATTAAATTACATCTACTTATTTGATTAAAATAAGTATTATTTTTTTGAAAATTGCATAATCTTTTTAAACTCGATATATATATTTTCGTACTCGGTTGTAGATGTTGAAACATTTGACAGCGAATAAACATGATTTTCCTTTCTTTTTTTCCAGGTATTTTAGGAAACTTGATTGTTTTTAAGCAATAGCTTTAAACAAGGACTTTGTCATCGCTATCGTTATTGTACAACCAACATATAATTTCTAGTAGTCCAATACAACCTTTTTCATGCAATTAGACCCAGTCTATGGATAATCCCCCATAACATTGATCCTTCTCCTCACGGGCGAAACAATCGTCATATCCTTTAACTATCGCTTTAACTGTCGTAAATTGTGAATACACAACAAGGTTACTTACCTCAATAAGTAAATCTAACTATTAAAACACTCCACATTCTGGCTTTGGTATTTAAGGAACAACCTCCCAGAATTTATCTTTGTATTCGCATCAACTATTTTGTGCCACCCATCACAAATTCTTTTTGTACATGTCAAGTAAAAAAATGAACACTACTTTTGTGGTTTTCAGATTAACATATCCCATTTGGCGACGAAAGAACATTAAAGTTATAAATAAAATTAAGTTAAAGATAAAACATGATCAAGAAAACCAAAAAGTTTAAAAATTAAAATATATTAATCTTATAATTTTCCATGTTGTTTATATTTTGTGTTTAAAAAATCATATGCTATTACGTGGTTTCATAACTCAAAATATAACCGTTGACTGTTTTGTTAAAAGTAAATAAAATATAGCTAAAAATATAGTAGATGAGATTTCAAAAAAAGTGTCGTATTTGAACTAATTATAATTATTATATTCGAATCGTAACCTCAAAGTTAAACTAACTATTACATTGAAAGTAAACTAATTAGTCAATGTCTTCGTAAATTTTCTACCTCATCTTCGTTAGTATCAACGTCAATCGGTCATGCCATAAGTCCTTGGCTATTTCAAATTTTTGTTGGTATTTGATTTCATTTTGACATGTTCATTACCAGAATCCCTCTCATGTGCTGGTTAGAAAAATGTTTATCAAATCGGCGACTTCTCTTGATTTGAATTGCCACCTTCTTACGCTCATGTACTTTAGCCAATTCATTTTTTTGCATATTTCTATGCTCATGTACTTTAGCCAATTCATCTTTTTCATGTTTCTCGTAATGCTCTTTCATGTTGAATTCAATTGAGGATGATGACGAATCCGCTTCAGACGCCTCTTAGGCCGTATTTCTCATTTTTATGGTCCTTTAATGGCTAGGACTATCATATCTTCCTTGATTACCATGAATACTAAGAATAGTATTACCATGACTAGGTACACCAGTGGGGATTTAAGGGGATAAGCTTGTTTTTTTTGTAAGAAATAAGGTAATTGTTGGATGTACTTGAGAAACAGGTGTAACCTGGTATGGTGATTGAACGATGGATCATAACCTTCCAAAAAATAGGGGTTAATAGTTTTATTTTCTAAGGATGTGAAAACGGTTTCGTATTTCAAACCGTTATTTATTTTGTCTTTGCCATTCCTTGTGAGTTTTACGGTGCCGTAATTTGGAAATCAAACAATTTAAATGATGAAACAAGTTCAACTTTTTCTAGTATGAATTGAAAATTTCAATTTATTCATACCACATCAACCCCACTTTCACCGCTCATTTTGCCTCGATTCATTTGCATCATCAGAGCTACCTGAAATTCATTTCTTTGTTACAATAAAACGATTCGATAACCCATTAGCATAACAACCATTGAAATTACCAGTTTCCATAAAGAATTGATTAAAAATGTTATGCCAAAATGAATGTTATTGTAACAATATCCAGTCGTAGATGGTGGGTTTTATCAGGGGTAAAATAGTAAAAGATAATATTTCTGACCCGGGTCTTAGAAATATTGAACTTCAGAATTCTGCAAAGAATTTTGAGGCAGGTGTTCATCCCTCTCTCTCTGTATGCACGTTATCACATGAATGCATCACCTGGCTGACCTCATCAGATTACTACGTGTACGATCAAATATACTGAATGAATCAATATTCATCCATGTACGAAATTATTAGAATAACACTGGTGCTTATTACGACATTCCCTGATATTCTATGATTTTTACATAACAAATCTCAAGCTCCTAGATGGATTGCCCACAAATATATAGCAATTTGAGTATGCCGAATTCCTAAAAATTACCTTGTGCCAATATTCATGCTCAACTGAATGATAATGCTTATACTAATTTTGTATAGAAGTATGTAGCAAATTACATATGAATTTACTTGACAAAAGCACCACAACTGTTCTTAGACATCAAGTCAAACTGTGCTAAGCACAAAATATAGCTCCTACTAGCCAAACCTAGTCTTGGCCATGTCAATCCTTGCTTAAGGGAGCAACCAACGTGAATAACATAGGGTAAAACTCAATTCTAAGTTTAAGAAACACTAAAATTGGGTTTGCAACACCTATATGTGTTTCAAACAACAAACATAACCTCCTAACACTAATACAACAAAGGGTATGGCTCAGGTTTTTGCAACGCTTATAAGTGTTGCAAACAGCTTGCTTGGCCGGCCACACCAAACCGGATGTGTGGATGGCCAGCTTAGAGGCTTGCAACGCTTATAAGCATTGCAAACCATGAACACAGACAGACGTGTTAGGCTTAATACGTGGACGACCAAGTTAAGAGTTCGCAATGCTTATAAGCGTTGCAAACATGTGCGTTCTGTTAGCTAAACCTAGTCAAATATGCCACGGTCTGAATACATTTATGTAGCGTTTATAAATGTTGCAAATGCCATATATGGCCTCATGCACATATTTTTATACATGGACTCACGCACATATTTTCATACCTAGCATGCCGCACATATTCTTACACTCAGCATACTACATATATGCTTGCACTCAGCATGCCACACCTATTTTTCTATATTCAGCACGTCAATGCTAATTGACTTATGTACATTCACATTGTTCCTCGTAAATTTAATAAAATAAAGCACTCATTTTATTTTAATTTGTATGTTCTTTCAAAATTAGTCTTGTCAGACTCATCAAACTAGTCGAGCATGACAAACCGCTAGTCAACTGACTAACTAAGCAAGTCTCATTCGACTTTACAGTAGTAGTATTTAATTCTACTAAAAATTACACTAGACATCAAAGATGTCACAAATGGGGGGGGGGGGCGGCCATTTTGGTGTAGCAATATACCCATTATGAGAAGTATCTGGAATGTTCGACGGTTAGCTAAGTAGAGGAGTGATGGGGCATAACCGTCCAGTCTTCCCCACAAGTGAAATACGGTTCTCAACACACTCTCCATCACCTCCACTTCACCACTAATTCACAACTGCTACCACTTTCTACGAGGACAGGGTGAACAGTTACTGTTATGCATTTATAAATAAATTCCTCAATCTATTGAAAGGAGGACAGAGAGTACAAACATAACGTACGAAACTGAACAAGTCTATCATCTGATTTGCATCAAGGAATTCTCTCAGTCATCCATAGATAATCATTCATAGCAATAAACACATATCATACCTACCGGAGCCCGGTACTCCAACCTCAACACTTCTTTGCTTCCCTCCCAAGACCAACCCTTTTTTTTTTTTTGTGACCGAAACAAGATTGGAAGGGCCATCTCTTGGTTTAGGCCGATCTTGTGTGACTTTGATTTCTCGAACTTAAAAGTACTTCTACAGTACAAATGTTTTAATTTTTAGACGAATTCTCATCAACTTACCCTATTTTTACCATTTTACCCCCGAATTCGTTTTTACCCACAAATATTTTGGCGACCACAGTGGGACCAGCAACAACTCCATGGGGTCAGTGCCAATATATCTTTTTGCAACACTAGCATCAATATTCCTCTTGCTAGCGTCAAATCGTACTAATATAGGAAAAGATATCCCTTTAATACGGGGGACTTGTTAACCCAAATCAATTTGCATCTCATGTCACGGAGAAGATATTTACTTACTTCGATTTTTCATCCCATTAGTAGACGATAAATTAATTATCTTTCTCTCCCATTGAAAGTGGCATCCTCCTTTTTTCCGTACCCAACAAAGAGATACTCGTATTGCACAACCACAACCTACATCCAGTTGTAAACCCTTGGGTCTTCTTCTAAGGAATGTACCATCTTATATTATACTCAAACACGAATAGGTTGCCTACCAAGCAAGGCTGTAGCTAATACAAACGTCCCATCAGCAGACCGACCACCTATGAGGTGCAGAGTTAGCGATGTACGCTTTATCTCACACTGCTTGACAACCTCGAAGCCAGCACCGACTTCGACTCCAATTTCCATCCAAGTTCTTGCTCCAGCCATAGCGTATTAACAACAACCAACAATACAGGGAGACTCTGATATCTCCCTTGTTCTATACGAAGAGATTAATTTCTAAAGACATGATAACTCCATCAAATAATGTTACGTCTATTTTAGTGGTAGATTCCAAGTGAGATACACTTGGTGACTGATCATTGGCACGATGCTTCTCTTCCCTAATACATTAGAAGATCCACTATCTCTGAAAGATCGGTTATTCAAAGAACTAGATCCTTGATGGAAAGTTAGAATAAAGTTCATTTACTCTCCGAAGACTCAACACAATCAATTGGATCGCTAAGTTCAACAACATACAAATTCCAAATGAACTAGGATGCTACCGTCATCCAAACATGTATTTTTGTGTCCGACCAACTTGGCTAGTCACAAGGATTCCAACTATAAATCGAATCATCGTCTCACACTCACTGGTATTCCATCTATTGTCTACAACTACCTAGTACTGCTTGCAACTCCTTATAGCATCAACACCATGAAAAAGCCAATCTACATCGAATTCGAAGTTCTTGGACACCTCCAAGTGGTATACCCAAGCTATTACATACTCAGTCCCCTAACTCTGAAAACGTATTTATGGGTGAGGAATTGGGCAATGTGTCCTTCACGAAAGTTATTTATACATATCTCTGCTACAACATCTTGAAAGGGCGCGTCAATCAGATACACGATCTAAGAGATATGACTCATATGCTAAAGTCTATAGAATCTAAGAATTTACACGGAATTACTAATCATGGATGTTCACACATGATTGACCGACCTAGCAAACTCCAAATTTAATGATTCTAGCTGCATATGTTAGCTTAGTATCTTGGCTTCAAAATTTAGGGTTAGCCACTGAAAACGGACATCAGATGAAGTTTCTACATCCTTTAGAGTGAATGATACAACACAGAGATTTCTAGATAAGATCCAAGCTTCCCACGCTATATCCATCTTAATAGCTCTCACCCTTGCCAAACTCTTATCGTGTCTGACCAACTTGGTCGGCCAAACTCTTCTACGTCAACAAAATTTTTCATAGATAGCGTCTTCATGTCCCTAGAATAGAAGACTGGTAGCATCCTCAACTTCATCAACTACAATTATCTCCACATCGTCTCCTTGGCCATTCTCATGTTCGGCCTACTACATCACCTCAACAAGTTGGAGAGCTCCAATCACAAAATCAAAATATTAACGATAAAACTCAGAGCACGAATGAAATAATGGGCCAAAATTTCATCTTGAAGCATTCAATGAAGAAAACAAGTGGATCAAAGACATAACAAGGCGTTTTCCATAACTATGCATTGTATTGCGCTGCACGGTTTTCAAAACTGGGAGTAAATGGTAAGGAACCAAAGGGTTAATTATATACCAAAGCGACCGCATATGTATCTACTACAACATGTTAAATGAGCATTTTATTCCGAGTAACGGTCTACGAGATATGGCCTAAACCCTAGATGAAGTACAAGCTGAAAACTGTCATAATTTTACCTAAAATATTCCTGGAAGGTTGTTGTTTGCTCCGTTTGACTGCCAAATGAGATATAAACCTAAATCATTTTGTGATAGATGGTGATTTTTTAATTCCTAATTGGGGTTAACCATCAAAAACGGATACCGTGTGAAGAATCTATAACATTTTTTGCTAAAGGGTCTAATATCTGAATTTCCAGACGACGAAATTCAACAAATATTTTTTCATTCATTCACATATGGTATCATTCTTTCATTCATTCCAGAAGTACGAAGACATTAATACGTGATCATAACCAATAAAGATACTAAAGAAAGTCTTGGCTCCATCAAAACGGCCGTGCCAGACATAAAAGTGTTTCAATTATGAAAGAATACCTATGAATTATAAAATACAAAGGTGAAAGCTACTATGACAAATAAGTATGTTAATAAATCTAATCTGAGGTATGAGAATCCAATTCAGAGTCATATTCATCGTCAGCCTCTTCATTCGATTCATGTTTTTTTTTCTTCTTTTGGGCCTTCTTCCGAATATTTTTTAGGATCTTCATCGTATGTAGGATCGACAGAGCCCATCATCATATCATATTAGTCATATTGGTATTTTTTGGCTTTCAAATCATCCTGAACTAGTCGCTCTAATGATACGTCAGGAGAATACGACTCATACTCATGCTCAGCAGGCTCCCAGTCAGAAGGGATTAATATGCATCAGAGTCAGAAGCTACACCGTCCGCATGAACGATTTGACTCTCTCGTTTTGCCTTTGCAATCCTTGCTTGTATACGAAGATGTTGTTGCTGCCGGTAGATAGCAAGTTGTCTATCCTCAGTTCTCTTTCTCGCTGCAGGAGAAACCATCTTTACTATCTTGTTTCTGCAATTCGTCTTTTTACCCGAAGAGTCAGAATCACGATTTTGATAAGAAACTTCCATGGTATGCTCAAACAAAAGCAACAAAATATTTATTACTACAACAAAAAAATAATCGCAACAGACGATATAAAATACTATAAACAAAAAAAAACATATATAAGGATCAATGAAAAGGTCACCAAAACCCTAGCTTACCTGGTTAAACTTACTGGGGTGGTTAATGCTAGTTAAAAGCTACCTCACCTTGGAAGAGCAATAATACATTGGGGTTTGCTTGAAAAGAAAATAATAATACCTTTTGAGTACTATCAAGATATGTATGTATATGTATATATATTTACGAGCAAAATAGGAAACCATAGTTTCACCTAATAATGGAATTACGTCTAACTCGCTAGCAACAACCTCTTTTGCTGGTAACGTGTCAAGGGTAGTGTTTTCACTCAATGGTGCATACCTAAGAAGCAAACTCAATCTTATCCAGCAGCACGTTCTAAAGAAGCAGCTCAACCCAATCTTACTCAATAGCCTACTCGAGAACTAATCTATTTTTTCTCCTACGAACAACTATTTTTACTACAACAAAAAAAAGCACATGAGTTAATACTCACGCTAACAAAAAAAAGAAAAACTCGATCAAAAACCTTAGCTTACCTGATCACGATCAATGATGCTGGGGGTGGCGTTTACGAGCGGCTAATATTGATTAGCAAAGTCTACAAAACTAGGGTTACGGAGAATGATACAATTAACATCATTAACAAAAGTATGTGCAAACTTACTTGCCTGAAGCCTAGGAACAAGGACGACTTTAGCAATAACAACGAGAAATGGAGCTTGCCTTAGCTAAGGACTAGTACTTGGCGTTCGTCACACTGATTAGCAAGGGAGAAGGAAGCACGAATACCTAGGGTATCAAACAACGTTTTTAAAACTCACGTAAATGTAAAAGCATGTGAACGTTCAAAATCATGTAAAAAAAAAACAAATCTTTTTTGTTTCATGAGTATGTAACTCACACATAAATCAAAAGAAAAATAGAGGAAGGACTTACCTTGTCGCTGATGACCAAAGAGTGCCTGATAGACACATTTTTGTGTCTAAATGGCGCTCGATTATCTATTTTGATAGTGTTCGACTTTGTACTTATTATGGCTTTTTATGTCTTTGTAGGTATTTTTGAGAAATAAATAATTGCGGAAAAATTAGCTCGAAAAGTTGATAAAGGCACCCGGAAAATTACTAAAGGCACCCATGACAAATTATTAAAGGCACCCAACTGTTGGATAGGGGCACCCCTTCCCTTTGAATTTGAAATCATGAAAATGGCGGGAAGTTTGGGTTTCATGTGAGAATCTTCCTGAGTTGTTTGGAATCGAATTCTAAGGGATTTGGAAGTGAATATGAGTTACCCAAGGGAAATAAACAACCAAAACAGGATCAATACACGTCACAAAATGTGTTTCACCCGGAAAAAATGGCAGCATAAGTGAATCAAGCCGGAAAAGGGAATTTGACCTTGTTTAGAATTTACACATAATTTGAGTTTGATTGGGAGTTGTTTTGGAGTCCTTATCTGTTCTATAGGGTTTCTAGGGTTCACTTATACTATATATAGCCAAGAGAAACGAGAAACAAAGGAGCCAGAGCCACCGAAAAAATTCCAGGAGAAAATACTTCTGCTCCTGGTGAAGAAGAAGGTGAAGAACATAAGTCTTCAGGGAACTGTCGCTGATACTGTCGCTAACACAGTCCCTCAAGCAGTCCTATTTCTAAAGCACCTGAAGTCCGTTCTTTATTCATGTTTCCCTTTCCTTCTTCTTTAACGCAGAGAACACTTCTGTGTAACGCTTATAAGCGTCTCTGTTCTCCTGTGTTACTATTATTTCACCATTGTAAGCACTTTTTGAGCTATGAAATATATTTTTGAGGGTGTTTCGAATACAATGAGCTAATCATCATCATTGGGGCGACGAAAGAAGCTATTTCTCCAATAAATAAGTGGTAACTTCTATTTTATTTATTATTTCAATTCTTTTATTATGCTTTGAATTAAATTGAAAAAAAATGGTTTTTCTCAAATAATTGTGTTTTCTTTTGATGGGTCATGCTTAATTTTAAACTTTTGATGTGTCATGCTTTCGATTTACAATTATTCTTTTAAAAACATAACTTTGGCAATATTTAGAATAAGTTGAATACAAGAATTGTAAGATTTTATCACTTGAAATATTGGTTAATAGTGAAATCTTAGCCCTAGTTCTTGCCATCAATTTTAAATCAACTTTGTTTTAATCTTCTTTATTTTTAGTCATTAAAAATTAGGTCTAGAAATCGAATCTTCATAAGTTTAAGAATCAAACCCTTTTTACCACTATATTAAAATCACATCAGTGCCTCACCTCAATGATTGAGCGAACAACGTATAAAAGAAAGGCATGCCTAATGCTGCTGTTGACGGAAGCAAGGGTTGTTGAGGCGTGACAAGGTAGGAGCAAACGTCCCCCTTTATATACTTGAACAAGTTTCCAAATCTGAGAAGAAAAAGATTTCTTTTTTGTCCGTCCGGCAGTGGTGGGCATGTTCGGTCAGACTTAAAGCCTGAGCTCGTGACCGTTGCCTCCCAACTGATGATGGCGTGCCTCAATGTGTCCCTGTTGATCATTCTCGACTTGCAGATCCATCAACGTAACAATATTCGAGTTTCAAGCCAACTACTCTCTGGTAATATTTAACAACTAAGCCTTGTAGTTTGATTTTCATCTAAGATCGTAAAATAATATGTTTCGAACTCGGATATCGGAAAACATATTTGAACTTTAGTATACTTTCATGTTGCAAAGAATCTTAGGAATGTACTAAGCCATGCTAGTTGTCCATCCATATCTCTCTTTCTATATAATATATGTATTGAATCTACATTGATTAGACAGCTCCTACATGGATTGACCACTAGTATATAGCAATATTGTCCTCAGAATGCCA
The DNA here is from genome assembly GCA_023531435.1 of Papaver californicum. Lineage (NCBI taxonomy): Eukaryota > Viridiplantae > Streptophyta > Magnoliopsida > Ranunculales > Papaveraceae > Papaver > Papaver californicum. Next base: position 2,190,287 of record JAJJMC010027712.1, on the reverse strand, counting down.
CTGATATTGGTTACAATTCCTCTCCAGATGTTCTCTGACTATAAAAAATATATATCCAGAACATATTCTTGTTCCTGAATGGATATCCCAGCTCCTAGATAAATCATGTATTAGTATAGAGAAACTTGAACCTAGCTTCTAGATGGATTGTCCACTAGTATATAGCATCTCGAACTTGTTCCAGGTGCATTGACTCTACTGCTAAATCCCTAACTTTTTACAATAACGAGCATAGTAGTAAGCAAGGGATCGTTCATACAAAATACAGGGCATTATTGTTTATTGCCGAATTGTTTGTTGTATAATCTAGGTCTTCACCGACCAACTCTCCTCAGCCTATAAATACGTTAATTTTTACATATTTTCTTACACAAGTTTTGTAAGTCTCCACTTAAAACCCTTAATTATTTACAACTATTTTTTTTTCTTTTCAAATGGTAGAAACTACAACCCAACTTGATTTTCAGAGTCATACGAGAAGCCGTTATTAGCAAGATATGTGATGGTTATACAAAAATTGAGAATGGTAAAAAGCAACGAATATTTCAAGTTTTGGATGTTCACCAAGTCAAATCTGCAGCTAAAAGACAAAAAAGAGTTCAAGGCAAAGAAAAATTGAAAGTTAACCATAGTACTGGTTAGGGCTGTCAATGATTACCCATTACCCGGAACCGGAACCGGGTGAATCGGGTCCGGGTCCTAAAATTGTACCCATTAGCACTAACAGTGCCCGACGGGTAGAACCGTTAAGAACCGATATGCTTTCGGGTCCTAACGCCGGCGGATACCTGCGGGTATCGGGTACGGGAATATTTGTCATTTGTTTGTTAGTTTTACCCAAAACAAAGACTTCTTCTAATTTTGCTTGGATTCTTTTCATTTTTCATTTATTTTCTTAGATTTAATCTTTAATTAGAACAGTTACATAGATGTAACAATAACTTTATATGAAAAATTATTCGATTCAAGCTAAAATAAAGAATAAAAAAATATAGTTGATTTTAGAAGACCCGTTACCCGTACCCGACGAGTATTTTGGTTTTTAATTGGGTTTGGTCCGGGTCCACTAAATTAGGAACCAGGCCCGTCTTTTTTTAGTCGGGTCCGGTTCCGGTTACTGTGGTACCCAGGAGGAACTAGACCCATTGACATCCCTAGTACTGGTCAGGGAAACCAAGGAAAATCTTCTCAAGAGCGTATCGATTGGAAATTATGGCAAATGAAGATAAACATGATGCCAAAGATTGTCCGAGATTTTTATTAAAGTGTTTATTTAAGTTTTTACTGCCCAAGTTTATATATTGTAAAAGATCATAGTACAGTAAATTAATTGAATATAATGGATATAAGTGTTTTAATATCTACTCTTTACTGGGGCTAAGGAATGGACAGTGCAAACAGGTGTCAATTTTGACCCGAGAGTGATCGCGGCCGTCGGATGGGCTTACCGAAAAAAATTGGACCGTTAGATTTTAAGCAACTGATGGTTAACCAAACAACCACGGTTTTTAGAAATTACAACGCTTATATTTGTTCCAAATGCCTTAACGAAATAAGTGTTGTTGAATATTTTTTAGCGAAAATATCTGTCTCAAATTTTGACACACTAAAAGTTACCCCTACAATTCTTCCGACGCGCGAAGCGTGTGCATGCCCACTTGTAGTTTTAGTTCTTTTAATCAAATTATCAACGTGGTTATTCTTTTTGAAATCAAATTACATATAATTAAAATTAAGTATTACACTAGAAGTGATTAGTGTTAAATTTCACAAATCAAAAATAGCAGTTGGATTTACAATAATGAAAGGCCATGATCGAAACTAAAAGTTATATATGGATCCTTAGATGAAAAATTAATAAACGACTAAGATTAGAACCCAACAATAGAGTTTTGGTCGTTGGCGGTTCACACTAAGCCGCACGACCAAATCTCTATTACGACAAAATCTTTATCGCTCGATAAATATTCTAGCACAGTGGGCAAACAGGTAAATATGCTGGTTTACCCAAATAATTTACATGTTTACCCTGTCCATAGTGGCTCAAAATGAAAAAATTAGTTTATTTACCCACACCATAAGATTTGTCCTGATGCATGATTTGCTTCCATAAATCTCATGGGAAGACTGATTAAATCGAGTTGACTTCATTTGATACCCTTTTTTGTCTACTACTACAAAGTATATGGTCTTTTTTGAACGCCATTGATAGGATCAAGCGTAAAAGCTACATAAACTCTGCCAATAAATTTTATCTTCATCCTGACACATCAACATATTAAAAAACCATTTTAGATTTTCGAGAAAATTTCTTCTCTCTCCTCTCCTCGCTTATTTCTCGGTTTTAATAATGGAGTAATTTTTGACTTGGAGCCTATGTGGACATCGGAGGTGTCTTAAATCGCTGTCTCATCTTCATCAATTTTTTCATGGGTATTAGGAGACTAACACCGTTCACTAACTTTATTACGTTTAATTTTTCCTATCTTTTTTGATGATCTTATAATCATTGCTTTTTTTCTGTTAGGTTCTTAACGGTTTATTTTCTGAAACTTTCAAAGATAAAAACATGAACAAATAAGAAACATGACAAAAAACACTTTCAAACAGCAAACTACTTTTAAATATCAAACTCATATAAATTAAAAGTACCATAAAGAATACAAGCTTGGTTGATTAATAATTTAATCATTTTAAAGATAATCAATAATCATCACATAACCCGTATTTCCTGGTTGATCCACGATCAAAACTTCATCCGGAAAAATCTCAATCTCTTCATCATCGAAATAAACTCGGACATAATGGAGGTGGTAATTTTCACACATATAAATCATCTGATAAGCTAAATACACAACCATGTTTTAAGTGCCCTTATAATCTATTCGCATGACTGTTTTGATCCTTCTTGTTTCTCGGTGAAGTCCACCCTTGTTTCTGTATGGTTATTTATAGGAGTTTTGAATCAGATCATCTGCCTATATTTAAGTTCCACTTAGGGATAATGAATCGATAGTCTTTTTTTCTTAAATACAATTTTCTTTACAAGTCTTTCCAAACGATTCATTGCATCTAGATTTTTCAAAACGATTTAGTTTCCAACCCAAAACCTTGAATGCGTTATCTATTTTTCAGAATTAGGATTCAAAATAATAGTCGGAATCTTTATCGAAGGGACATTTTGAAAAGTTTCAATTCCCTCCTTTTCAAAATATAGAAGGTAAAAGTCTTCTTTTTTGAAATATAATTTTGTTTACTAGTCTGTTTACTTTTACCTTTTTTTTTTACCTCAGTGACAACTGTATTATGAAGGATATTTCTGCGATTTACTTTTCAAAGGTATGGGTGTGTACTTATGAGAACATAACTCTAGTAATAGACTTATTAATGGCGGGTAATAAAGGGGGGATTCTTATAATACGCTGAATAATGCTCATCTTTAATTCTTTTAAATAGCTCTCTTTAATAACTTATATGAACATTTCCTCTTTATTCCCTTAATTCTCTTTCTCTTTAACCTTAAATGCTTTGATATTTTTCACTTATCCATCGTTTTTACTTGCACCTTTTTTTCCTTGATCTTTCATTGAAGTGGCATTAAATCACTGCTTTGGTTTTTTTCTTTTGATCCGATAAAATGGATTTTCTTTTAAGTAGTAACTTAGTCTCTAGTTTTGTCAGATTGAACTCAATCATTGCCAGGGATTCTTCAAGGGACTTACCTCCTTCTGAGCTTTTGCATATACCGTTAGAAGGTGTAAATGCAAATTGCAAAAAATCATTAATAGGAAGGGTTTTTTCAACCACATCCTATGACCATTTTCAACTTAAAAATGCCTTGAAGTATAGATGGGGACTATATGTTAAATTTGTTGTAACAATAATTAATAAAAACTTATTTTTGATTGAGTTTGCAGAAAGAAAAAACATAGCAAAGTTATTAGTTAATGGTTCTTGGCAAGTTGTTAGAAATGCTTTCCCTCTTTGTTCTTGGATTTCTAATTTATGTGTGCAAACATATAATCTGAGTTTCATCCCGGTGTAGGTGCAACTTTTAAATTTACAAGACTTTCATTACCATGAAAACATTATTGCACAAATTGGGAATAAACTGAGGAGAGCATCTGAGATCTTTCCTCATGATGCTTTCCCTGAACATGGTGAGCCTTTAATGGTCAAAGTGGAATTAAACATCTAAAAACAATTAAAACATTCAATGAGAGCTAAAGTAGGATCCAACTTTGAGTCTTTTATATATTTCATTTATATGAACCTTCCATGTCGTGTGTGTAGTTTCTGCAATAGACTGGGTCATGTGAATGAAAATTGTGCTGTTATACTTGGTTTGCCATTAAAAGAAATTTATGATCTTGGTCCTGATGAGTGTCTAGGTGAGTCTCAAAGACTATAAAGTTCTGTTTGATGAACAAATCGATAATGCTTATCTATCTGAATCCTCCATGAACTCTTCTTTCTTCCCTTATTCTCCTTCTTCTATTCTGAGAACCCCAAGAATGGTCGATCAGTACGAATTCTTGGATTTTCTCTATGGAAATGACCCGGTGGATGCAATAGGAGAAGCTATAATAAAAAATACAACATGCCCATTTCTAGACGGATACGATAAGGATCTGGATGAATTTCCGGAATCTTTTTTGGGTAAAAGGAATTTTGATGAGGTATCACCAGAAAAACCAAGTTTATCACCGCTGCCAGATTACCAGGATATCTCTAACTAGGATTTTCAGGTGCCTAAGGATGAATTGCTTTAGGATGTTGCTAATCAATCACTAAACAAACAGAAGGAAGTCATCGTTCTAAGCGATTCATCAACTGAGGATGTTTTCCATACCCCTGATTTGGTGATTGAATAGATTTCAAAACCATCCTTTATCATCTCGTTTTCTTCTTCTTCTGAGGATTCTAGAATCTCATCCTCAAACTCTACTCAAAAGGAATCCTTAGATCTATTTTCTACCCCTCTTCCGTCTCTTTCTCCTCATGAGGTTTTAGTTAGGAATTTTTTTAACCAATATGGGTCGTTAATAGATGAAATTACTAATAACTTTCTAGTATCATACCCTTTGATGAAAAGATTGAAACACTTATGATTACATCCAAAGAAAAAAATATGGGGCCTCAGGTACTTTCATTTGAATATTTTTACTCCCATATTATTCTGTCTTCTTTTACCTTACAAACCTTAAATTTTTTGTTAAAATTATGCTATGAAATAGTAGGGCTTGATTAAAATTTAGGTTACCTTAGATTTAATTTTTAATTTCAGTTCTTATAATCTACATTACTGCTTGAATAGTTTTATAGTTACTGTAAATAATCTTAGTCAAGTCACTAGCATATGTCTTGTTTGATCTAACTAAATGAAAAGCGTTGCTCGGAATGCCCAGGGTTGTGGTAGTAAAAAACAAAACAACAAATAATAAAAAGTGAGCATCCTGACATTTTGTTTCTTTCGGAAACAAAGTCTAAAAAAAAATAATAAAACGGTTACTAAGTGATTTTCCTAATATTCTTCTAGTTGATCCTATAGGAAAAGTTGGGGCTTGGCTCTAGCCTGGGTAGATAGGTTCCATTTTGACATTGTACAGTGGAATCAAAACATGATAAACATATTAGTTAAAACAAATTTCAATGAAATTTTTTGGTTACTAACTGCCTTCTATGGCAGTCCATATAAACCTTATAGAATAAAATCATGGAAATTTTTAGAAGACATAAGAACAAGAATATCTAACAATAATATGACATGGGTGGTAATTGGAGACTATAATCAAGTAACTGATTAAAGTGAGAAACAAGGGGGTTTGCCTTTCAATTACAGGGAAGTTGAACCCTTTACAAGGTTATTAAATGAAGCTGGACTTTTAGATCTAGGTTTTAAAGGAAATCTTTTTACATGGAATAATCATAGAGAGGGACATGGAAATATACCAGAAAGACTAGATAAAGCATATGTGAACAATGAGTGGCTGGTTAGGAATCCTGATTGAATCTTATATCATTTTCCTCATATAGGCTCTGACCACATCCCTATAAAACTATAAATCTAAAAAATTATTTGTTCTGAGATTGAGGTGCCATTAAAAATTTTCGACATTTGATTAAAATATCAATCCTGTATGGATATCATCCATCAATCTTGGAATACTTCAAGAGAAAATGCCACAAAAGTGGTGTTATGAAACCTGAATCTTCTAAGCAATAGTCTGAGTAACTGGAAAAAATTTGTTTTCGGAGCACCCAACAGGAAAATTCAAAAGATCTTAAAGGATATCAAAACTTGAATGCTATGCACCTTAATAACCCTCTAAAACATGAACAATTAAACATAAAAACTAGGGAACTAAAAGAACTTTATGATACTTAAGAATCAATAGAAAAACAATTATCAAGAGACAATATAGTGAATCCAGGCGAAAGAAACACTAAATACTTCCATATAAAAGCTATTAAAAGACGAAAAATGAACAAATTGATTGTTTGACTGATGAGAAAGGGGATATAATTTCTGATCCACTTTTAATTGATGCACACTTAAAACAACACTTCTCTTAACTTTTTAGATCTTCTCACTCAGTCCGGGATCAAGAGATTTTGAATCTGATTCCATCTACTATTAATGTCTATACCCAATGAAACAAAAATATGGAATGTGGTTAATTCTATGAAATATAATAAACCACCAGGGCCAGAGGGGTTTCCTGATAGTTTTTTTAAACATAATTGGGAACTGATAGGAACTCAAATAGTAGATCTCATCCAGGAAATTTTTAAAACAAAACTTATAAACCCTAAATTAAATGAAACCTTTATGTTTCTCATCCCAAAATAAAACATCTAAAAACACCAAATGATTTTAGGACAATAGGATTAAGTAACACACCTTATAAAATTTTATCTAAATTACTGGAAAATAGACTAAGAATTCATCTAGAAAGGATGATATCCCCAAACCAATCTGCCTTCATTCCATCTAGACAGATTGCAGATAACATAGTGGTAGCTCATGAAGTTATTCATTCTTTAAAGAAAATAAAAAATACAAATGGGGGACTGGGAGTGAAAATTGACATGTTTAAGGCTTTCGATAGGGTAGAATGGGTCTTCTTAAATGACATTATACTTGCTTTTAGTTTCAGCAAAGAGTGGTGTGCTTTAATCCCTCAATGTTTGTCAACTGCCTCTATTGCAGTGCTGTTAAATAAAATTCCTGGGGAATTTTTCACTTCATCCAGAGGTCTGAGAAAGGGAGATCCACTATCTCCCTATCTCTTTCTCATATGTATGGAGGCTTTCTCAAGATTAATCTTAGCTAAGGAACAACAAAAAAAAATTACTGGCATTAAAATAGCTAGACATACTCAATCTTATAGTCATCCGTTCCTTGCAAATGACTGTATTTTATTCATAAAATATAGTATGGTAAGTTGTCGGAATTTATTAAGCATTTTAAATCAATTCAGCTTAGCTTCTGGGCAGTTAATAAACTTTAACAAGTCAAGTTTATTTTTCAACAATAAAATTCATTTAAGACATAAGATAATGATGATTAAACTCTTGAAAATTATAAAAATTGATATTACAGATACTTATCTAGGGGCTCCTCTGCTTGTGAACATATCCAAATTGAAATTTTTTGATACTATAACATAAAAAATAGAAAATAAAGTCCAGAGTTTCAATAGAAAGACCTTAGCTCAGACAAGTAGATTAGTTTTGAACAAATCAGCTTTGGTTACCCATTTACCAAATGGGATGTTTTATTCTCCCTAAAAAAATTACTCATCGAATTAATGCAATTCAGAGAGAATTCTGGTGGGGAAAGGAAAAAATTGCTAAAGGTTGTTATATGAAATGCTTTGATTTTTTGTGTAAACCAATAATAATGGGAGGTTTAGGTTCTAAAGAAGCAAATAAAATGAATTTGGCCATGATAGCAAAACTAGCTTGGAGACTGACTACTGAACCTAGGGCCTTATGGTCTAGTATTCTAAAAGATAAATATTTTAGGACAACATCAGTCTTCTACTCTAAAAACCACTACAATTAAACTTGGATTTGGAAGTGTATACTCATTAGGGAGTAACTTTGATTCACAAATACAATTGTTGGGAGGTGGGTGATTGGAAAATGGTAAATATTTTGGACAGATAAATGGATACCAGACCTTGATGAAACTCTTGAATAACTATGTGGTTCACAATTAAAATCTCTAACACTTGTAGCTGAGTTAATTGACTCAGATAATCAGAAGTGGAATTCTTTGAAAGTTAGAAATAGTTTTCCTTCATTTATAGCAGATAGTATTCTGAAAATCAAATTTTTTGTGGATAACAATGGTTTGTTAAAACAAGATAGATTGAGATGGTTACTAACTAAAAATGGTATCTTATTTGTGAAATCAATGTATACTAAACTACAAGATAATGGTACCAATCAAACATCTCATTCTAATGCCAAATTCTGGAACACCTTTTGGAAGCTAAATGTTTCTCAAAGAATTAAGATATTCTTATGGAAATGCATTCATAATTCCTTGCCAGTTAGGAAAATACTTATCCAATACATAAATACTATATAAAGCACATGCATTTTCTGTAATCATCAATGTGAATCACCGAAACATCTCTTTTTGACTGTTATTTTGTTAAATTTGTATGAATGTTACCACCTTTGGATGATTTAAATTTTAACCTTACTGCAGATATTCCATTTATGGATTTATATACTAACTGGATTGCAAGTAAGATGGAAAATAATATTATTAAAATTGCAGCCACCAAATGCTAGCTAATCTGGAAGGAGAGGTGTTCCAGGATTTTCTAAGAAAAATCTCAAACCAGCTTACAATTATCATTGGCTGTTATTAGGCACCTAAACTCTTAGTTTCCTGAAATTCTTGGTAGGCATACATGAAGCATATGACAAAGTAAACTCTCTGCATCACGAAGGAACTTAGATACTCAAACTTAGCCAAACAAAAAAACATGGATTCCACCATGCCTGAACCGATTTCAAATAAACTTTGATGCCTCTTGGATAGATGAAAAATACATTTACAGGATATGGTCTAATTCTGCGCTCTACAACAGGTGCAGCTATCCAAGCTGGATCCGGAACCTTCTATGCCACCATCTCTGAAGAGGCAGAGCAGTGACTCTCCTAGAAGCAGCAAAATGGGCAAATGATATGGACTGTCAACACTTCTTGATAGCGTGAGATTGCAAAGGAGTCATGGATTTTGCTCAAGGATTTTCTAATACAATCCATTAGAGAAAACATGCAGTAATATCTGAAGCCATAAGGATTTTGAATTTATGTAAGCACTTTTTGGTTTTTAGTTTTAATCATAGGAATAGTAACCAAGTCGCAGATGCTTTAGCTAAACAAGCAAGGAAACAAGATCATCACAAACAACAATAGAGATTAATGCCAAATTATATAGCTTCTGCTTTAGATTATGATTCTATGTTTTCGTCTGCAAGTTCTTTACATTTAGTTTCTGAGGATTATACCTTGTTGGGAGCTTACCATATCTCAGACTCAGACAATGAGATAAGGGAAACCAAAAGGGATAACATCCTTTTGTAACCTTCGCTTTGTTTTTATATCAATATATTAATCTTCCAAAAAAGAATAAAAAAGTATATCGTCAGGTGTATTTTATGGTTGTTTAAAACAGTCAGATACGCTGCGAATTTAGACCATTTAACATGATAAACATATGAGTCACCGATATACACAGGGCGGAGCCAGTTTAGAGTATGGTTGTGCAATTGCATACCTAGCCCAGCTGGCTCCCAAGCCCAATTATAATTATTTTGGTATATTTTTAGTACAAATTGCTCTTTAAAGCCCATTTTGCACACCATAACGTGGATATGAAATTATTTTACACCCCTTTTCTACAATCCTGATTTCGCCCCTGGATATACGTGTTAAAGTTGATCTTCACATGACTAATTGATCCTTGTGGCTACATCCGCATTATAACAACCCCTTGAGAGCAATTTGGCAACAAAGTGGAGGATGATGGTGGTTTCATAAATCATAAATCCCATGGAAAATGGGAATACAAAGGATTTGAGCAACCAAATAAGCTAAAAGAATTATAATTCCACCAACTCGGTTCCATGGATCCTACATTTAAAATTTTAGGACCAAACCCACCATTAATGAATTTTCAAGGTCGGAGATAAACCCTCAATGCTCAACAAATTTTTTAGTATTTTTCTTTTCTTTTAAACCTCTTTAGTAAGAAAAGGTCTGCTAACCGCAAACCCAAATAACTTCTGTTCTATTTCATTTCCTTGAGTTCTACATCCGTGACCACATAAGAGAAGTTGATGTCTATGATTGCTCTTCTAGATTCTCAATGTTCATCATCATTTCTGCATGCACCAAGGTAACCTCTTTGATTTACATAACTGAATTGCAGGAGCAGAACCTGAAACAACCCCCACATCCAAAACCTCACAATTGTTGTTTCTGATCAGTACCCTTACCCTTACCCCAGAATTCCCTGGGTTTCCAGATGAAGCGCCAGCGCAGCATACCATTATCAGACCCAGCCTAGGAGGTATGGTATCCAAACATTCTTAGTTATCCTTAATCTTGTTGGTTTCTAAGAAACACCCAGATCCGCAAGAGTGCTCAATGCTCAAAGCCATAGCTATTACCTTTTGACCCCCTCTGGTCCACCCACTGTCTCTCTTCTAACCAATCACTTTACGAGTAAAACCCTACACAAAATGTATGGCTTCCCCGTGGGAAATGGCTAAGAATGGGAAGCCTGGTATAATAAATACAAATATACCTGAAATAGCTATCCCCCACTAAATGAGGAATTTATTGAGCAAGTTCCATGAATGAGGGATTTGTAAGTGACCACATTTGGCGTAACTCCTTTCCTCATCATCTCATATCGCAATTCAAAAGCCTTAGCTACTTCCCCATTGACACAACACCCATGTATCAGAAAATTATAAGCCAACCTATCCGGCTTGATATTCATGCTTAGCATCAAATTCCATAACTTGAAAGCTTCATGCAATTCCCCGCTCTTGCAGTACTCATAAATAAGTATCGAATGGCTAATACAATCAGGAAAAACACCATAATAGATCATTTCCGTAAGAAGTTCTGATGCCTCTCGCATTCTACCCAATTTGCAGAAACCTCGAATAAGTATATTGTAAGTTACCGTATTTGCTAAACACCCCCTAAGCATAGATTTGTGCAGCTCCAAAGCTTTCTCCATATGTCCTTCCTTCGTGAGATTATCAAGAAAACAACCGTAAGTTACCTGATTAGGGATGGATTCTGTAGCCAACATTCTCTTACACAGCAGCTCAGCCTTTTCCACAAACCCTGCCTTACATAACCCATTTATCAGAACCGTGTAGGTCACAACATTAGGTGTGCACCCGTCTTCCATCATCTTATCCCAAAATTTGAAGGCCTCCTCAAGGTTTCCTGATTTGCAATGTGAATCAATAATACTAGTGTATACCACATGATCAGGCTTGAATCCTCGTTTATACATCTCCTTCAATAGTAGTGACAGATGCACTGTATCTCGTTGTTTGAGGGCGCCATAAATAAGAACGCTGTAGCTAACAAGATCAATGTCGACTCCTCTTGCTGCGAACTCCTTGCAAGCATTCAAGGCATCTCTTAACTTTCCTTCCTTGCAAAGCCCATGTAGAATTTCCGTAAAGCATATCTCATTCAGATTTTGGTTTCCTCTATGAAGGTCATCCACAAATTCTCTGGCTTCAGATACTCTACCTGTCAAAGAAAGACCACTTATTAGAGGTCTATAAGTATATGTATCTGGCACAAGGCCCTTTTGTATCATTTTGTCAAGTAATTCAAATGCTTTCACTATGTTTCCCAGCCTACAATGCCCATCAATCAGAACATTGTAAGTTACTTCGTTTGGGATAACATTCTGTTCCAACATCTCATTGAACAAACTATCCGCTTCAGTCATCATCTTTGCACGGCCAAGACCCCCAATCAGTGCAGTAAATGTGTGTGTGTTTGGTGGGATGCTTCTACCTGACATCTCATGATAAAGCCTAAATGCTTTACCCAGATCTTCTTCTCTACAATATCCACTTATTAATGTTGTATACGTTACCACAGTTGGTTCCAATCCCTGAATATTCATCTTATTAAACAGTGACTCTGCCTCTTTAATTCTCCCTAACTTGCAGTACCCATTCATCAAGGAATTGTAAGTATAAACAGTTGGCTTTATATCCCCCTCAGCCATTTTACGAAGAAGATGAATTGCTTCATCCATTTTTCCATTCTTGCTGTACGAATCAATCAATATTGAATATGTAACGTCATTTGCATACAGACCCCTTTCTTTCATCTTAGTGAACAATGACACTGCTTCATCCAATTTCCCACATTTGCAAAGAGAGTTCATCAGAGCATTATAAGAAAACAATGTAGGTACTAATCTCAGCTTCGCCAACTTATCAACCATAAAGAAAGCCTCTAAGATCTTACCTTTCTTTCTCAATAACTCAACTAGTGCAGAACACACAGCTTCACTAGGAACGAACCCTAAATCAATCATCTCATTCATCATATCCGACGCAATTTCCAGTTCTTCAATTTTACAAAGTCCAAGCACAAGTGTGCGATACGTTACAACATCAGCTTTCAATTTCTTAACACTCAATAAGTTCTTAACCTCAACAGCCTCTAAACCTCTACGCTCTTTACATAGCCCAAGAATCAAATTATTATAAGTGACAATACTCAATTCAAAACCACCATCGTCCTCCATCTCCTCAACAATCTTCATCACCCCAACAAAATCCTTCAATTCACAAAAACTCCTAACCACTGCCGTATAAACATAAACATCAGGCTTCACCCCAGACTTCACCATTTCATCAAACATACTCAAAACAACATCAAATCTCTTGATCTTCACTAACGCACTCAAAACCGCACTAAAAGTTCTAACTTCAAGAAACAAATCTCTCTCAATCATTAACTTAATAATCGTAACACAATCTAATACACGTCGATCTTGAATATAATTCTGAATCAATAGATCAAACCCTTGAATAGATTTAAAATTGTATTTTTCATACACATACATTAATGAATCAAAAACCTTATTAGAGCTTAACCCACGAAGAAGTAGTGTTTGAAGAACTGAATTGGCAGGCCAATAATGATTGTATTGAACTAATCCATGAATTAAAATACAAAATGATAATATTGAATGATCAAATTTTTTATGTAAACCTAAGAAATTAAAAAATCTTAAAGCTAACCTTGGATCACCACTACCATTATCATTATCAAGAAGTGTTTGAATCAGGATATTTTCAACATGCATAGGCTTTAGTCTCTGGGTAATGAATGTATTATTAAATGATTGGGACCAATTCTGTTTTCCTTTCATGATTTCTCTGAGAATTTTTATAAATCCTTCTTCTTTTTCGTCATCATTTGCGGGTGAGAAAGATTTGGGTATGTTGCATAGATTTCTGTGTTGGAAATTAGGGTTTTGAAAAGTGCGGGAACGAAGAAAAAGCTTCATTTTTTTTTAGTTTTAGGTTCATCTGTGTTGTTGTTCTTCGTTCTCAGCTAAGATGCAGAAACTATGAAACTTGGATTAGATGCTTATCAAACCTAGATTACATTCCGTAGTCCTACCCGTTTATCTGGACCCGGTACTGAATACGGACTATTTTGGTCCATAATCATGGCTGGTACGGGGCTGCGGAACTAACTGGGTAGTCCAGTGGGCCAAAGGTTGATTCTCATTTATTTTATTTTTTTGAAGCAATCTCACACATCGAAATCACTTTTTTTTAATGAAAGAAAAAGATAAACCATACAACCATCACATTACACCATAAACTCCCGTGCGGAATTGTCTTGGTATATCTAAGATATAATCGAAGAGATAAAATTAAGAATGCACCAAATAATTTATTGTACCGTTCAATATTTTTATAAGGAGGAAAACCAAGCAACTGATGGTCTCGCTAACCATGCCGTTGATAGCAGCCAGATGAGAAATTTATCAACAAAGATCTTGGACCAGACAATCCTAACTTTTCTTACTTAAGTCGTATTAAATGACTTTATGGATACCACATACCCACGTATAATCATTATCTAGTTTAATAAAATTCATGCTTCAGAAAAAATAAAATCACATTACAACATTACAATTGTAACCGATACATGGCTGCATCCCAATCATATGGGATGCTGCTTACAGTCAAAATGCCTGAACCAGATACCGACAAAGTAAGTAAAGCTTTTATTTGCAATATTGTATTTTCTAAGGTTTTTCTTCTTCTCTCAAATGCGATGCCATTTCTTTCTTTCCACACTACCCAAATTATAACATATGTCAGCAAATTCCATAAAATTTTATCTTTTTCCTATACCTTAATAAAACACCAAGCTTCAAATTTTTTAATCAAAGTCTCTTATATACATCAAGATATCTTGAAAGATTTATAAAGGAGAACCATAATTTTCTTGTATATTAAAAAAATATTATGTGATCTTCATCTTTTTTTTTTCCTTTTCACACATTTACATATGATGCTTAGTATGATTATTCTTCTGTGCTGTAAGTTTCTAAGAGTGAGTAATGAATTATGAAATGCATACCAAATTAGGATTGATATCTCAGGGGGAACTTCTTTCATCCAAGTGTGGTTTGAGAAGTCCATTGGCATCCTCCTGATTGTAAGCTTCGTGACATCTCTTGTTTTGAATTTCCTTCCAGTTGAACCAAAGCAATTTAATGCATCCTCATTGTCATTTATTTAGAAGACTCAATTTCCAGCTATCAGTATCCTTGTCCACCCATGCATTCACTTACAAAATACCACTTTGTTTTTGATTTTCTATATATAATTGAGAATGACTCTTTCAAGATACCATCTCCCTTTCAATTTTCATCCAAAAATAGGAGTCCCTTGCAATTTCACAATGATATACTCATGTGTTTTTCCAGCTCAGTTTTGCTCTTCAAGATTTCCTTCCATATCACTTTGCCTAGAGAGATATTCACGTCCACAAGTACTTGAGTACCAATTTTCTTGCTAGTTCGTTGATGCACCACATTTCTCCATAAAACTTGATTTTATTTCATTTGCAATTTTGCATATCTCCGCAACCACTTTGCGTGTGTAGTTTTATTAGTTGTTCTTAGATTATTTATGCCTTAACCTCCATGTTTTTTATTTTTGAAAATCTTTGTCCATGAGACCCAACACATTTTTATTTTGTTGTCTTTAGAAATCACTGGTTCTGATTCCCCTGTTGATCATTTAGGGAAAAAGAAAGAAAGAAAGAGGTTAGGACAATTGAGCAGGCTGTAGATGTATTTGTAATGCTGACAGTGCCAATATATACATATATATTTCTGCTACCTACAAGTCTAGGTAGCTAGGAAAATAAAGAAGGAAAAATTCCCTCCCACCCCGACGCTATAACGAGTTTCATACTCATTTGTTGGTATCATCACCCAACTACTTTACCACTATATTATAATGAGTTCTACTATTGCAAGACTAATATATATAAATTAGGCCAAGCACTATGATGAGGCTTATTTCTTATCCATAGCTTAATTAATGCTAGGCAAAAGAGGAATCCAAAAACAATCACTATGGTGGGGAAATTTCGCATAACTTACTGGACGATGCTTGATTTCCGTCAAAATAATGCTTTAAGGAAACTGAGTATTCGTCTCAGTAAACTGGTTAGGTTTTTTATACAAGAACACGCGAGTTTTCCTTTATTCTGCTATTCTAAACTTTTTTTGCTTTCTCTTCCACTCTCAAACCTTTTTTTTTCCCCCAATTGATTTTTAAGGTGTTTTAAGTCGAACAGTTGCATGAAATTAATAGGGTTTGCTTCATACTTATTGGTGATTCTATTGCATCTTTCAATTCCGAATTCGATCTACAAAATCATCAAAGGTAAGTAATTATATTTATAGGGTTTATAATGTAATTTATTTTTTGATAATCATGAATTTTTTGATATTAGATTGATTAGTTATATTTTAAACAACTCAATTACAACATTCAAACGTAGATATAGTATAAAATCCATGATCATTACTAGTTTTGTGATGTATTATTGATCAAATGCCTATTTGAAATAAAATTATTACTATTTTATTGGTGTTGAATGTTGATTGTACCCAACTTGATATAGGGTATTGAGAAATTGAAATTGAAATTGTTGTTACAAAGGTATAATATGAGTTTTATGCGTGCATATGTGAGACATATATACGAAATTGATTTGGATACTTCAAGTGATGAATAAGAAAAATCCGTGATGTTGTTTCAGCTAATGGCATTCAATGTTCGTAGGCGTATTATTCGTCAACCGGTGCCTAAGGAAGTGCAGATATGATCACGACTTACCCGAAATCGAATGTGACATGATGGGAAAATAAAGAATGATTATTTCACTCCCGGAACTGGTTATACTTCAAAACAATTCAAACAATGCTTAGGCATGGATGACGAATTATTTGAGTACTTGTTAGGAAAATTACTTGAAGTGGACGAAGAATAGCATCAACATCCGGATGCAACTGGTGTAATGGGGCGTTCTACACATATGAAATTAGTAGCCGTGATGAAATGTTTGTGCAAAAGTACAACCGATGATAGTATCGATGACTACTCGTATGGGAGCCATAACAACATACTATTTTCTAAAGATATTTTTCAACACAATATGCAACTATTTTGGACAACCATATACTTCCGCGAACCTACTGCTGAAGATGTGAAGAGGTTGTTAGCTTAGAATGCCAAGCGAGGATTTTCAAGATTGTTGATGAGTGTGTAAACACGATTTTTTTACACCTTAACTTACATTTATTTAGTTCTCTATTTTCTTTTGCATATTTGATGTTTTATTTAGTTTTGCAGTTTTTGTACGAAATAAAGCTCGGTGGACCCAAACACATAATTTTGCTCATAAAATGGATTAAAATTGAGGTCAACTGCAACGTCGCTGTACTGACTTTTTAAAAGCATGGATGTTCAATGATACGTGTTGTAAGTGCAACAAATTACTCGATATATTTTCCAATGATTATCTAGTAATATAGCGGTAGTAAGGATCGTTCCCACAAAGAGCTGTGTAATTGATATGTTATTTAGATTAGCAAAACTAGAATAAATACTGAAAAAGGGTATTTGTAAAATTAATTAAATAAAAAGAACAACAAAAAGATAATAAGAAAGAAATATGATTAGGGAACCATTCGCCGTTACCAAAGGTTGACTCGAGTAGTATACTTATCTATCTTTCGTCAGAATCAATTATCACCAACCGTAGAATAGCATATAGATCAGTGATATCCCCAAAGATCCTTTTATCACCGGATACGGAAGCTCTCGACTACCAGAATCCAACTGAGCCACCAAGTAGTGGTTCACTCAAGGTGTAACCCAATCAAATGCTTTAGGATTTGTGAATTTCGGTTGATCCCAGTAGTTAAACTCTTAGATCAAGGTCCACTTACTGGTGTTGTCTTTACTCGCAAGTGCTTCACAAAATCCCTCTGCAAGGTCTCGTGATTTCTACTTCTGTACGAGTCGATGGACGATTACTTATCTCATAACTCAGTACTAGCATTAAATTGATCAATAGATTAATCCAATTGTACACTTGAACAATCTAGAAATCAATAATAAACCCTAGATATAATGAAAACAATCGATAATGATAAAAACTCTGAATAAATTTATAAAACTAATAAAATATTACGCCCGAAATATTGAAATCATCCGTAATCAAATAAAAATTAGCAGCACATGTTGCAAAAAAAAAAAAGAAATATCTTGGTTTCCCCCTAAAGGGGTAAACCCTAAAAATATAAAACAAAACCTTTCTTCTCTCTTTATTTCTCTCTCTCCAAAGTATATCTTTAACCTGCGGCTACTCAATGATATTTATATGCCACGAAGTAGTTCACCTCACACGCCAAAATCCGTTCTTGATAAAAATTCAAAGTCGGTTAAGTGGAGTCATGAATCCGTGAAATTAATTGCTAATGATTCAATGCTTCTCGGGGTAAGCTAAAAGAATGAACAAGGCTTCTTATTGGTTGGAATATTAGTAAGATCCAAATGGATGGCTGTGTCTTCTCTAGCACTCATTACGCATCTAGTTTGATACTTTATTTTGTAGCAAATTCTCACCTTCACCTTATACGCGTGGGAAAGTTTCTCAAAGAGATAACTCTCTCTACTCTCGCCCTATATCCTCTTAAAATTCAGATAAGGAAACTTGTGAGGGTATGTAATCCCTAACAACACGTGTTCAAATAATGTGGAAGGAGTATCAGATTATGATGGAACAAGAAGCACCGAAACAGAATTCTTTGATAAGTACTGAAGCAGACATCTGAAATTTTGATAAGTACTGAAACAGATAGCATCATTGCATGATCAACACATAGGTTGCGGGAAAGCATGGTACACTGCACGAAATAGACAGTTTCGTTGCATGACTAACACACAAGTTGCGGAAAAGCCTGACGCAATAAAGGGAACTGGCAAACATCGATGCATGATGGATACGTCTCGATTTTACAGGTTGCGGAACAAATGAAACTAAAGCATGACAAATCACTTTCATTAGCCACATGTCAGACATGCCATAATTCAAATAAGACCGCAACGTTCATCCAAATCCAGAAACAACAATTTGAGTACGAATACGCAGAAGAGGAGCGGGATACCAAGCGAGAAACTAAGGGAAATACGAAGTACGCAAATCAAGTCTTGCGGGAAATACAAATAAGTCTTGCGGGATACACTTTGTTCCAAAGACTAGATAAGAACTAATAGGTAGAAAGTTAGATTGGAGGGACCCATGAAATTTGCTATAAATACCAAACTATCAAACAGAAAGAGGGACTGGATTTTTTTTTAGAGATTTTGGCTAAAGGCATAGGATTAGAGCAAAGATTTAGGTATGAGTATTATGTTAATTATAATGTTAGTTCATTAATTCTTTGATATTTACTTAATTCAAATTGTAGTTCATCCCCTTGTAACATATAATCATGAATAAAAATCATCCAAATCCTTTATCACCCGTGGATTAGACAATTTGATTGTCGAACCACGTTAAATAATTGTGTTGATCCATGTATCAATTTCTTGTTCTAACTGTTATCATGTTTCGCCTTTATTATAAGAGGATTGATTTGATTATGTTTCTGACTCTAATGGTTGTGATCCAAAGACCAGATTTTTGGTAGTCACAATTTGGCGCTAGAAACATGGAGGTAGTAAAGAATTTATTCTACCTGTCCAAATTTTCATCTTTAAAATCTTGAATCTTGTTATATTAGAAAACCCCTTTTCTTACATATACTACGATTTTAAGTGATATGTCAAAATTTTACATATAATTTTTCTCCAAAATTTTTTCAACTAATTGTATAGATTAAAATTGTATTGCAGCTATCTAGTTTCAATTCTTGTCAAAATAGTAAAATAAGTTTTGAATTTAATTTCTGAACTTGCTTCTGTTTTGTTTGCAAAAAATGATTTGATGAACTTATAAAACCTGAGTTAAATTGGAAAGTTATCTAGCTATTATGTGATATATCAAATTTTAGCTAAATGTTTTCTATCAGTCAAATTATTTTTATATATATATACATATTGCGGAAGTTAAAATGTGTTATGAAACACATGTCTCATTATCTGAACTCTTGTTAGAACATTGACAAAGAAACTTCTACGACAGCACAAGATTGAACAAAGAAGATATCATAATATTCCAAAAGAAATTACATAAATGAAAACAATTGCAAATATAACCGTACAAGAACAAGATGTTGATACAAGAAATTTGGGAAATCATGCAATAGAGACTCTTCCAGAAAGAAAAATAGTAGAGGAATCCCAAGGACCACAACCCTTGGATGCTCAGGAAAACATTCAAGTTAATCAATCAATTAACCATCCACATGAAGAAGCATCACATAACAGGGTTGACCCCATTAATCAACTACTTGAAGAAATGAATGAAATGCGCAAGGTTCAAAAAACTTGTACAGAAAAAATTGCTCTCTTAACCCAAGAAAATCAGATGCTTAGAAATAAAGTCCAACAAGATGCGGAAGCATCAGCTACCCTGATACAGGGGCAAGAAGTAAGCTCAAACAGATCCGCAAAAATTAAAGCAAGGATTAATAAAAATCAAAGATTGATGGTAGTGGAACCCGCACATGACACATATTTTCATTCAAAACAAAACAAGATAAATCAGCGGTATGAACATGATGGACTAGATTTTGATGATTCAGAGCCGCAAAACAACAAATTGCAAAAATATTTTGAGGACTTGGAACAAATGAGAGAAGAAATCAAAGCTTTGAAAAATAAACAAGAGGGAGGATGACTTCAAGAAGTGCTAAAAGAGGCTAGTAGAACACCATTGGCCTCTCACCTTGCGCATGCGTCTATTCCGCGTAAATACAATCTTCCCATCTTCGAATGTTATGATGGGACAAAGGATCCAGCGGCTCACTTAAAATACTACAACCGTAATATGACCCGTTGGGAACAGAATGATACTATCATGTGCCAATATTTTTCTTCAAGTTTGAAAGGGTCAGCATTAACATGGTATGGTAATCTTCCAGAAGGGTCAATACATTCGTACGCACAATTGACTCTTAAATTCCTAGAGACGTACATGTATAATAAACCCGCAAACGTTGGGATGGACAAGTTATTTGCCCTTGCGTCTTGGACATATGAGACTATCCGAGACTACACATATCGATGGCAGACGATCTGTCAAGCAATAGGAAATGTTAATCCAGAAATTTCTATTAATTGCTACAAATGGGGAATAGCCAACCGCATGAGCCCACTCTTTGTAGATATTCATGGAGAGAATCCGAAAACCGAAGGAGACCTCAGGGTGATTATTGAAAAATATGAAAGGTTGCAGGATATTCAAAAATAACATCCAAGAATAATTTTCCAACATCAGAGAGTTCCCAACATAGCAAATTTTGTGGAACCATCAACAAGTTCCGGAAAGCGGGTTGCGGGAGAAAATTCGTATATTGAATTCAAGCGAGGTAGAGCGGATGAGGAAAGAAGGTTCAATCGGCAATCTGAAGATCGGGTTTTACTAAACTCAATACCTCATATCCAAAAATTCTAAATGCAATCAAGAATAAGCAAGATTTTGAATGGCCATGGACAAAAGGAAAGCAATCATCATACACACAGGGTTCAAAAGATTATTGTGAATATCATTGCTTTCATGGCCATCCCACAAGAAGATGCAAGAATTTAAAATTGTAAGTCCAAAAATTGATGCAGGAGAGCTGAAAGAATTTTTTTATTTACCCAATCCTCCACCAAGGCTCAACATGGGAAAAACTATAAATATTCCACAGAATAACCGAACCATCAATATGATTTCCTATACCGAGTCAAGTCAATCATCTATGAACGGAACTATTGATAAGAAGCTGAGTAAAAGAGTTCACATACATGAAGTTTTCAAATTTGGCAGAAGAGTCACAGAAACATGGGAGGAATGGATGGCTTCCCTATTAACTTTTTCAGCGGACGAAGTTGATCAAGAAATCGAAACACACAATGATCCGCTGGTGCTCACTTTACCAGTGTCTGGGTGGAATGTGAAAAAGATCCTCATGGATGGGGGACGTTCCCTTAATGTGTTATTTTATGACACATTCCAAAAAATAGGATTAAAGGACGATCAACTTACACCTTCTTACTATACTAATTATGGGTTTAATAGGATAACATCAAAGCCAAAAGGAAAAAGTTTACTTGATGTTATGGAAAGACCAATAAACATTTTGACTAAATTCAGTGTAGTAGAGGCACCGTCTCCATATAATGCCATCATTGGTAGACATTGGGTCCACCAATTGAAAGGAGTGACCTCAACATATCATCAGTACTTGCGATTCCCAACACCACAAGGAGAAATAGAAATAAAGGGGGATCAGAATGTTGCAAGATCTTGCATCCTCGCAGAAATTCACATGAATGAGGAACGAGCTCAACAACTGCAAAAGAAAAAGAAAGAATGAAAAATAAAAGCCAAAGAAGAAGCAATAAATCAATACTTGATTGAGACTGTGGGAAGATGGTCAGTAAATGAAACAAATAAAGACACTGCTTCGGAGAAAAACATACCAAAAACTGTCAGGGGCAGTATTCCAGAATAGCAATTAAAGGGAGCTCCCACACTTTTAGGAGCTCCCAAATCCACTTTTTCAGCAGTTGAAGTAACCAAGAATGTCAATATAGGAACAGAAGAAGCTCTGAAAATAATCAAGAGTGGAACATTAATGGAATCAGAAAGGGAACATGATTTGGTCACTCTACTTAGAGATTATGTGGATATTTTCGCATGGAAAATGGAAGATATGCCAGGCATTGATCCGAATATCGTTCGTCATGAATTACATATACATCCGGGTACTACACCATTTCGGCAGCGTATACGCAAAGTGGCGCCAAAGTATCATTTATCGGTTGAAAAGGAACTAAAGAAACTCATGGATGCGGGATTTATTCGAGAAGTACGGTACCCAACCTAGATATCCAACATGGTAATTGTACCAAATAATGGAGGAGTAAGGATTTGTATAAATTTCACCAATTTGAACAAGGCATGCTCCAAAGATAGTTATCCGCTCCCTAGCATTGATTAACTAGTAGATGCAGTTGAAGGGCATGAGGCTTTATCTTTCATGGATGGACAATCAGGGTATAATCAAATTGCTTTAGCTTAAGAAGATCAGGAACATACTGCATATTTTACCCACACGGTTTGTACTGCTATACTAGAATGCCATTTGGGTTAAGGAATGCGGGAGCAACTTATCAACGACTGGTTGATACAATCTTTAAACCATGGATAGGCCGCACCTTGGAAGTCTATGTAAATGATATGTTAATAAAAAGTAAACTTTCAAAGGATCATTTACAAGGTTTGAGATAAATATTTGAAGCTCTACGAAAATATAAAATGAAAGTTAATCAGGACAAATGCATTTTTGGAGTTACATCAGGAAAGTTCTTGGGTTACTTGGTCACAAAAAAGGGGGATCGAAGTTGATCTAACAAAAATACAAGCGATTGTTAATAAGCCATCTCCAAGGAATGTAAAAGAAGTACAAAAATTAAATTGATGTTTAGCCACACTTAGAAGATTCATTGCCAGATCATCAGACAAATGTAAACCATTTTTTGACACACTGAAGAAGAAAAGCAAATTTGTATGGAATGAAAATTGTGAGCAAGCCTTTCAAAAAATCAAAGCTTATCTTGCCACATTACCCCCACTACAAAAGCCAAAGCCTGAAGAAGTATTGGCCTTGTACATAGCTGCAACAGAAGATGCTGTAAGTGCGGTGTTGGTACGAACAAATGAGAAAGTAGAGAAACCAGTGTACTACATCAGTAAAACTCTTAATCTCGCAGAAAGGAATTACACCAAAATTGAACAATTGATATTAGCACTGGTTTTTGCTACACAGAAATTGCGCACATATTTTCCAACACATTATGTGCGGGTACCAAGTAAAGCTCCGTTAGAGTCCGTACTAAAGAATGCAGGAAAAGTAGGGAGAATAGAAAAATGGAATGCACAACTGGAACAATTCCATATCTTATTTGAAATACAAACTGCACAAAAATCACAAGTCTTGGCAGATTTCCTAGCGGATTTACCACTAGATGATGATTTTTTGAAATCCAAGGTTTGCCCGGAATAAAAGATGATGATTCCCAAGATATTCCGAGTTCTGTAAACTCCCGCAGATGGGAAGTATTTGTTGATGGGGCACGGAATAAAGAAGCAGCGGGAATTGAAATTGTGATTACAACCCCTATAGGAGATCAGATGGTACATGCATTTCGTCTTGAGTTCGGTGAACATACAAATAATATAGTGGAATATGAGGTTGTGGTTCATGCCCTTCGGCTTATCATTGAGTTGGGAATAAGTGATGTACGGCTTACAAGTGATTCACAATTGATAATACGACAGGTTGAGCTGAAATATCAAGCGTTAGATGAAGACTTGATAGAATACAAGAACCTTGTTCAAAAATTGGCATCCCAAATTCCAAACATAATTTTTTCGACATTTATCCCGAGAGAATAATCGCCATGCTGATGCATTAGCATTCATTTCTTTAATGATAAAAGATCAAAATACATCAATAGTCAAAATTAGGCGAATCTATGAGCCATCAATAAAGTTATGTGCAGTCGAAAACATGGAAGAAGAAGTTGGTGAAGATATTGAAGATGCAGCCATTAAAGATGATGCAAACCTTCCACAGAAACTAGAAAATGAATCATCTGAAGAATATTGGAGGCTCCGGATACTTCAGTACTTACAAAATGGGATGTTGCTCGCAGACACTAAAGAGGCAAGGAAAGTGCAATCAAAATCTGCAAATTATCAGTTAGGGGATAAAATTTTGTAACACAGATCTTTTTTGGGACCGTTACTTCGGTGTTTGTCACAAAAAGAAGGACAACGTATTCTCACAGATATATATTATGGATATGCGGGAAATTATAGTGGAAGACGATCACTCGCACTGAAAGCAAAAACGTAAGGCTATTACTGGCCATTTATGCATAAAGATGCGAAGAACCTAGCAAGAAGGTGCGAACAATGTCAACGCTTTGCAAAGAGAATTAAAGCTCCCGCAACAGAACTTAATTCTGTACTCAGCCCATGGCCGTTTGCAAAATGGGGAGTAGATATTGTTGGGCCCTTAGTGGAAGGCACGCAAAAAAGAAAATATTTGATTGTAGCAACTGATTATTTCACTAAATGGGTTGAAGCCAAAGCTCTTGTTCGCATTAGGGATACATATGTTTTCAAGTTTTTTTCGAAGATATAATTTGCAGATTCGGAATCCCGGTAGCTATAGTCTTGGATAATGGACAACAATTACAAGGGAAAAATATTGATATGCTTTTCGAAGCATTTAATATCCAAAAGAACAAGTCCACTACACTTTATCCTCAAAGTAACGGACAAGCTGAAGCTACACATAAAACTATTGCCATGATCTAAAAAAGACTCTAGATGGACATCATAAACGATGGTGCGAACAACTTCATAACACTTTGTGGGCATATCACACGACAAGAAGAGAAGCCAATGGAGAATCACCATTTCTTCTTACTTATGGAGCGGAAGCAGTTATTCCAACGGAAATTTTAACCACAACAAGGACATAAGCATGGGAAAAGAATTTAAACACATATTCAATGCTTGAGAAGTTGGATGACTTAGAAGAAAGAAGGGAGGTTACGCTCCAAAGAATGAAGAATTATCATAGAAGACTGACAAGAGAATATAACAAGAAAGTCAAGTTGCGGAATTTTGTTGAAGGACAGTATGTTCTGCGAAAAATACCAGAATATCAAAGAGACAAAAAAACAACAAAATTTGCACCCACATGGGGAGGACCATATGTCATACAAGATATTACGGGACAAGGTTCATACCACTTGCGGAATATGAATGGAGAAATCTTACGGCATCCTTGGAACGCACAATATCTCAAACCATATTACCCATAATCAACAATGTAATCATACAATAATTTGGCTTCATACTAGATAAAGCAGAACAAATGTAATCTCTCTAGAGAGTCCATATAAATGTCTATGAGTATATGACTATTGGATCTTTCGCCACAGAGATGCCTAACATGACATTAATTATTGTATTAGGTAGTCTCCATTTCAGGAGGTGCTCTAGGGACCGCATCCTAATTTCCTCCTGGCCAGAGAGAAGTTAGACATGCGCTTCAACCCTCAAAGTAACTCAAGGTACAAAATTGCCTTGCGGTTAATCAATGCCCACACTCAATCAATGACTAACAATCAATATATATATTATTAAATTATTTTGTAGGAAAAAAAATACGAGACAAAAAGAAAGTACAAATACAATTTGAAAGAAGGAAAAACTAAGGAATGGGAAAACAATGGAAAAACTAAAGAGCGGGAGGTTTTGAACTAGAAGGAGGATGTTGAGGGATTTCTTTACGGCTATAGACTTTGGTGAATCCATCATACTTGACTTTATCAAGAGTGTTGTTGATCGCTTTTGCAACTCCAACACGAGCTTCAATCATCAGCCAAGAAATATGAGCTTTTGCGGATTCAAGCTCCTTCTTGCACTTATCTACCTCGGCTGCAGACTTTTGGACACTTCCCTCCAAAAAAAGTCTTTTCCGACGCTCCGAAGCCAAGTCACGAGCCAAGCTTTCAACCTTCAGAGTTTCCAGCTACCATTTGTCCTCCGCCTCTTTAGTTTTAGAGGATAAAAGTTCCAGCTGATTTTGCGCCTCATTAGCCTTGGAAGTAACAAGCTCCAGCTGCCCTTTGATTTCTTCACTTTAGCATTAGCAGCATCAAGCTCCCCTTCAGCCCTAGCATCTCTTGAGGCCGCATCTCTGAATTTTTCTTCAAAACCTGTAATAAAAATAACAAGTTAATCAATGCAGAAATAATATTCAACTTCAAGTATGCAATAAAATAAGAAACCTCTTGCGAGGATTCAAACTCTTTTAATCCGTGAGCCATTTCGTCTTTAGAAACATCAAGGAAATCATATTCTCCTGAAAGTTTCTAATAATTGTCAGTGAGTTGCTGAAGATCTTGACGACTCTGATCTAAATCCGTTTGGTTCAATAAATTATCATCCCGCAACTGATTTGATTTTTTTATACACTTTTCTATCTCTCTATGCAAGCAGAAAATATCACTTTCATGATGAAGAATGGTGTCGGATAAGCTACGAATTTTAACTTGAGCATCCGCAATTGCGTTCCCTTTGGCATGAGCATCTGAAGATGAGTTATCTCTATCCTTAATCAGTTGCGCCATATAAAAAGAAAGCTGAGAGTTGTGATGTGACCCGGAACGAGAAAATCCGGCAAGGATGTTCTGGCGTTCCACACAGAGTATGCAATTCTCTTCTTCCAATCTCTCTGACAGTGCCCGCTCTTCAAGAACACAATCCTTAGTCCACATCAAAATAGCATTATACTCCTCCTTCTTGCAGATATAATTTCCATATAAAAGCCGGTGCTTCGATTCTAGTTCATTGTACTTCAATATGGCTTGATTTTTTTTATCAAGCAGGTCATTAAATCTTTCCTTGATCCCCATATTTTCATTATTGATTTTTAAAACATGTTCTGTCAAGCGCCTACCTCTAAGTTGCAGCCTAGCCACAAGGTCTGAATCCCCCGATGATCCCATAAAGTAATTCAGAAAACATGTAAATAAAGTAAGAAAAATGACATGAGAGGAAAAGTGTTAAACCTTAATTTTGAAGATCTTGTAACTGCTGACGAAGCGTAGCATTTTCCCGCTTCAAGTCCGCAGCTTCTTCCTCCACAATCCTAAACTGGGTCTCCATCATCATGGATCGTCCTTTATAAAACTTATAAGCCACATATGCGGCGTTTTGACCCTGAGCGAACTGCAATTTACAAAATTAAAGTTAAGTAAAGATGAAAATAAAGCGAAATTTAAAGTCATCAAAGTAATAAAAATACTTGCAATAAAGCTTGTTGCGGGAAAGAGTACGCTTCACCATCCGCAAGAGCAATTGTCTTCGCCTGAGAGGAAGGAAAGTTCATGTCGAAGAAGGGCTTGACGGGATGGCCTTGGCCTTTTAACCAGACTTCTTTTACTACGTCATACGATGCAGACTGCATGTATTCCCGCAGCTTGGCGACTGTAGAGCTATCTGCTTTCATCGGCTGAAAATCACATGGAACGGACAACAACTCCTTGGACATAAACCAGCGGAAGGCCTCCTCTTCCTTGTCCATAAGATTCTCATCTCCTGCTATCCTTTTACCTTTATCCCTCTGCGGGATTTCTTCGCTCATTTGAACTGCGGATGTGCTTATAACATGACCCTCGGAAGAAGCTGCTTCCATTATACCAGCTGTCGGTTCACCCTCCACAATTACGACATTTGACGGATCAACCTCTTCTACCGCAGCACTTCCCGGTTCACCCTTAACGGAAAGATCCTCCTTATCAGATGAATCATCTTCACTCGTAGAAGGTACGAGAAGTTCTTCTCCAAACAAGGGAGAAAACTGAGAAGTGAGGAAGGAAACCTCAGCATCTGCGGACTGGATCAGACAATTGTCCTCAACGCCTGTAGCCTCCACCGCAGCAGCAATCGACTCTGTGGGCACAAAATTTGTCACCTGAAGCGGGACATTCTGTCTTTCTTCATTTCTTTCAGGTACAGAGCTATCCTCAGCTCTCAATATTGGTTGACCATGAGGAGAATCACGAATTTCCCCTTCCTCCCTATCAGTGGAAGCACGGGGCGCAGCCTTAGCTTTCTTCCGACCCTGTCAATATACCGCAAGAACTCATTAAATAAAATTCATATGGATCAGAAGAATTCATTTGGATAAAGCAATACCTTTTCTGCTGGAGTTACGGCTTTGCGCTTAACACCCGAATCAACTTCCGGGCCTGCTTCAGCTTGCGGCTATAAGAAAGAGGAAAAAAAATTAGAAAATGATTAAAACATGATGTAAAAAAAGATAGAGAGAATTCTACGTACCACATCGTCAAGCGAGAAAGAAAAACCTGTGAAGTTTAACTACCAAGGGAAGTAAGGATGAAGACGGGATGAAAGGTTGCATACCACACTTTCTGGAACAGACCCGTAAACCCATGGACCTTCAATTATTAGGGGAGTGCGGTACCACCTGAAATCATGATCATCTCAAATCTTTTCCCGTAAAAGCTCATGCGTCCCAGGGATAACATACAACTTAGAATTGTCAATCTCCCAAATTAGGCGAAATCCTTCACCACCTCTACGCCCTGGACCGACACCCCACTTCTTGTAATTTTTCACTGCCATAGAATCCGCATACGTAGCATGAAAATTATCTACGGTGTAATACTCACGTTCCACAGGGTTAGGAACGTAACATGAGAAATTTGTTTCTCCTCTGCTGCGTTTACTACATTCATCTAGCACACGCCACCAGTTCCCGTTGTATTGAGCGATGGACCGGACAAAACCGTGCTTGGACTTATTACGGCTCGCAAGAACTTCATATTGAAAAGAGTTCCCGCTATGGTATATAGGAAGCTTTAAGCCCGCATCTAACGCTCCCGCCGTAATTAACAATCTGTTGTCGCTGTACTCAAATTTCCTTATCATCTCAAGCGAAATTTCATCTCCTTCAGCAGGATCGCAAAAGGAAACTTTAAATTGATGAAGGTTGTGCTTCTCTTTAAACTCCGCAATGTTCATCAACCTAAAACCCAAGTTTTCGTTTAAACGCTTATTTTTAGAAGCTGGTCTGTTGGCCGCAAAAGATACGTCATCGATCCTTACTAAGTTATATGGTTGAACTCCTAAACTACCAGATTCATCTACCACCTTCTTCCTTCTCACAGCATATCGAGATGACTTCCTTTCTAAAGGATGATCATCCTGATGAGAAGCATCACCAGCAACTTTGTTATCAGTTTTCCTAGTCATGATAAATTTTTATCTACATATGAAAATAAGAGAAGATGAGTTCATCATGATAAGAAGTAAGAACAAAACAGAAACTCTACAGAACAAAAGAACAACAAGATGTTCACTGAATCAGAATACAGACAAGTAAACAATTTTCTGATCAAGAAAAGAAAAGGATCATGATTCAATAGAACAATCAGACATCAAAACAAAAATATCATCATCATCATTCACTCCTAAAAGTTCAGTTAAGAAGATTAACAGACAAACAGATACATAAAAGAGAAAAAACAGAAATCAAATCACAAGAGTAGATTACAAGAATTACCTGTAACGAAGTAAAAAAAAGTAATCAAGTCAAATAATTGGATGAAAAGAAGACCTGATCCCAATGCGAGAAATCCTTGATCAACACAAGGTAGAAGAATCACAGAAGAATCACTGAAAAGTCCAAAAGAATGAAAAACAACAAAAACTTTAAAAAGAAAAATAAAAAGAAGATGAAGAGTGAGAAGAGAGATGTAACCAGCTTTGTATTAAATAGGAAAAGACTAAAACTGACGAAACCGTCGAAAAAAGGAAGTGAAAGAGAGAAAAACTTTATTAGAGACCTGATTTACTCGAAACCGTCAAAATCGTCAGAAAAAGTTAAACGTGTAAACGTGGGAAGAAAATTTATTAGTAGCGTGAAAATCGGGAAAAGTAAAGCTAAACGTGGGAAGTAAATTTATTACTGGCATAAAAATCGATAAAGTAATGATTGTTTTTCCTTTTTCAAATTTTTACCATGTGTTAAAAATTCAAAAGAAAAAAGGGGCAAATTGTGAGGGTATTAAATCCCTAACAACACGTGTTTAAATAATGTGGAAGGAGTATCGGATTATGATGGAACAAGAAGCACCGAAACAGAATTCTTTGATAAGTACTGAAGCAGACATCTGAAATTTTGATAAGTACTGAAACAGACAGCATCATTGCATAATCGACACATAGGTTGCGGGAAAACATGTTACAGTGCGCGAAATAGACAGTTTTATTGCATGACTGACATACAAGTTGCGGGAAAGCATGACATAATAAAGGGAACTGACAAACATCGATGCATGATGGACATGTCTCGATTGTACAGGTTGAGGAACAAATGAAACTAAAACATGACAAATCACTTTCAATAGCCACATGTCAGACATGCCATAATTAAAATAAGACCGCAACGTTCATCCAAATCCAAAAACAACAATTTGAGTACGAATCCGCAGAAGAGGAGCGGGATACCAAGCGAGAAACTAAGGGAAATACGAAGTACGCAAATCAAGTCTTGCGGGAAATACAAATAAGTCTTGCGGGATACATTTCGTTCCAAAGACTAGATAAGAACTAATAAGTAGAAAGTTAGATTGGAGGGACCCATGAAATTTGCTATAAATACCAAACTCTCAAATAGAAAGAGGGACTGGAATTTTTTTAGAGATTTTGGCTAAAGGCATAGGATCAGAGCAAAGAGTTTAGGTATGAGTATTGTGTTAATTATAATGTTAGTTCGTTAATTCTTTGATATTTACTTAATTCAAATTGTAGTTCATACCCTTGTAACATATAATCATGAATAAAAATCATCCAAATCCTTTATCACCCGTGGATGTAGACAATTTGATTGTCGAACCACGTTAAATCATTGTGTTGATCCATGTATCTATTTCTTGTTCTAAGTGTTATCATGTTTCGCCTTCATTATAAGAGGATTGATTTGATTATGTTTCTGACTCTAATGGTTGTGATCCATAGACCAGATTTTTGGTAGTCACAAAACTAGTTCCCCATCTTTCTCAGATTCTACTCACAGCCCCACATCTCACTATCTTCTCGCATGAAAACTTCAATCTCTTGCTGCAATACGAATCTAGTTAAGACTCATGTCTTTTATCCCTGACTTGTCTCAGCCGAAATCTATCCATCCAAACTCTTCTCAACTAGCCAACTGAACCATGATCCATGGTACACAACGACAGAACTCAACCACAAAAAGCTTACCTTCCCATTCACTATTCTCGACCAACAATCTTGGTTTGAATCCAAATATGAGACTAAGCCAACTCTCACAACAAATCCACATCGAGCTTCATTGTATCTTCATTGATTGTCATAAATGGATAAAGCCATATTTTCTCATATCGACCGTCGTCAACCTTTCATTAGCATCACTGCCATCATCTTCCATCAAGTATCGAAATCACAGGCTCCATCATCAACTCCCTTCGTCTCTGCCATCAATCAAACTGCTAACAGTGAATCACTCGAGCAAAGCTCACCACAGCCACCAATATTCACTAAAACCACTTGAATACACCACCCACTATTCATCCATGTCAACAACTTTCACTATCGTTAATCAAAATAACTTCTCTGTTCGCGTGAAGACGAAGAAGAAGGTGGCACCCCCCGAGAAGAGACGCTGTTGCCTTTAGTAATATTCAAAAAGTGGTTGCCCTAAGCAAAAGCGCTGGTTCCTTTATAATTATTTGAAAATCATCTGCTTCCTAATGTATGACGGAGTGCTAATAGTAGGTTCCCTTGAAATGACCATTTTGCCCTTAATTGTTGTTTTGCTTATAACTTTCTCATACGAAGTTGGAATGACTTCGTTCTTTCGCCATTGACTTCGTTTTGTCGTCCTCTACGTGATGATGACATGAAATCCTGGATTTATAAAGTTACAACCGGTCTTTGGTAATTCTTTCTTTGTAATGCTCCATTTCCACTTCTTTTGGACGATTCTACCTATTAATAAATAAATAAATAAACAAAAACAAATGTAATATACAATAATTCACAAGAAATATAGCAAATACTAGCATCAAATTGACACTCTAAATATGTAAAATATGCACTTATCATTCAAAGTACACGAATAACAACAGTCAAATCCAGTTAAATAATCGACATCCATGGAGTTGAGAATTTCTGGAGCTAATGGACTGATTGGGTAGGATGCAAATGGTCCAAGTTTGGACGTAAAATCTATATAAGTGGGGGAATTCTTGGTCCGGTCTAAGCAATAGTAGTTAGTTTTTTTATTTTTTTTTATTTTTCTTTTATTTTTGGAATGAATTAATCTTTTATACTAGGGTTAAAGATGAAACCCTATTATATATATGTAGAGAATTAAAATTCATTTTCAATAATACTTCTTTATGGTTCTATATTCTCGTTTATAATGATGATAGTTTTTCTTCGTATGTCCTTATGCTTGATATATTGATTTAATACTCTTTTTTTAGAGACCAAGATCTTAGGTGAAGAAAACTATTAGTGTTTTTACAATTTCATTTGATTTAACTGTTTTATTTTTTGAGACGTTTATTCGTGTCCTA
Source organism: Papaver californicum (assembly GCA_023531435.1). Lineage (NCBI taxonomy): Eukaryota > Viridiplantae > Streptophyta > Magnoliopsida > Ranunculales > Papaveraceae > Papaver > Papaver californicum. Next base: position 2,157,285 of record JAJJMC010027712.1, on the reverse strand, counting down.
AATCGTCCTGAGACAGTTCGAAGAATTTTATAAAAAATAATTTTAATAATCTAGTATATATAATAATGGTAGAATCTTGAACTCCTGGTACTCTCTTCTTGACTTTTTTTTGTTTTATTAGTGTTAATTGATTTTATCTTAGAACATCTATTTATTCATTTTAACATTTAATTGTAAACTAAAGATAATAATAATTTAGTCTATAAGACGACCCGTGCTTGCATACTGTCCAATCGACAATCATGCTCTTACGGTCTATGATAAAAAATCACATCAAATAGGTTGTGGAAGAATTGCCGATAGCTTGGCAAGGAACATATCGAGGTAAAGAGAAGTACAGTTCTATGGTGTTAGAGGCAGTGGCATCATATGATATATGGATTTAGCATGTTTTTTTTGGAATGCCTGGGTCAAATAACGACTTGAATGTGTTGGCACACTCACCCCTTTTTGATAAAATGCTCAAGGGTATAACCCCTCTATGTAAATATGTCATAAACGGTCACCAGTACAACATGGGTTGTTTCTTAGCCGATGACATCTACCCAAAATTGACAACTATTGTACAAGCTTTCTCTCGAACATTGGCGAGTCCAGACTTGGTAAGGTTCAACGGGTAACAAATGGATAAAATGAAAGATGTTGAGTGTATTTTTGGAGTGCTAAAAGGGAAATTTAGAATTTCCGAATCACCTTGTAAGTATTGGCAAGAAACTGACTTGAACCTAATAATAAAATGTTGTCTAATTCTGCACAACATTATTATGGAGAATGAACGTCCGTATAGGGAATGGACTGCAATTATCCCTGTTCCAATGTCGGAGCCTATTGATAATCGTCCTGTTTTTATTGCAATTCTAAGAAACTTTCAATTGCACCTCCAGTTAAGGACTGATCTTGTTGCACATATTAGAATGTGTCCTGGTACATAAGTAAACCAAGCACAACTAGATGGAGGTTCAAGTTTCGAAGGTTCAAATATGGAATATGTACAATTACCTTAAGCACATGGAGAATCTGATGATACAGAGTCATTAGACGAAGAAGAAATTTCTGGTCAAACTGAAGAAGGTGCATTTGATTATTATGGTCAAGGTCCAAACAATGATGAAGATGGTGGAGCTCAATATTATGAACATGTTCCAGATGGGTATAAGAATATAGGTGAAACCTTCTTATGAAGATGGATATGCAGAAAAAGAATACGCCGATTTTGATGAAGTCGAAGATGAAGATGAACACAAAGATTTTGATAGAGATGGAGATGGATATAGAAGTGCAGACTTGAACCAACTTTGAAATAAAGATAGTTACCTAAAGATAGTTTTTTTATGGTTATTGCAGTTTTAAGTTTGAACGAATGTAAAGTTTGACTTCAATTTATTTATTTAGGTTTGATTATGGTTGTGCTATTAACGACTCTATTATATGAGTCATTGGACCTCGATGGATATGTTTTTCGATTTTTTTTTATCATCGACTACTTTCCAAATGTCCCTATAAATTCACATCTTTTCACTTCTTCTTCACATCTTTTTCACTTCTTCTGCTCCAAACATCCACTTCACTTTTAGTTATAATCCATTAAAAACAACATCTTCAAAGTTTCTATGGCTAGCTTTGATCCAGCATAATATTTAGTTATATGCAAAATTGGGTCACCCAACAATCTCGCCCAACATCTCGGCTAGGAGTTTTACCAACTGAAACCTTTTGGAACCTAGTATCGGATTACTACAAAATAGTCTTTGGCAATTCTCTCCAAAGAGCAATGGAAAACATAAGGGATATGCATGTTGTAATACAGAACACAGTTACGTATTTGATATGCCTCAAATCAAGCATTTTTGCCAACTACAGCTGTCCTGAAGCAATGGCCCATGAAATACTTGTAAATCTCTTTCTTGTTCTTTATTGAAATTTTACTTTATGTATCTTTCAACAATGAAACACTAATTTTAATGTTTGAATGTTACAGGAGAGGTCGGAAAAAACAGATTACAATGAACAAAAAGGTATACAATTTGAATTTTAAGAGTGTTATTAGTTTTTGAAAACAAATTTTCCTGATCTACTAACATTCATAAAAAATAACACAATTGGCGTAGATTCCAATGAAGACTAAGTTTGGTAATTATAAGTTTTATGGGTATATCTTTCTGTAAACTCTCACGAGATACAACTCGTCCACTAGGGTCACCTGGTGGTTTAAATGTTTGTTACAATTAATAAAATAATGACAGTAGCATAAATAATCAATATCAATTATCAAAACAACATTACATCATTAAGTGTTAAGATATCTCATTTTTGCAGGAGACACGGTTGCACTTAGAACGTGCAACAAGCCTTTAAACCATCAAGTGGTCCCAATGGACGAGTTTTGTATCGTGATAGTTTACAAAGAGATATATCACAAAACCTATAATCAAACCAGTCACTCATCGTCGTCGGAATTACCCGAACTTGGTTCTCGTGCTAACTGTTCAGGTTCATATCAGGAAAGATGCCTATCATCGTTGATTAGCAATAAATAAAATGGAATGACCTTCAATTTCTTTCAAGATATACAAAACGGGAAACTTCCTCTTACAATAAACAGCCAAAACTACATTCAATAAGTGTATAATTGGAAAATACTCTTAAAAATAAAATCCAATTAAATAGTAAACACTTACAAACATTTGACTTGTCATCCCTGGGGGCCTGGTTCAATATAGTGGTATTTTTATTACCACTAATCTTTTCACATCATTTTTGATAATCGAAAACCGATTTCTGATCGAGCTGCAGCTGCGATTGTCGGGGTTCCCAACAATCTCAGTAAACATTTGGAGAACTTGGATCCAAAATTCCATCCGAGAGATATTGAAACCGGCTGTAATATTTGAAACATAAAAGTAAGACCAATTCATTAGTATAATTAACCATTACTACTGGGAAGAGTAAAGATTAAAAGATAACAATGAGAAAAAGAAAGAAGTATATATTTTGAGAACTTGAGAATTTGATTTGTATTAGATTGGGCGAGAAGTGTTTTATTTATAGAGATATAACGAATAAATGCCAACACTGTGAGTATCAGCCGTACCCAGTGACTCAGAAGGTGAACATCGATTTTAACAATATGAGACATGTCAGGATGATATTTGCGGTGTCTAGTATTTTATTGTGTGGTCATATTAAATTGACGTAATGGGTCCATTACTAGTCTTTTCAGTTGTTGTAGTCTTGTCAAGTAAGAGACAAGGAAAAAGGCTGATATTTGTAGTGTCTACTTTTTTCTTCTTGTGGTCATTCTGAAGTGACGCAATGGGTAGTCTTTTCAATTGTTGTAATCTTGTCAAGTAGGAAACAAGAAAAAAGGCGAATATTTACAGTGTATAGTCTTTTATCATGTGGTCATTTGAAGTGACGCAATGGGTCCACCGCTGGTCTTTGCAGTTGTTGTAGTCTGGTATTTGCATCAATTTGTGGGAAAAAAAGAACTAGCCGTTCGATTATTAAAAACAAATATCAATTATTAAAAATAACAATACATCATATTCCTGAAATTTAAACCGTTGGTCACACTAAAACACAACGACACTTAATCAGTCCATTCCATTAAAAGACACACTGAACGTTTCCAAAAATGTTTTCTGTATGTGTTTTTTGCTTTATAAGTATGCATTTTCATACAAGTGTTACAATTAGGCATTGAGCATTCAATCACATTAGAGCATTCAAATTGACCATTGATGTGATTTTATATAGTGGTAAAAAGAGGTTCGATTCTCGAAC
>JAJJMC010027712.1:2122646-2148502 GCA_023531435.1 Papaver californicum | reverse complement strand
CAATCTGGAAGCGAAAGAAACCAAATTTCACGTTGATTTTGTGTTGCCAGTAAAAACAGTTGAGCCCGATGAGTTGACCCGGTGACTCGGCCCGATCCAGCTCGCTGGGTTGACTCGCTGGGTTGACCCGCTGGGTTGACCCGATCCAGGGGTGCCCCAATCCAAAGTGTGGGTGCTTTGATCCATTTTCCCGGGTGCCTTGAACACTTTTTGAGGCAATTTTTCCACAAATCTTTATTCTTCTAATGTACCTACAAAAGCATAAAAAACACGTAATAGATACAAAATCGAATACTAACTCACTAGAAATTAAGGTGCAATTCAGACACTAAAATGTGTCTATCAACCATTCCATATTATGTTTGGACAATGCTTGGTTTGGTGACTTTCTTCTCCATAGTGGTTGCACACACATGTCTTCAATTTGGCTTTAAGTTTGAAGTTTGTGCGTATTTCATTTACCTTTTCATCTTCTTTAGCTTTCACAACATCGTCTAACATTTGTGTTTCTTCATAACAATTTGGATGTTGATATTACAAATACCTAATATTTTCCGTTGTGATTCAATGACCATTTTAATGCCAGAACAACCTACTTGTGGACACTTAAAATATATCCAGGGGCATTGCATCATACTATGGTTATCCATGAGACATAATGGACAAACCTCTTTTGCTTCCATACATAATATTTGTTGTCCTTTGCTTTTAGAATACATATTGAAGATGTTGGAGTTACGAATGTTTTGGTAGGTTGTGTTTAGAAAAAATAATATAGAGTGGTGGTTTTATACGAAGAAATATAGCCTTTATGTAACCGTTCATATATCCATTGGATTGAAGGTTCAAAAATCTAGCCGTTGTTATAGCCGTTTGATGTAAGGTTCGAAAAATATAGCCGTCGGCCCTTTATGCACATAAATAGGATAACCCATTCTCCATTATACACTACCTCATTCAAACAAATCCTTCTCCTTCACTCAAAAAAATCCTTCTCCATCTTTCATTGGTTCCTTTAAAAGAAATCCTATTATAATGGCTAACCCATCGTCATCAACTACCAAATCAATTGATGCTATGGAAAATAAGATACTCAAAAGAGCCACCAAACAAATTAACGAGCGAATCAAACAAAAGGAAATAGATGCGAAAGTTAAGAAAGAGACCAAATGGGTTAATTTTTTTTACATCGACCGTATTTGATCTTCCGAAGATCACCGCCCTGAATTTTTTTTCTGGAATCTTGTTAGGTTGGGTCCTTTCATGGCCAAGTGGGATGGTAAGTACATGAAAGCACCTCTAGATTATTAGGATAAGTATGTTGCTTCTCGCACGAGAGCGGTTAGAAAATTGTGCGACAAGTACAACGAGTTTCTAGCTGGACACAAAGGGAACAGGTTTGCAGCGCAAGATGAATATACCAAATGGAGAGGCTAACCGTTTCGTTATTTCGAAGATGCATCTATAATAGAATCCCGTACCGGAAAAAAAGAAGAAGATCTATCTCTTTGTCAAAGCTTATAACTATGTTATCCAAGTCTAAATATATTAGGTCTAAGTATTACCTAATTTTAAATAAATATGTAATGAGAAGTTTTTATCTATTAATGAAAAAATGTCTTACTTTTTGAACCGTTGGATGTAAGTTTCAAAAGACATAGCTGTTATGTAACCGTTGTTATTTGAAAAATGAGCAGTTGTAATTTTAATTTTTAATTAACGAAGATTATTTTAAATTAGTGATCACTTTTTATATAAATATCTGTTGATGTTAATTTAAAAAATAGAGTCGTTGGTTAAAGTTTTCATCTGATAAATATAATTACTCAAAATTTAAAGTTTTTATTAATTCAAACAATAATTACATTAGAAGTTCATTAAAATTAAATAACATTATTAATTCAAAACTAAACTAGAAGTTAAATAAACAAAACTGGAAATTAAAATACTGAATTAAATTACTTCTTCAAGGAATAACACTTAGAGTTGGATCTCTTCATCATCATCCGAATCATCGATGCCGATTATATTTAACCTCTTCAAAATATCATTTTGTTTCTTTCGATAATTTTTTCGCTCCGCTAGGGCTAGGTTAATAAGATCTATACCCATGATTTCATTATCTTGTTGGTCTTGCAATTCAGACGATATTTCAATGATATGGGAATGCTATTGTGTTCTTCTTTTTTTCCTTTCATAATTGTGATTCTCTAAATACTCGAATCTGCAGCTTGTTTATCTATACTCGATTCATCCATCTGGCTTGAAGTACCACTTTTTCTCCCCTGAAAATACCTTGCTCGCGATCCTTCTTCATCCTTGCTTCTTTTTTAGCCTTTTTGGTCCCTATGGGACTCCATATGCTTGTAGTTCCAATGAATCTCTCCATTAGGTAGTACTTTAGTCCCATTTTGTGATGTTGGAAATTTTGTATGCTGGGCAAAAAGCGCACTGTTTTGCTCGACAGTGAGTTGATAATCAAACCCAAAAAGATTATCTCTCATAATTTTGTAACAAATATTATACTTGAATGGTTTCCCTGTTTGGTTTTGAAATTGCTGCCGAGCATCTCGAGTCTCAAACATTGGAGTTAAAACAATAAGTTAATTACTATTATCACCAATCGGAAATAACTTGATTCATTTATACGACTTACCAAATCTTCATGTGAAGCACCGATTTTAGTTTGCTGATATATAGCGATAAAAATCGAAACAAATTCTCTCACGTCTTTTTTGATTGGTTTCATCTTAGTTTTTAAGAATTTTAGGGTCCTGTCATAAGCATTTCCATTAATAGATACAAAGACTTTTTGAATACGTTCCCAAAATAGAGCGGATGCTTGTTGAGAACTAATGATTTCATCAACACTCACATAAACGTAAGCATTCGTAAGATTAATATCTTCTTTTTGAACAAAATTCCTATTGACCATGTTGAACTAACTTAAGAGAAGAAAATTTGAGTTGTATTACGAAAATTAAATAAAATTTCAATTGATTGAGATAAAATGATAAATCTGAGGAGATTTGAGTGGGAAATCAAGTTAAGAGAAATTTATTTGGTATGATTTGAGAAGAAAAAGAGGTTGTTATATATAGAGAAATTTTCTCGAAAATTTAAAAATATATTTATTGGGATACGAGGGTAGAGAACATAGAACCGTTAATAGTAATGGATGGCCAAGATCTTTTGTGAGAGAGGTATAAAAAAAGGTCAAACAAATAATACCACCGAGACTAAGTATCCGTCAATATTGTGACGGAAACCAAATATACGTCCCACGTAAAATACGGATACTAAGCATCGTAAAATTGTTTTTTTAACGAATACTGAGTATCTGTCTTCCATTTCTTCGACATAGCTGGGATCAGGTGTGTGTGCTTTTCTAACTAAACTAAAGCTTTGAACCACATTATAACTAAAAAATGAACGATAATGATTGACCTTAGCTATCATGTAGCTAAAGCTAAGAAAAAATCACTACCATAGTGCTTGGTCTTAACAACACAAACTAACAATATCATTTTCCAAAAAAAAAAACGGTAACAATAAAAAAGAAGAGAAGTAGTGTAGTAGTCATACAATTCCTCGTTAAACTATGGTGTACTCAATTAATTAGGGGTTGCTAATTTTATTCCCATTTAGGATGGGCTGATAAGGAGTGTTATAATACTAAGTTATCTTACAACCTTTTCCCCTAAACAAAACCTATTACTTCTAAGTCTCTATAAAACTATTGTTTTTTTTTTAGTTGGTTTAATTGGATAGAAACCATACATGAACATGTTATATCTTGACGTTAGTTCTTTAAGACAATTACCTCATTCGGTCTTTATCAACTATTTATATGTTTGGTATGGGTGAGTTGTTTATTCTGCTGATGGTCACTATTAAGTGGTTGGATTGGATGTTTAAAGGGTATTTTGATTCTTCTCGGAAGGTTACCGATTTAATATGTTCTTTTTTCCAACCAGTCTGATCCTTTGAGCCTTTAGGATGCTATGCTGGATACCCTATTGTATTTATATTGGATGCATCTTGATGTTAGATTTTTAAGCCATTATATACTGAAGGGTTGGGAAGTCATTTCATATGTTTGGAATATGTGTAATTTGATATATTTTTTTGGTTCGCAAGTCCAAGGTGATCCTATTGTTTGGAAGGAACTGGTATTGGATCACCTTTGTTAGTCATCCTTATTCTTTTGGGAGGAATGATGTACCCCATATGTCACGCATTATGAGGACCGAACATCACACATAATCATGTTTCCAATGACAATGCCTTGTCCTCATGGTCAGAGTGGGGACGATGAAGGTTTAAAAAAAAACGAATACCTCTTCCTTAGTACTTGACCGGGTGAGGGGTCTACTTTACTATATGGTGGCGACAACCCTTGTCTTGACGCCTATATATAGTTCTCGTTTTTCCTTTTCTTCTTGTTGTATTAGTGCCATTTCCTTTTTCTGTTCTAGTATTTGTAATGGTTCAACTTCCAGTTTAATGTCTACTAATTGTGATGGCTAAATTTTGTTCTTGTTAGAACTGTCACTTATAAAAATAAAAATAAATAAGCATGATATGTTCTATTGCAGTTTTTCAGTCGTCATGGTTTTTTTGAAGAACACCAGATGCAATCGTCATGTTAGATGGATAAAAGCCTTGATGATTATGGATGGTGTTTTTCATTTTTGATGAACATTATCAGAAGTCGTCATGCTCCTATCCATCGACCATGACGACTGTCGATGGTGTTCTTTATTTTTGGACATCATTTCAAACCAGAGGAGATCTTTATCTTCTTTAAGTCAAAAGTTATCATGGTCCTTATCCATCGATAATGACGATTGTAAGTTAAAAAAAAATCCATTGTTTTCTGTGTTAAGTTTGTAAAAGTTGTTATGGTCAAAAAGTTTCGACCATGCGGACTGTAGTGCCCAAAATGAAAAAATAAAAAAAAATAAAAAAAAGGGTAATCTTGAGTCGGCATGTTAGTTGAATGCATACCCTGCCGATAGTGTAGTCGAAACATAAGGGGTTTCTTGAGTGGGCACGATCCATATTTCAACTACCATACCGACTGTTGAAAATCAACAAGGTTATAGTTATTATAACCTATAGAACATATACCCAAGTATAAAAACTATTAAGATAAGAGTAGAAAACTAAGTACTGTTATTAAAATAGGCGACCCCCAACTTTAGGTCTAAGAGTTCTTACTGATAGAGATCATATATAGAGACAAACCCTTTATGATCCAGTATATGTTAAGAACTGAATCATTAGACTACAACCTTGTTGAGCGGTTCTAGGATCCGTCTGCGGACAATGTATTGTTTAACAGGTCTACGTCCGTCGTGGACGAGGAAACTGCGGATGCAGGAGATAAATATGCATATATTTGGGAAAAAATTATGCGTGCTTTACACTGTCTTCTGAAATGAGTTTGCATGCGCTGAATCCAACTTGTAAAAGTTGCGTCAAGCTAATATGCATTTCCGGGTATGCTTACTGACCATACTTGTATGAACTCGAGTGCAACTTTCTATTTATGGAAGTAAATAAAACATGATTTTGAAACACTTTTTTCTTACATGAAAAAAAATGGTAATAAAATGACTGGTAAATAAAAAATATATGTCGACTAAGAAAGTTTTTAGTGTGATATGTGGGTGAGTTTTTAGGTATGTGTTCCTCTTACAGAGAGCTCACATGAAAACTTATTTTGTTGTCTTTAAAACAAATTATAAGGCTTAACACAAAGCATAAATGGTTATTAGAAGATAAAATGAAAGATCGTATATATTGATTGTAAATGAACTTTGAATCGTAAAGTTAATTAAGTTGCAACTGCTGAAAGTAAATGACCTGAATGGAAAGACTGGATTTTTAACATACCGAAAGTGTTGAACCGGAAACGAAAACAACAAATGTCTGGTTATCCCAAAGATCTTAGAGCTAATAAGAGTATGTAACTACCTAATATATATTTTTAGTGAGCTACATGACTTTTGGTTTAGTAGAATTCGTCGTCCCCTTGTATCGGCGCGGTAAAATGTAGTTGTTGGAAATACTATATAATAGCTAATAAGATAAACACAAAGGAAGTAGAGAAATAACTTTATTCATATTAAGAGAACAAAATTAGGATTCCTAGTTAGAATTTTCTCAGCCTCCTCCGAACGGAGGTTAAGGAACTTTATTTATAGGGATAAAAGGACAAACCTCATTGATCCTATGCATCTCGGGTAGTATAAAGTTAAGCTACACTAAATTTTTAGAGTGTTCATAGTAACGGGTTTGGTTTAGAGCCTTACAAGACAAGCCATGGGTCTTAGGGTACATATGAAATATGATACCCACATTATTTGATCCAGAGCTGATTGACATTTCATATCTCACCAAAATATTGTTTTTTATTAAAGCCTAAAGAAAGCCATGTACCTGTGATAGACACATTTTATATCTTTTTTTGATCCCGATAATATATATTGTTAGCCCTTAATTACTATACTAATGCTATTATTTCTATGTTTTTAGGTATTTTTATGGAATAAATAATTATAGAAAAAACGGCTAAAAAAGTATTAAAGGCACCCTTAAAATTGTTAAGGGTACTCCGTGAGATTTGATAAGGGCACCCGAAACTTGGCTAAGGGACCACATCTTTTGAATTTAAAAAAAGATAATGGCGGGAATTCCTTATTCTCACTTGAGAAGATTTGCGAGCGAGATTTTGTGAAAGTTTCCGGTTTGAAGGCAAGGTTTTCACTTGCCTTATTGATACAAATGAACAGGCTATAGCCTATATGGAGGCTATAGACCCGAGTGTCGTAATTTAGGTCAAAAAGGGTCCAATTTGATTGGAAACGGGCCAACGATCGTGACATGAGAGGACTTTGTCCTCTCATGGTCTTCAGATTTTAACCAAATTCCATCGTTTAGGGCTTCAAACAGGCGTTTTTGCTATTTTAGGAAAGTTTTTGTTTTCTTAATAACTACTTCGTTAGGAATCCGTTTGGGTCGCCGTTTGAGGAAAATAGTTTTATTTTATGAGTACTTTCAGTATTTTAGGTCGACCAAAATTTGCCAAAAATAGCAAATTAGGGTTTGAGTCGGTTTAGGGGTTTTTTCATCCTTTCTTGACCAGCAAGTTAGGGTTTTTCCCCAAGTCTATAAATAGAGTCCTCTATGTATTATTTTTGGACAGTTGAATTTGATTAATAAGAATTATTTTCTTAAACTTGTTCAAGTTTAATCGATTATTGTTTACAGTCGGAAAACCGAAGTCTAAATAATTATCGTTGTTCATAGTCGATATTCCTAGGAATATTTGAAGTCTGAACAAAACCTCTATTTTCTTTCTTTTCTTTATTATCCGCTGCATCAGATTGTATCAGAGCAAAGTCGATTCTAGGGTTGATAAGATGCCACCAAGAGTAGCAATCGGTCAGGGTCGAGGTCGAGGTCGAGGAGGAGGTCCAGAAGGTTTTATTCCATGGAGATCTAGAGAAGAATTCATTGAAGATGTCCAAGGTTTGCTGGGTCGGTTTAACCTTCATAAGAAAGAAGAAGATGATAACGCTAACCCTTTTGCTAGAGGGCATCGCGAAGGTAGAATAAATCAACGAGAGGATTTTGATCGCTGGAAGGCAGGAATAAAAGTAGAGATCCCAGAATTTTATGGTGGTTTGGAACCGGAAGAGTTTCTCCTAGTTGAATACGGTTGAGGAAGTATTGGAATTCAAAGAAGTACCAGATAACAAACGAGTTTCGTTGGTAGCAACTATGTTTCGTGGGAGGGCTAATTCGTGGTGGCAACAACACAAGCTACTACGCAGTCGCAAAGGAAAACAGAAGTTAGTATCATGGGAGAAGTTGAAGAAACACATGAAAACGGAGTTTTTACCACATAACTACATTGGATTGATGTACCAGCAGCTGCAAAACCTACGCAAAGGAGTACGTTCTATAGACGACTACACCAAGGATTTTTACCGACTCCTTTCTCTTAACGACTTGTCAGAGTCAGATGAGCAAAAAGTCGCTCGCTATATAGGTGGTCTCCCTCCACAACATCAGGATACACTCAATATGTTTGATTGCTGCTCTATTTCGGATGCACATCATAGAGCAAGGCATATAGAGAAACAAGTAGGGCGTAGAAGCATAAATTGGGGTATCAATGTGGCAGCATCTCCAGCAAGTAACCGTAGTACTTCAACACCTAGTACTGCTAGTAAACCTAATTCTTCGTCAACACCAAATAAAACCCCAGTTACCACTTTTGGAGGTAGGTGTAATAAGTGCGGAGAATATGGGCACAAAGCCAGTGACTGTCAAAAAACAGAACGAGCGAACAAGGTATTTTTCACTGAAAACGACCGTGAAGAAGATGGCTGGGTAACTAATTACGAAGAGGATCAGGAGGATGATTCTGACCCTGTCGATGAAGTAGTTGCTGGAGATAAAGGAGTGAACTTTGTAGTCCGAAGAAGTTGTCTCACTCCACGAAAAGATGAGGGCGACAGCTGGTTGCGTAACAATATATTCCAGTCGACGTGTACGATCGAAGGAAAAGTTTGTCGTCTAGTTATTGATCCTGGAAGTTGCGAGAATATTGTTGATGAAGAGGTCGTAAAACGATTCAAGCTGGAAACCAAGGCACATCCACATCCATACAAGCTTTCTTGGCTTAAGAAAGGGAATAAGGTAAAAGTAAACAAACGTTGCTTGATTTCTTTTTCAATTGGTAACAAATATAAAGATAAAATATGGTGTGACGTTACTAGTATGGATGCTTGTCACTTGTTGTTGGGTCGTCCATGGGAGTTTGACAGGAAAAGTAGTCATGACGGGTATAAGAATACCTACAGTTTTTTATGGAATGACGTACGTATAGTACTTGTACCCATTAAAGAGAGTGCATCTACACCAACTACTGGAGAAGCTACCAATCTCTTGTCGTTTAAGCAGTTTGAAGATGAGGTAGGAAACGCAGGTGAATTGTATGTGTTGATTGGCAAAGAAGAAAAACAGGATGAAAGTATTATTCCCATTGCAGCTCAACCTTTAATTAAGGAATTTATGGATGTTTTTCCTAACGAGTTGCCGGACGAGCTACCACCTCTCCGGGATATACAACATCGTATTGATCTCGTTCCTGGATCAAGCTTGCCAAATAAAGCGCATTACAGAATGAGTCCTAAGGAGCATGAAGAACTTCGTCGTCAGGTGGAAGATTTGCTACATAAAGGATTGATCCGACAGAGTCTAAGTCCTTGTGCAGTACCAGCCTTGCTGATTCCAAAGAAAGATGGAACGTGGAGAGTGTGTGTTGACAGTCGAGCCATCAACAAAATCACAGTCAAATACCGTTTTCCAATTCCAAGGTTGGATGACTTGTTAGATCAGTTGTGTGGAGCAAATGTGTTTAGCAAACTCGACTTGAAGAGTGGGTACCATCAGATTAGAATTCGTGAAGGTGATAAGTGGAAGACTGCTTTTAAAACTCGAGAAGGATTATATGAGTGGCTGGTTATGCCATTCGGGTTGACTAATGCGCCAAGTACATTCATGCGTATCATGAATCAAGTACTCAGACCCTTTATCGGTACTTTTGTGGTTGTTTATTTCGATGATATTCTTCTTTATAGTGCTAACATGGACTTGCATGTTCAACATCTTCGAGAAGTTCTCTCGGTTCTACGCAGGGAGAAATTATTTGCGGCCATCAAAAAGTGTTCATTCATGACAGATCGAGTTTTATTTCTCGGTTACGTCGTCACCAAGGATGGAATCAAGGTAGATGAGTCCAAGGTTGAAGCTGTGAGAAAATGGACTACACCTACTACATTACACGAGGTAAGGAGTTTTCATGGTTTCGCTTCTTTTTACCGGCGTTTTATTCCCCACTTCAGCACCATCATGGCACCCATTACTGAATGCATGAAAGGGGGAAAGTTTTCATGGTCTGAGGAAGCTGACGAATCCTTTGAAGCTATCAAGATAAAGCTGATAACTGCACCACTATTGGTGTTACCTGATTTCAGTAAGCCGTTTGAACTACACTGTGATGCATCGAAGGTGGGAATTGGAGCTGTTTTAAGTCAGGAAGGACGACCTGTAGCGTATTTCAGTGAGAAGTTGAATGGTGCTAAGCTCAACTATAGTACTTATGTAGTGGAGTTTTATGCTATAGTTCAAGCCTTGAAGCATTGGCGTCACTATCTAATTCATAACGAGTTCATTATGTTTTCTGATCATGATTCTTTGAAGCACATCAACAGTCAAGAGAAGCTTTCTTCTAGACATGGTAAGTGGGCTGGTTATTTGCAAGAGTTCACTTTTGTACTGAAGCACAAAGCTGGGTCGCAGAATCAAGTTGCTGATGCCTTAAGCCGAAGGAGTATGATACTCAACACCATGCGAATTGAGGTAATAGATTTTGATTCATATTCTGACCATATTCTAACCGATCCGAACTTTGCGGAGATTGTGGATGATATCAGTTCAGGCAAACGCAGTGATTACCTTATGCATGAAGGATTTCTCTTCAAAGGTAACCAATTGTGTATTCCTGATTCTAGTCTCCGTTTGAAGATTATTAAGGAGTTACATGACGAGGGGCATATGGGAAGGGATAAGACTTTCCAACTTGTTTCGAAGTCATATTACTGGCCAACAATGAGACATGAAGTTGCTAAATTCGTGGATAGATGTCGAATCTGTCAAGTTTCAAAAGGAAAAGCAACTAATGCAGGATTGTACATGCCATTGAAAGTTCCAAGTCAACCCTGGGAAGATTTGAGCATGGATTTTGTTTTGGGTTTACCTCGAACTCAGAGGGGACATGATTCAGTATTTGTAGTTGTTGACCGTTTTTCAAAAATGTCCCATTTTATTGCTTGCAAGAAGACTACTAATGCACTGAAGGTAGCTGAATTGTTCTTCAGGGAAGTGTATCGTCTACATGGATTGCCATGTTCAATTGTTAGTGATCGAGACACAAGATTCCTTAGTTATTTCTGGAAGACCTTGTGGAAATTAGTTAATACAAGGCTTAACTTCAGTAGTGCGTATCATCCTCAAAGTGATGGACAAACATAAGTTGTGAATCGTTTGTTGGGTGATATACTACGGTGTATGGTTGGAGACAATCCGAAAAGTTGGGATCAGAAACTTTGCCAAGCTGAATTTGCATTTAATCGTTCAGTAAACCGTAGTCTGGGCATGAGTCCGTTCGAGGTTGTTTATGGATACAATCCACGAGCACCAGTATATTTAGCACCTGTTCCTGATCTGAAGAGAATTGAAGTTCGTGCCGAAGAACGTATCCAACAGTTGCAACGGTTCACAAGTTGGCTGAAGAACAGTTGTTTCGAGCTAATGAGAGGTATAAGGAGGCGGCAGATAAGAAACGCAGAGTTGTGGATTTTTCAGTAGGAGATTTTGTGTGGGCAATATTGACAAAAGATCGTTTTCCAGTTGGCGAGTATAACAAACTGAAGGCGCGCAAGATTGGTCCCTTAGAAATTATCGCGAAGATTAATCCTAATGCCTACAAGTTAAAGCTTCCAAGTCACATCCGGACTTCTGATGTTTTTAATGTCAAACACTTGATGTCATATAATGGTGATAATTCTGATGATGACCAAGAAAATTCGAGGGCGAATTTCTCTCAACCCCGGGAGAATGATGCAAATGAACAGGCTATAGCTTATATGGAGGCTATAGACCCGAGTGTCGTAATTAGGTCAAAAAGGGTCCAATTTGATTGGAAACGGGCCAACGATCGTGACATGAGAGGACTCCGTCCTCTCATGGTCTTCAGATTTTAGCCAAATTCCATCGTTTAGGGCTTCAAACAGGCGTTTTTGCTATTTTAGGAAAGTTTTTGTTTTCTTAATAACTACTTCGTTAGGAATCCGTTTGGGTCGCCGTCTGCGGCAAATAGTTTTATTTTATGAGTACTTTCATTATTTTAGGTCGACCAAAATTTGCCAAAAATAGCAAATTAGGGTTTGAGTCGGTTTAGGGGTTTTTTCATCCTTTCTTGACCAGCAAGTTAGGGTTTTTCCCCAAGTCTATAAATAGAGTCCTCTATGTATTATTTTTGGACAGTTGAATTTGATTAATAAGAATTATTTTCTTAAACTTGTTCAAGTTTAATCGATTATTGTTTACAGTCGGAAAACCGAAGTCTAAATAATTATCGTTGTTCATAGTCGATATTCCTAGGAATATTTGAAGTCTGAACAAAACCTCTCTTTTCTTTCTTTTCTTTATTATCCGCTGCATCACTTATTATGAAGAGTTTAAATACAGTTAGGAGACTCAAAATAAAAGATTTGTTTCTCAAATCTTGTGAGATATTTTCTCACGTAAAAGCATGAAATAAAAACAGAATCACGTGATGTATATTCTCGGTTAAGAAAATAGGTTGGAATTGAATCATATAGCTTGCTGCCTATATAATTTAGGAAGTTGAATGGTTGTAAAATCACCGATAATTAACTGGCGAGAGAGAAAAATAAGCCGAGAAGAGAAAGAAAATATGTCCGAGTCGAAAGAGAAAATATTCTCATTAAAGACGAAGATTTGGAGTTGTATGGGTGATCAAATATAAATAGAGGAGTCAAGGATCGAAATGGAGAGGTTGACAGAGGCCAAAAATCAAGAAACAAAAAACTCAAAAAAAATTTGCTCTTGTGAAGAAGATGAAGAAAGTGTTACAAAAAGGTTGAAGATTCTGTAGCAAAAAGTTTGAAGAAGAACTTCGTCATAAAAAAAGAAGCACTTCGTCATAAAAGGAGAACTGCCGTTTACGTCTGTGGTGTATTCTCTTAAATTCAATATCTATTGTAACAGTTTCATGAATAGTACCAACAACACTTCTGAGCTTTAATACAGAAAAGAACAAGCATTATTCAACTGTGCTCGAAGTGAGTCGTTTATTCATTAAATCATTTTATTCTTTCTGCGACGAATTTGGTTTAGTTCTTCTTTGTAATTCTTTCTAGAAATCATGAATAAAAAGAGTTTTTCTTCCATTCTTTTTGCAATGAGCAATTAGTTTCCTCCCCTAGGATTAGAGAGGGAGCCCCACTATATTTTCTATCATGATGTGACTATTTTTTGTCTAATAATTCCCTTGGTCCTTTTTTCTTGTGTAATTACGATAATAATTTCTTCATATGTCCTATGATACTTATTTAATCGTTTTAAATATTCTTTTTAGAGAATAACATTTTATAACAAAGATAATTGTTAAATCCTTAGAGAAAAACTAATTGATTAAAATTCCATATTTTTTAAGACGTAAATATAATTTCCCAAATCGTCTTGAGTAGTATTTTCAGAAAATTATAGAGAATGGTTACAAATATCTAGTTTGCATAGTTGTGATGAATTCTCGAGTCCTAGGTTTTCTTTCATTTGTTTATATATTATTTTTAGTATTTGTTTTATTTTATAATTAATTCACCAAAATCAATTTTCCATTAGCACAATAATTAATCAAAAACTAGAGATTGCAATTTCAAAATCCCTGTGGAACGAACCGTACTTGCGGTATAACTTAAAATTTCCATCAAGTTTTTGGCGCCGCTGCCGGGGATTTAGAAATTGTGATTTTAAATTTTGCTTTAATTTTGTGTTAATTAGTTTAGGATTTTTTTTTCTTTTTCTTTTTGATTTTACTTGGGTATTTCTCTTAGTTTTGTTGTGCAGGTATATTTTTATATTTTTTGTTGTGCAGGTATATTTATATATAAAAAAAAACGTGCACACGCATCATTTGCATCGTCCGCTACCGATATTAAGAAAACACGTGGAATAGTACATTGAACCCTCTGGGCGTTATCAGTCGAAATTCCACAAGCCTTAGCCGTGTACCTTTGACCAGTCTTTGACTGTAGGTATATTTTGCTAAGGTAACCTGAGCCTACCCAATTGTAGTTGACCCTGCATTTGCACGTGCACCAAAAAATAAAATAAAAAAATGTCAAACTTGGGACCACTACCAACCTTCTGGAGGTTATGGTTCATACCATAGTGATCCCAATTATTATTCGCACGCTCACCAGTCGTACGAAC
Source organism: Papaver californicum (assembly GCA_023531435.1). Lineage (NCBI taxonomy): Eukaryota > Viridiplantae > Streptophyta > Magnoliopsida > Ranunculales > Papaveraceae > Papaver > Papaver californicum. The sequence goes on along the minus strand of JAJJMC010027712.1, from coordinate 2,134,402 downwards.
GGGTAAACGAGCAATATCATGATCAGAATGTTTATTCTCCATCTTTAGAAGATTTATTCAAACAGTTGCCACATAATTCTTCTTATGAAAGTCCATCTTTAGAAGATACCCTCCGGCTTTTCATGGAAACTTCTCAAATTCTTAATTCTTCTGTTTCTTTGAATAATAAACTCAATCAATCCGTTAAAACTGAACAGAGGTATGAGAATTTAGTGCCACACATTTCTTCCTGTAGTACGAGTCTTATTTTTAGAAGAATGCTTAAGAAATTCAGTGAAACTTCGCATGAATCTCAAATAATGATTAGTGAGTCTCTTAAGCAGCTTACTGAAAAGTTATGTGAGAGAGACATAGTGCAGGAACAAATTCATGAGACCTTTGAAGAAATTAAAGATGATGGTCAAATACTAATATTGCTCAAAATGAACTTAAATGCCAAAATAGTGTTTCCAATTTTACCCTTGATAATAATGATAAATATTTACCTAATCTAGAGGGCGAGGTTATAATTGAAGACACTACTTGTTTAGATAAGGTTCAATCATCTTCATATTTTTATGATGATGAGGATAATGTTGATGAAGAATTAGAAATTCGTAGTTATAATGATCAGGAAATTTTTACACCACCTGAGCTTCATGATGATAATGATTTTTCTAGTTTAAATCCTAACAATATTGATTATTATTTACCTATTCAAGAGGAAAAATATTTAACTAGATATACCATTATTATAGACGGTGAAATATTTCCTTGTTATTATGAAGACAATGATGGTTTAGAGGATTCCTGAGACTAGTGTTTTAGAGTCCAACGATTCAAAGACCATAGTCCCTGACGAAGATGATAGATTCATAGAGAATTTAAATGTGAGTGAAGGCAACCCACCTAATTACAACCTAGATAAAATAATTGACCATTTTCCTAAATTGTAACTAGTTTATCCAATGATACAAACTACTCTAAGTTTGGGGGTGAATTTCATTCTACCCGTGGTAACCCTTTGACTCTTATAAAGGTCCCTCGCTTGGGACTTGACGTATGTGCCTCTACTATTTTAAGAGATTATCTTCAAGAACTGTTTCCCGAACCTAATCATGTCCAGAAAAAAGTTCAGTTGTTAGAAACCCATCCTATGGTTGATGTGGTTTACCCGGTGTATGATACCATGATTGATTTTTTTGTCCAACCAATATTTTGTTTACCAAATGTGGGAATGTTTCAACTCCAAATGTGTCAGTTCTTGAATTTTGGAACTAAACTCGAATATTTAGGAAATTAGAATCGACACATTTTCATGAGAATGACCACCACTTCCATTTATTCTAACGTGGTCAACTTTGTGAGTCAAATTCGATTGACTTTAAGAATCCACAATTATTTCGATTATTGTTATAGAAAGGTCTGGCTGAAGACTTTAAACTTAATGCTCTATGGAATGTAACCCATATGCTTTTGGTACACGTAATCCATTAGAATTCATCCTGGCAGCGACCTTTAGACAGATATGGGAAACATCGTTATCGTAGTCAACATGTGCAAACTTCATCATCTTCATATCCATCTTCTAAATCTATTCATGTGATTGAACTTTGATAGACTCTGAGTATCGTGGTCCATTATACGACTTTCTGAGTAGTGCTTTGTTTTATTTATATGAATTGTAGTACGCTTGAGTGAAAACTCGTATACAACAATTGAATTCAAAATAGGGTAATTCCTCCGATAGCCAAAGAATTTTATAGCCAACTAAATAGCATGTTTAGTGTCTACCCTCAATCGTTCACAAGTAGCTAGAGTTTGGAGTAAAGGTTTTGTGGGTATACCTCTTGTAAACCCTCACGAGGAAAAACTCGTCCGATAGGGACACCTATTGGTTCAAAGGCTTGTTGCACACGCTAAGTGCAATCGCGATGCCTGCGAAAGTGAGTCAGGATTATTATTTTCTAGATTAGATTTGCTCGAGGACTAGCAAAATATAAGTTTTGGGGTATTTGATAGACATATTTTATGTTCCTTTTTTGATCCCGATAATGTATATTGTTAGCCCTTAATTACTGTACTAATGCTATTATTTCTTCTGTATTTAGGTATTTTTGTGAAATAAATAATTGCAGAGAAATCGGCTTAATAAGTATTAAAGGCACCCTCAAAATTGCTAAGGGCACCCCGTGAGATTTGATAAAGGCACCCGAAACTTGGCTAAGGGTACCACCTCTTTGGAATTTAAAAAAAGATAATGACGGGAATTCCTTATTCTCAATTGAGAAGATTTACGAGCGAGATTTTGTGAAAGTTTTCGGTTTGAAGGTAAGATTTTCACTTGCCTTATTATGAAGAGTTTAAATACAGTTGGGAGACTCAAATTAAAAGATTTGTTTCTCAAATCTCATGAGATATTTTCTCACGTAAAAACATGAAATAAAAACAGAATCACGTGAAGTATATTCTCGGTTAAGAAAACATGTTGGAATTGAATCGTATCTCTTGCTGCCTATATAATTTAGGAAGTTGAATGGTTGTAAAATCACCGAGAACTAACTGGCAAAAGAGAAAAATAAGCCGAGGAGGGAAAGAAAATATGTCCGAGCTGAAAGAGAAAATATTCTCATTACAGACGAAGATTTGAAATTGTATGGGTGATCAAATATAAATAGATGAGTCAAGGATCGAAGTGGAGAGGATGGCAGAGGTCAGAAATCAAGAAAAAAAAAACTCAAAAAAATTCTGCTCTTGTGAAGAAGATGAAGAAAATGTTACAAAAAGGTTGAAGATTCTGTGGCCAAAAGTTTGAAGAAGAACTTCGTCATAAGAAAGAAGAACTTCGTCATAAGAGAGAACTGTCGTTTACGTTCGTGGTATATTCTCTTAAATTCAATATCTAGGGTAACAATTTCATGAATAGTACCAACAACAGTTCCGAGCTTTAATACAGAAAGAACAAGCCTTATTCAACTATGCCCGAAGTGAGTCATTTATTCATAAATCATTTTATTCTTTCTGCGACGAATTTTGTTAGTTATTCTTTGTAATTCTTTTTAGAAATCATGAATAAAAAGGGTTTTTTATCCATTTTTTTGTTGCAATGAGTAGCTAGTTTCCTCCCCTAGGATTAGGGAGAGAGTCCAACTATGTTTGCTAGCATGATGTGACTATTTTTCTCTAATAATTCTTGTGGTCCTATTTTTTTGTGTAATTACGATAATAATTTCTTCATGTGTCCTATGATGCTTATTTAATCGTTTTAAATATTCTTTTTAGAGAATATCATTTTATAATGAAGATAATTGTTAAATCCTTTAAGAAAAATAATTGATTAAAACTCTATATTTTCCAAGACGTAAATATAATTGTCCGAAATCGTCTTGAGTATTATTTTGAGAAAATTATAGAGAATAGTTACAAATATCTAGTTTGCATAGTTGTGATAAAATCTCGAGTCCTAGGTTTTCTTTCATTTGTTTATATATCATTTTTAGTATTTTTTTATTTTAGAATTAATTCATCAAAATCAATTTGTCATTAGCACATAATTAATCAAAAACTAGAGATTGCAATTTCAAAATCTCTGTGGAACGAACCGTACTTGCATACTGTCTCATCGACAGTCGTGCTCTTGCGGTATAACTTAAAATTCCTATCAACCTGCTAGATAGCTTGGAGATAAACATATTTAGAGCTACTAGATTCCTTGTCAGCTTCTCTATATCCTTCTTGGATGTAAGTGGTTGCATGTCTTGTATGACTTTAAGGATCCCAAAGGATCTACTTCAAGTCTATTTCTTGTGACCATAAATCCCAAGTGCTTTCCACTTTATACCCCAAAACACACTTGGATGGATGACCTTCATGTCATATTTTCTCAGAACTGCGAACATTTTAGCTAAATCTTTTGGAAAATCAGGTTTATGGATGCTTGTTACAACCATATCATAACTACACCAAAATCAGGATGTAGAAACATGACTAAATCCATGGTTAATTAGTGTTGATACCTGACAAATGACTATCCTTTAATAAGGGGAGTCACCTCTATTAGATGAGCTTGAACCCGTGATCATCTTGGGACTTGGGGATTAATCCCAAGCTCTTAGAAGAATACCCATGAAAATATGAGGATAAAGAGGGAATAAAAAGAGAACTAAAAGCTAGGATTGAGGAGATGGCATTTTGGTAATACTACGGGGTTTGAAAGGACATGTGTCAGAAAGAGATGAAGAAGAAAAGTCTATAAAAGGAAAAAGAATAATACTAAGAAAATGATCTTCGCTCACTTATCCAACTAGGAAAAGAGTATTCCTTGCTGTGACTAGGATTAGTTTCCCCTTTACGAATTTACCTTAAAACATTTTGGCGACCACAGTGGGAGACTCGTCTCTGGTCCAGCAAGATGCACTCGGGAAACACCTCCATGATTGCACCTATTAATCAACCGGTCAACAATAAAGTAATAATATAGGAAGGGAGTGACGAAGAGCAAACAAGGTGAGATATTGTCAACACTCCGATCATATAAACGTCTCAGGCGGAGAAGCCAGGAGCGGTTACTACTAAGAACAAACATCAAGCAAAAGGGGATGTGTCACAACAAAAGCAAACTTTGTTGTGACATGCAAACAGAAATGGAACTTCAGAAACTTATAAGACAAGTGGAAGAAGAAGAAGGTGCAAGAATTCAAGAAGTGACAAAGAAGGTAGCTAACGGAGAAGGGTCCTCGCGCGGAGTCTCGCAAGAGGCGATTGCTAAGTAGCTTAAGGAAAATTATCGAGTCATAAAACACAATATCTATGATTTGGTGAACACCTCATATTTATCTGAGGTAGACAAATACCAGTACCTAGAAGAATACTCGTCCCCGAAGTTCAAGACCTAGGATGGAAGGGGAAACGCTCGCGAGCATCTCAACCGATTCCTCTCATCAATAAACGCATACTCAACCGACGAAAAGTTATGCTTGATTCCTGAAGTCATTATCGGATACAACCTTCACCTGGTACGACAACCTGAAGCCTAGAAGCATAGCGTCATGGTCCGTGATGAACACGTTATTCCTGAAAAAGTTCTATTCAGCAAAGAATAAAGTTACTATGACCGATCTCAATAGATATAACCAAAGAGTCGTAGAAGAGATCGGAAAATTCATCACACGATTTTGGAATCTCTCCCTTGAGTGTCACGAGGAAAAAAATGAAGAAACTCTGGTAGAAATCTTTGTACGAAGAATGACGTCTATTTTCAAATGGAATCTGGCCAACTTCAAGTTCTAGACATTCGTGGAATTAGAGGAAGCGGCAGCTAGAATTGCAGACTGTGCGGATATTCTAAACCTAGGGAGCATGGATCACGCTTGGTAACATTCAGTCAATACAACATCAGCACCAACATTCAATAATCAGCTGATGTCTAACAAGGACGCAAGGAGGCCTCCCGTATTTCATCTCTTCAACTTAGGGCGGGGAAACAAAGGACCCAGAACATATCTGAATCGGATACCACCCATTCCCTATAGCCGAGAGCAAATCATCGGCTTGCTCGAGCAATGTGAAGCAAACCATGAAGTACCACTGCTGCCTTTAATGGTAGACATCATAAGGTTGACAAGAATAATGCTAGATACTGCCATTATCATCGGCGAGTGGATCATCCAACACAAGAATGTTTCTTCCTCCGAGGCATTTTTAATTGGAAGAGAAATTTTGAAGAAATCGAGTTGGGAAGTTAAGCAATCAACAAGAACTCTCTCCCTCAACACCAGGTCATGATGCTATCATATGATCCAACAAAGGACATCTGGAGACCCTTGGAGCAGATAGATGACGAGGTGTGCGAAGCGGATGAAGAAACTGTGATTTTTGACAATACCGAAGCAGATAGCAATTTTTCTAAAACAATTTTGGCTCAACAATTCTTCGACTCGCTAGGTTTCAGTGAGAACCAGACCCAAGAGGCAGCGAAATCCATCGCAACAATAGTAGCCGACGAACCATATAATCCGATACTAAAAGGGGCGATTACTTTCACTAATGAAGAAATATGCTACCCAGAAGAGAACATACGACCGTTTTACCTTACAACGACTATCAACAAGCTGCAATCGAAAAGGGCATTCATTGATGGAGGCGCATCCTTAAACTTAATCTCTCTTCTTACGCTGGAAATTCTAGGGGTACAATGATAGACACATTCATGTGTCTTATTTAGTCTCATACTTGTGTTAATAGTTCTCATATTTTGTACTACTATTATTATTTTTATGTGCTTTTAGGGTTTTTGGAAGAATAAACTTTTGTGGAGAAAATTGGCTTAAAAAGTGTTAAAAACACCCCCAACAAAAGTGTTAAAGGCACCCATAAAATTGATAAAGGCACCCCTGATTTTGGATAAAGGCACCCAACTCTGGTTAAAGGAACCTTCTTAACAAAATTCAATATACAAAAAGGCGGGAAAATTTTCTCTCTATATTGAGAAGAATTTGTACGTGAATTGAAAGGATATTTTCGGTTATTATTGAAGAGTATAAAGGAGCAAATATTCTCCTGCCTTAATAGGGGGAGTTTTACGATATTTGGACTCACAAAATACCAACAGAATATCGGTACTTCAAACGGAAATAAATTCTGTATTCTCGGGTTGATTGTATCTGATACAAAGAATATCTCTTTGTAATAAGGGAATATCTTATCTCACTCACCGTATCGAGTAAACAAGATCATCAAGGATCAGACCGAGATGAAGAAAATAATGCCCGAGGAATATTTGCATTAAAGAAAAAATAATTGGAAGATTCGAGAGATTTGAAGGAGCTGGATAGTTGTCATAGTATAAATAGAGAACTGAGATGAAAGTTACGGGGGGGTCTGGAGAGTCCAGAATCGCAAGATCAAGAATTCCAGAAAATCTGCTCGTGATCATGATGAAGAAGATGAAGAAAATGTTGCCATAGGGTTGAAGATTCCGTGGCGAAAAGTTTGAAGATTACGTTGCTAAAGCTTTTAACTTTGCAACATATATATATTCATTTGCAACGTTTAGCTTCAGGAAACAGTTACACCTCTGTAACAGTGAGTCTGTAACATTTATAAACGTTGCAAACTCACTGTTTTCTTTTATTTCACTCTTTTTCATTATTTTCAAACACTTTTAGCTATGCACCAAACTTTTGAGGGTGTTTTGAGCAAGATGAGCTAAACCCCATATGCCGAGGTGACGGAGGAAGCCATTGTTTCAATAAAAGTGGTATATTTATACTTGATTAATAATTGATTTAATGATTTTTGTTAAGCCATTGTGATTTCGTTAGATGATACATGCTTTGTCCTAGGTTTTAGATGTTCCATGCTTTTGTTATACAATTGTTATTTTGAAAATCTATTTATTGCAATATTTTAGAATCAAATTAAATGTAAGAATTGCATGAATATTAATTAGTTTGAATCACTTTAATTGGTTAATGGTGAAATCCATAACCTCAACATTTGTTAATATTATTTTAATATTTTGTGTATATTTTTAGTTTAAAAATTAGTTAATTAAAATCTAAAATCAGTCTTCACAAGTTCGAGCGAACGATAACTTTATTTACCACTATTACGAAACTATCAAATTTTATCGCCGCTGACGCGGACTTGTTTTTAGATTTTTTTTTAGGTTTAGTTTAATTTAGGATTTATTTTTATTTTTCGTTCTTTTTTACGCGTTTGGTATTTTCTATTCTTTTCATATTTGAAGCGAAACTAAAAAGAAAAGGAGAAAGTGCTATAAAAATGAAGTAGAGCCAAAGAAGGAAAGAAAAGAGGATTCCAAAAGGAGTGAAGAAGATTTTATTTTTAGATTTTTAGATTTTATTCTTTTAGTTTTTATTTTTTTTTAGAAACTGTATTAGGAAATTCATATTATTTTTGTAATTATTCTAGGTATTTTTCTGTTTTTTCCTATTTTTGGACTTTAGACTTTGGACTATTGAACTTTATTATTAATTTTTAAACCCAACGGAAGGGTATTAAATATAAACTGTACAGGGAAGGACAACAATTACGATATTGTCTCGGCCCCTCGGGTTCGTACACTGACATATGAGTCGGTGGCCTGAGTCGACTTCAACGGTTCATCCCCCGTATGGTACGGGAGGTAAGACTCGATCAACCCATGAATCCCCTGTCAGTGGGTTTTCTGTATTCCTTCGTAATGCATATATGTTGAGGACTTGAATACGGATTTATTTTCTAGTAAAGGGCAAGGACTAGCCATATAAGATAAGGACTCGGGTTTCATCACCGTTTCCTTCTTGCCCGCCTTAGGAACACGTTACCTAATGCGAACTAAACCTAAAAATTTGACTAGAAAGAGACCTATAGGGTAACGAGCTTATTGGAAAATCATTCAAAAGGATTGTATTGGTTACTTTATTAGCCTAACTCAAGGTTCCAGAAGATTATTTTAAGTTGATTAGAGCCGCCTTATAACCCAGGGAAAAGTGCCAAAGAGACAGGGTTATCAAAGCTCCTTAGAGCTTATCCTGTTTCTCTTCGACTTAATCTAATTCGGATCGTTCTAAGAGGTTTGCTAAAACTGTAACTAGTTTCCTTTTGGAAGAGTAGAAGCTGGTCTAGAAACAATCTAAGTGGAGCCATCATGCTTTTTGTTTGCTAGATTCAGTAGGTTTGATTTGGTTGAGTCAGCCTTAATTGTGTATGTTTAGAACCCCTTCCTGTTAGGATTTATTTTCTTAGATTTTTTTGTAAATTTATTAGGAAATTTTTGTTAGAAAATGTCGAGTTGGTATTACAATAAATATCCGACTGATTTTTAAAAAAGGCATTATCCTTATTATGACCATAGTGTGGATAGTACCTGGGACCACTACCAACCTTCTGAAAGTTATTATTCATACCATGGAGGCCCCAATTACTATTCGTACGCGCACTAGTTATATGAACGTGAAAACGATCAAAATTCGAGTTCTTTGTCTTGGAGGGATGCCCTTGAGCAGGGGAAATTTAGTACTCATCATGAACCTATTATGCCTATACAATAATCACTCAAGAAGCTAGAAGAATCCTTAAAGCAGTTGGCTGAGAATACAGATAGGTTTGCGTTAAAGACGAAAGAAATAATTGCTCAAAATAATCTTAATTGCCAATACATTGTTTCCACTTTTACCCTTGATAATACTGATGAATATTTACCTAATTTAGAGGACGAGGATAGAATTGGTAACACTACTTATTTAGACGAGGTTCAAACATCTTCATATTATTATGATAATGAGGATAGTATTGGTGAAGAACTTGAAATATACAGGAAGAGTGATTAAGAAATTGTCACTCCAATTGTGCTTCATGGTGATAATGTTATTTCTATTTGAAATCCAAATAATTTTAATAATTATTCACCTATTCAAAATGAAGAGGATTTGACTAAAGATACTACTATTTTAGAAGATGTAGAATTTTCTTGTTTGAAGCCGATAATGGTTTAGAGAAACGAGTTTGTCCTGATACTAGAGATTTAGAGTCTAACGATTCGAAGACAATAGTATGTGAAGAAGATGTAGACTCTTAGAGAATTTTAATATGATAGAGGAAGTTGAATGTAGTTCTGACCTTAAGGACCATAGAATCCAACCAGTTTTTAGTCTATCTGAGAGTAATGTCCACCCTAATTTTGGGGGTACCGATGATTCTTTGTCTTGGAGAGATGCCCTAAAGAAATTTAAATCTAGTGATCCAAATAACTTTATAGAAGAATCACCTCTAATGATATATGAAAAGTATTATAAACACAAACCGCTTAGTTTGGAACAAAGATTGAGAGTTCTGGCAATGCAAAGATTATATGTGGATGATGATGATCAGTTTTGTAGTGACTCTCAGTTCCATACATAATATATTGATAACCCTGTGGATGATTGTGTAAATGATTTTCCTAATTCCATAGATGAATCCATCTCACAAGATTATTCACCCGACTTAGAGGTTATTTCTAGACCATTAGACTCAAATTACCTAATTTAGGGTTAGAATTGTGTGCTTCTCAAGTTTTGTTGGATCACTTTGCATCTAAATACCCATAGGACTTGCCTGTTCATGATATTGTAATTGATATCTCTACCAGTTTTCAAGATCATCTTCAAACTAGATTCTCTGAGCCTATTGATGTCCAAAAAGAAGTTCAGTATTTAGAAACCCATCCTCTGGTCGATGTGGTTTACCAAGGAAATAATACCAAGATTGAATTTGTTTTCCCACCAAAACATTTTCTTCCATACGTGGGAACGTTTGAATTTCAAATGTGTCAAGTATCAAGTTTTGAGACTAAGCCAAATTACTTTAGGAGATTAGAATCGACACATTTTCTTAAGAATGACCACCTTCATTGTAGCCAACTATGTGGGTCAAATCTGATTAACTTTGAGGATCCACAATTATTCAGGTTATTACTATGTGCCTTAAATTTATTATTTGAGTTTTTCCAGACTCTAGAACCTGATCCTCCGGATCCTACCTATGAGGGAATTCAGCACAAAGAGAGTTATCTAGACCCTTTCATAGAGCCCGAACCTGAACCTCAACTAAATGTAGTTGTCATAAAAAAACACTAGATATGGATAAGGTTGTACTCGGTTTGTTCACTTTCTGGGTCTGCTGTAATTTCCTTCTATTTTGGATAATATTATTTTATTCAGATGATCACAGTTGTTTTGACTATTGCTATATGATTCCGTGAGGTGACTAATTCTCTCTTAGTCTGGTTGAAGACTTTTAAACTTAGCACTTCTTGGGAGGTAACCCATGCTCATGTGACACGGTAATATCTTTCCTTAACTCATTTCCTTCGATTGGTAACAATTTCTCTTGTTCATATATTTAATCATTCATCTTTAGAAAATTAAGAACAATGTTAGATTTAAGTTTGGGGGTAAGGCAAAACTTTTAGTGAAACATGAAACTCCAAAGTCTAAAAACTTGTGAACAATTCAGGATGAAACTAACCATTCTGGGTAGATGGAAACTTAGCTTTTTTTTCTATAGGAATTGGTGTGCCTAGTTAAATGGTCTATTCATAAAAGGATGCGTAGCTCAGGTGTTAGAAATAACATGATAGTTGTCACTATATCTCGGAATCTAACTCGACCATATAATATTATTATTTTATGTGCTTTTAGGGTTTTTGGAAGAATAAACTTTTGTGGAGAGAATTGGCTTAAAAAGTGTTAAAAACACCCCAACAAAAGTGTTAAAGGAACACACAAAATTGATAAAGGCACCCCTGATTTTGGATAAAGGCACCCAACTATGGTTAAAGGAACCCTCTTAACAAAATTCAAAATACAAAAAGGCGGGAAAATTTTCTCTCTATATTGAGAAGAATCTGTACGTGAATCGAAATCATATTTTCGGTTATTATTGAAGAGTTTAAAGGAGAAAATATTCTCCTGCCTTAATAGGGGGAATTTTACGATATTTGGACTCACAAAATACCAACAGAATATTGTCACTTCAAGCGGAAATAAATTATGTATTCTCGGGTTGATTGTATCTGATACAAAGAATATCTCTTTGTAGTAAGGGAATATCTTATCTCATTCACCATATCGAGTAAACAAGATCATCAAGGATCAGACCGAGATAAAGAAAATAATGCCCGAGTAATATTTTCATTAAAGAAAAAATAATTGGAAGATTCGAGAGATTTGAAGGAGCTGGATAGTTGTCATAGTATAAATAGAGAGGTGAGATGAAAGTTACGGTGGGGG
>JAJJMC010027712.1:2099137-2120534 GCA_023531435.1 Papaver californicum | reverse complement strand
TATATATGGATGACATCATAGTCAATCAAAAGAAATGGAAGATCATGTCACACACTTGAGATGGGCGTTTGAACGATGCCAAAAATTCAAATTAAAAATGAACCCGCTAAAAATGCGCTTTTGGGGTGACCTCGGGAAAATTTTAATTAAGCTTCATGGTGACGAACGAAAGGATACAGGTCGACCCAAACAAAGAGAAGGCCGAAATCACAATGACGCCTCCTAAAGATGTAAAGGAACTATAAACCTTCATCGACAGGTTATCATACGTAAGACGTTTCCTCCCGGGCCTCGCTCAACTCTTGACTGCTTTTCTCCCGATGTTAAGAAAAAACACTAGTTTTGAATGGGGGAAGTGCAGTAGGACGCCTTTCACAAGCTTCAACAATGTTTAGTTATCCCTCAAGTACTCCGGCCTTCTGTCAAGGGAGAACCTATTTATCTTTATACTGTATTCACGAACTTGGCAATAGGCGCAATTTTAGCGCAGGACAGACGAAACGATAATCTTTTGTCTGTCTACTATGTTAGCTGGGTCTTGAAAGATGCCGAGTTGCATTATCCAAAGGTCGATCAAGCATGTTTAGCTCTTATTTACACAACGCAAAAATTAAGATCATACCTCCTAGTGCACGAGACCATTGTCATTGCGATAACTAATCCCATTGCATACCTTGCGACGAAACCGGTCCTGACAGGGAGAATTACGAGGTAACTCTTACATCTGTCCAAGTTCGAGCTAAGATATCAAAAGCCTCGGGGAGTCCACGGAAAAACGATCGCCGGTTTCTTAGTGGCTTTCCCAGAACATGACGACATACCTACCCATGACGATGTGCTAGGGGAAGTAGCAGAAGCAGAATCAGAAAAGTCGTGGACCATATCCTTTGACGGGTCCTCATATAAGAAGTTTGGGGGTGTCAGTATTGTGTTTGAAATCCCGAGGGGAGGGGGGAACTCTTATCCTATGCTTTCAAGCTGGACTTTCACTGCAGTAACAACGTTGCCGAGTATGAAACACTGATACTAAGATTAAGGATGTCCAAGGATCTCGACCTTAAAAATTTGGAGATCATAGGAGACTCCAATCTAGTCGCCATCCAAGTTAACGGAGACTTCCAGGTAAAGGAAGCACATTTAGCGTCATACCGGGCGGAAATACAAAGTCTAATGGCTAAAATGGGATCAACCGTGATAGAACACATGGGAAGAAGTTCCAACAGACATGCTGATGCATTAGCTACACTCGTGACAAAGATCCAGCTGAACAATGAAGAGGAGGGAACCGTGACGATAAAACGAAGAGAATTACCAAGCACATGGAAAGAATACGCGACTTTTGAAGACACAGATGTCTTGCGAAAGATATATCTCGAGGATCTGTCAAAGGCTGATAAGGGGCATGTCATTCCGATAAAAGTGTTAAAGCAATTCCTAACGGTTCGAGGCGGTTTCTATCATAAAACACCCGGGGGATCACTGGCACGTTGCCTAAGCAAGAAAAAAATAGAGGAAACAATACATAGGATGCACGAAGAGTCATGCGGACAAACGGGCAGTGTCCGGTTGTACCGACGTCTGCAAAGACTAGGAGTGTATTGTCCAAGCATGGAAGCCCAGGCAGCAGCCATTCATGACAGTTGTAGGGACTGCCAAGCTCCGCCACAACCATAAGAAATATGCATGGAGGAAGAAGATGACTGGAGACGCCATATATGAACTACATCCAACATGGTAAGCTCCCCAAATGAAGATAGGTGGTGCTCAAAATACAGAAGAAATCAAGCAAATTTTTCATGAATGAAGAGATTTTTTATAGGAGAATCTACGACAACGGTCATGGGATGTCTATCTCAAGAAAAAGCAATATAGGTCATGACCAAATCATTCGACGTGGAACACCAAGGGATGCGCAAGATATTCTTGCATATTTATGAAGGAGGTTTCTACTGGCCAAACATGGAGAGTGACACGAAGAAACATATGAGAAAATGCGTGAGTTATCAAACCCAAAGGCCATTGATCCATGCTTCTCATACCTAGCTACACTGTATTGTCATGCCATGGCCGTTCCACAACTAGGGTTTGGATATGATCGGACCAATAAATCTAAATTCTTCTAAGCAACACAAGTATATCATCACCGCGACTGAATACAGTTCAAAATGGGTAGAGGCGATTCCTTTGAAAGACTATACATGAGAGACCATTTCCGCGTATATCAAGGAGCACATAATATCTAGATTCGGAGCTCTGATGATCATCAGAGACGATAATGCCAAGTTGTTCGTCAACAAGGATGTTTATAACCTACTTGACCAGTACAACACTCGATTGTACACGTCTACCCCGTATTATCCTTATGGGAACGGTCAAGCGAAGGCTACCAACAAAACTATTTTAAGGATTTTGAGTAGGACTATGCACGACCATCACAGGGAATGGCATGAGAAGCTGCCACTAGCATTATGAGCGTACCACATATCTAAGCGTAGTTCAACAGGAGCGTCACCTTACTCCTTGGTTTATGGAGAGAGTGCCATCTTACCAGTGGAGATTGTTATCCCATCAGCAAGGGTCTCCATGGAAAGTCACACCATGCCAGATGAGGTCATCCGTTTTGCCCATCTTGATATAATAGAGGAAAGAAGAACCCGCGCAGAACGCTTTGCTGATGCATACAAGAAATGCATCGCGAACCACCACAACCAAAAGGTTAAAAAAAGAATTTTCAAGGTGGACGAGTTAGTACTCAAGATTGCGCCACACGTACAACATAATGTAAACGCTGGAAAGTTTACAACTGATTGGGAAGGACCCTACATAATCTGAAAAACCACGGATAGCGGGTACTATCATCTAAAGCGGATGGACGGATCCAAAATCAAGACCTGTATCAATGGTAAGTGGATAAAAATTTGAACAATGATATGTAGGAGAGTGTTATTAAGGCTTCTATTTTAATAAAGAAGAATCCTTTACTTTATTCGTTGTGTTTAAAAGAAAATAAAAGTGGTCACAAAAGCGGCAGAGGGCCAAGCGTCCCTGTTCGAACCCAGAAACTAAGACATAAACGGCCACAAGAGCGGCAGAGCGCAAAGTGCCCCTGTTCGACCAAGCAACTAAAACTCAATAGTCACAAGAGCGACAGGGGGAAAAGAGCCCCTGTTTGACCAAACAACTAAAACTCAACAGTCACAAGAGAGGCAACGGGCAAAGCGCCCCTTTTCGACCAAGTTACTAAACACGAACGGTCACAAGAGCGGCAGAGGGCAAAGCACCCCTGCTCGACCAAACAAACAAATATATAAATGGTCACAAGAGCGGCAGAGCGCCCCCGTTGGACCAAAGCTAATATTCCACATCAAAAGGTCACAAGAGTGGCAGAGGGAAAAGCTCCCTTGTTCGAACAAATAACTAAACACAGTGGTCTCAAGAGCGGCAGAGGGCAAAGCACCCCTGCTCGGCCAAACAAGCAAACAAATACATAAATGGTCACAAGAGCGGCATAGGAAAAAGCGCCCCTGTTCGACCAAAGCTAATAACCCCACATCAAAAGGTCACAAGAGCGGTAGAGGGAAAAGCGCATGTCCGACCAAATAACTATACACAAAGGTCATAAGAGCGGCAAAGGGCAAAGCGCCTCTGCTCGACCAAACAAACAAATACATAAATAGTCACAAGAGCGGCAGAGGGAAAAACGCCCCTGCTCGACCAAACAAGCAAATACATAAATGGGCACAAGAGCGGCAGAGGGCAAAGCGCCCCTGTTCGACCAAGCAAACAAATACATAAATGGTCACAAGAACGACAGAGGGAAAAGCTCCCCTGTTCGACCAAGCTAATACCCCACATCGTAAGGTCACAAGAGCGGCAGAGGGAAGAGCGCCCCTGTTCGACCAAATAACTAAAAACAATGGTCACAAGAGCGGCAAAGGAAAAATCGCCCCTACTCGACTAAGCTAATACCCATTTCGAACGGTCATAAGAGCGACAGAGGAGAAAATGCCCCCGCTCGACCAAGCTTATACCCATTTTGAACGGTCATAAAAGCGACAGAGGGTTAAGTGCCCCTGCTCGATCGAAAGGAACCCAGTGCAAGCCGTCGTAAGAACAATAAAAGGAGAATGTGAAACCATTTCTAAGAATATAATGGACATAAATAAAGAGCGTCGCGCTTTAAAAAGAACAATGTATTGGAGTAAAAGAACATGTTGCAACAAAAGTTGGGCAGTACAATTATTCAATCTCGTGACAAATATATATAGCAAACAAATCAGCACGTGTGCAGCTCAGATGCATAGCCGCGTTAGCCAACTTCCGCTCACAACATCCCATTTCCTCCCGAGCATTGATAAATGACTCAGATAACTACGTGCAAGTATCACATCCAGAACCCAACGCATCAGCGTAAAAATCCATACTATTGAAATGCAACGTCTTACTGGCAGCAAACGAGAGCTTACACACTTCCACAAGGCGAGCATACTCACCCACATTCACTTTGAGAAAATCATGCCTAAGGTCATGCATCTCCAATGTTAAATCGGCCACGATTAGTTGGTATTCTTTGACAAGACAAGTGTTAAACGCACCTCTGATGGAATATGCCATGCATATATATGAAGAAAAGATAAAGAAAGAAGATGAGAGAGAGACAAAATAACAATATACAATCACAAATAAGCAAAAACATAGCTCAGGTTCCCATTATATATAGAAAACCCACATGAGCAACATGACACGAAGCCAAGTGAACCAACATTCCTTTAAACCAACCGTTACGTGTACAAAAAAAAGGGAAGGGGGGACAGAATAGAAAAGGAAATTCTATGAATGACTAGGACCGCTCATTAAATGCAACTTCACTCTCAAGACAAAGCTTGAAGTACCGCATGTGTTGAATTGTAGGTCGTTTCCACCAGTTGCACTGCTTGATACACATCCGAACATTGGAATTAAGTAGTAACGCGACACTCCCGAAATAACGATGTTGCTAAAAAAATAGAGGGGGAAGCAATAAACTCTCATGACGCTCCTCCTGCAGTAGAAGATTGGCATCCACAAAACGAGAATACGAAATACCATTCTCATTGTCAAGATAGTCAAATACAACACACAAGGCACTAGACGTACAAGCTAAATGAGCATTCCTCGATGTTAAGCGTGCACGCGCCATGATAAAAAAAGAAAGAGACGGGGGTGGGATAGAAGTAAATAGAAAGGAAAAATAAGTACAAAGATTAGACCAAAAATATAAAATTACCAAATGAGAAAAAGAACTATATATATAAGGAACACATAAAAGAGATAGGAGATGCCACCTAAAAGCATTTAAGACCATATTTAATGAACATTAAAGACACCATAAGTTACAAAAACAACTTCAAGACTAATCATCCTGATGGGAAATCACAGAGCAGAAAACAACTATCTCCTGATCTAAATCCCTTATCATTAGAAAAACTTTGTCTTACGCCAGTGTGGCCATATAATGTCAAGTGACAGCCTCTTTATGCAAGCGATGCACATCAGCAAAAATATGACTAGCGGCGTTGGCATTCTTAGCAATCTCAAGGGTCTCATGTTGTTCTCGCCACGCGCCACGCATAGCGGCGCGATGAGCTAACCTATGCGTCATCAGCATCCGTACTTCATCCTTTAACACCAACAACCGCTCAAGTCCGTCCCGCTTGTCTAGAGGTATAACGAGAGAGAGAACAACAGTCATAATCAAAGTATACCTATGGAGGCGACGTGACATCCTTCTAAAAAAGAAAAGCTAAAAGGCAAGAATAAAATATTACAAATAAAGATGAGAGAAGAACATAATGACAAAACAAATACCAATAAAGATATCTTTAAATAGAAATGAACGATAAAGTGAATAAGCACTTAACCTGACGGATACAAAATTAAAATATTCTAGGAATTGTAAATGATCCAAATGACCATGCACACTGACATAGCAGGAAATAAATGATCCTTAGAAAGAAGAAAAAAAATTACAAAGACACTACTAAAAACTAATCATCTTGACTGGCCAGCATCGCACGACAAACCCTTATCTCCCGATCCAAATCCTTCATTATCAACACGATCTCCTGACACTACGAGTTAGCGACACGACGTCTAGTATGTGCCTCATAAAGTAGCCGATTGACATCACTCGTAATACGAGCTTCATTATGAGATTTCCGAGCAAGCTCAAATGTCCCATATTTTTCCTCCCAAGCGGAATCCATAGCGGCTCGATGAGCTAGCATGTGAGTCATCAACATCTCAACTTAGGCCTTCACAACCTAAAGACGCTTGAGTTCATTGCGCGCGTCCGAAGTCAAAGATTGCAGCTACCGATGCAAGGGTTAAGGTATACCCATTAACTCGTAAGCCAATTTTCTTAAAAAAAAAACAGGAAAAGAGAAGGAGGGCAAACAAGCGGGAATATCTCAACAAAAGAAACGAATACGTGAGATAAGTAAGTGCAAAAACACTTAAATAGAAATAAACAACATACATAGATAGGACACGTGTCCAAAAGTAGTTACTCCAGCATTTAATAATTACATATGTAACTGAAGAATGGCAAACACGACAAGTAAACAATCTCTTTAAAAAAAAAAACTAACTAAAGACCCATAAAACGAAGAACTTGGAGCAACTTGTTGGTACAATAAATATCTTGATCAAGTCTCCAACGTGTCTCAGTACACAACCAAAAGATGCTTGAGTTCATTGCGCACGTTTGAAGTCACAACGGTTGCAGCTATCGATGACATGGTTAAGGTATACACATTAACTCGTGAGCTATTTTTCTTTAAAAAAAATCAGGAAAAGAGAAGGAGGGAAAACAAGCGGGAATATCTCAACAAAGTAAACGAATAAGTGAGGCAAGTAAGAACGAAAAGAACACTTAAATAAAGATAAACAACATACATAAACAGGACACGTGTCCAGCAGTAGTTACTCCAATATTTAATAATTACATATGCAACTGAAGAATGGCAAATGCGACAAGTAAAAAAGCCCTTAAAAAGAAAAAAAAACTAACTAAAGACCCATAACACGAAGAACTTGGAGCATCTTGTTGGTACGATAGATATCTTGATCAACCATCCAACACGTCTCAGTAGCTTATATAAGAGCGTGCTCATCAATATTCAATTTATCATTCGCCAAGTTATACACACAATAGGAAGCCTCAAGAGCAGTGGCGACAAGCTCACGAATCGGAAATATATGGTAGATAATGTTAGCATGATACCACCAGTCGTTCACTTCGTAATGAGAAATGCGTGTCTCCTTCCACCGCGTTTCTGTAACGAGACGATCCTCAAGCAGACCTTCCAGTTTTTGTTCCAAATTACGAATAAGAATGGCAGCTGCTGGATAAGCCATCGAAGAAAAAAAATAATTATGAAACAAGAGGATACAAGCCCTATTTATAAATAACCACCACCATAACAAAGTACTGGGAATACAAACACCATAAATGAATAAACACAACCATAATAAATGCCATGAATACATAATTCAAAATAACTGTAAAAATAACCAGCACACCACTATAAGACTCAACTCATAAAGAAAAACCTCCATGGCAAGGGGAAGAGAAAGGAAAGAAGATCAACCAAATCGAAGAGAAACACAACATATTACAACACTCAAACGACGGAAAATCAAACTCCTTCAAATACGGCCAAATCATGCTTCTTCTTTTCAAGTTCCTCGCTTGCCTGATCCACATCGGCATCAACTTGTTGAGGCGCCTTAGTAGCACTGGAAACATCAAGGAGAAGCTTGTTCAAAGCATCCTTCTTCTTCACATCCGATCTAGTTAAGCTTTCAAGACTCTGTTGCATTTTAGCGATCTCGACCAGAAGATTTACACGCGTATCGTTCTTGCTCTTGATCGTATTCAATAGCTTGTCCAACCACACTACGGGAAGTGGAGATCCATGGCCGTGCGAATCAAAGATTCCCACTCCTTTAAAATATCGGCATTAGGAGGAACATCACCGACGCGAGAAAGTCCCCCAGCGTCCTCGAGCAAGCCCTTGTTCATAAAGACCAAAGTCTTCATGTTCTTAATAATACCCTCTTACACTAGACGACCGCTCTGTTCAACGATCGTTCTATAGGTAACAACCAAAATGGAAGGAACCCAGAAGCCATGCGCTAATTTATAAGCCTTGAAATATGTTCCAGCTACAAGATCGGGAGAAGGCTTGGGAGGATCCAAAGGAGGAGAAGAAGAAGAATCCGAAGATGAGTCAGAATCACTAGCAGGATCTACAAAAAAACAACAACAACATACATACACAATAAGGCAACATAAGGGACATATAAATAAAATAAAAACCAAACTAGAAAAGGACAAGCATGAAATAAAGAGGGTGACACATGTAAAGAAAAAAAAATTACCATAATGATTTTCATCAGAAGGCACATGGCCCCGAGATGGACCAAGTTAGGAACGAGACGGACCCTCATGACTGCACGAGCTAAGCAAACTAGTAGGTGTTTCCTGAGGTTGATCCCTAGAGATAGTAGTAGCGGCCACCAGATGATTAAGGGAGATGATGTTTATATGCGGAGAGATAGCCTCACCATCGCTCGTAAAATCAACACCCAGATTATACACACGATCCACAAAAGAAGAGGAGGACATACTCATGACAACTCAGGTTTTAGCCTGTAAAGGAGACATGGGAGAGATATCAGCTGAAGAAGACATACGAACACCCGGAACCGGTAGGATCGTCTCGTCATGCTTAGCCTTTTTATCCCTACGAAGAGGCAACCACTCATGCTCAGGAATATTAAGATATTCATCTACCATAAAAGAACGTGGATTGTATCCAACAAAACCGATAGGGATATAACCCAGAAGATGCGCAGCCAACATCCGTAAGGAATATAAATCAAAAAAAGAAATATAAAAAGAGAGAAACGCCAAGCATAAAGACACACTTGTCCATAAGAAGGGTCTGGGGTCGATTGCGAGACTTGAATCTTAGCCGGTTTCTTCCTCGCCAGAGGCAGAAGCACTAACCCCTTCATGGGTTTCTTTTTCAATGGCCCATCACTATTTGGAGGAGTCCAGGTGGTAGTCAAGGGGGAGCATGGGATGACCTTTTGAGTTGGGCAAAAAACCCTGCTCTTCCACCACTGATGCACTTAAGTTGATACAACCTGGTGCATGCATTGACTTGAGATCCTCTATAGATAATTCAGAAGGATGATCTAGAAGCAGCAAAAGAAAGTTTAGAGATTGCCTGCGGACCTCCATATGAAACGGATACCAGTTGAGAGAGACCAAAGGAACACTCATCAGAGAGGGTTGAAGGAAAGAGAAGTAAATTGACCGATCAGACAACTGCGTGTCTCCTATGAAAAAAAAAACGACTGAAACTATTTCTGATATTGATATCTTTAGTGGAATACGAACACGAGAAAGGAGAATGAACCCCTTGGTCAAACCCTAGCTTTCGAGCCACACGATCAGAATTGTTGGATATCACTATAAAATTGCCCAAATAAAAGCCAGGGAGATAACCAGGCAACACAGCCATGACATAATCAAATTTATCAGCTGTCAAAACTTGTGTAGAATTCAGACTCACATCCTCAACCTCCTTAGTAAAATCATAGTGAAGAGAACCGGAACGACCATCATGATAAGGAAAAGGTTTATCGTTGGCCACATCCAGATATTTGACAATGATGTTTTTCGTAGTTCTCCCCTTCCCGTGCCAAAGGGCCATGCGTGGGTAGTAGTAGGTACCAGGAACTATATCCATCGTACCATCATCTCTCGGAATTCTCTTCTCGTGATGAACGACTAAAGTATTAATTAGGGGAGCATAAGCGGGAAAATGTTCCCATTCCCAGGCTTGAATAAAATTCTTCGTGATAAAAGTCTCAACTTCATGAAAAACATCCACCATGCGGATGTCTTGGCATAGGAGATCTAGCTGGCGATACAAACCACCCAGGAACATGGACGCCAAAGGAAAAAAGATACCCCGGGACATCAGTACAGCCATCGACACAAGATCATTTTTGATGGTATCACGAGGGTTGTGTTCAAAAATATCATGACAAATTCAATATAGGAGAAATGTCACTAGTTCAACACGGGGATCCTTTTCCTTCCGAGCAGGAGAACCAAGTTTTCCGTCAGTAAGAGTCAGAGCCTAATATCTCACCCACAGGGGAAAAGAGGCGCGCTTGTTTACCTTGACATCACGACTAAAAGGAGCTTTGCCTCGAGTAACTCGGTCCGATAGCAAAATAGCGGGGCCATTCATTGCGTCAGCCATCATCTTCTTGCCAATTGGAAGAGTTGGGGTACCTTTGTTACTAGCTATCAAGGCTTTCTCCTGCCTTATCGAAGCCGGGGTTACCTTAGACTTCCCTGTAGTCGACTTCCTTGGATCAACGATACTCCCTTCCTCAGGACAAGTACCCTTTACTGAGGAGTCATCCCTTTGCTCTGCCCTAGCCTCTCGGGATTTTCCTTTACAACTAATCAAATAGGCACGTAGAGCCTTATCCGAGTCATCCATCACCTTGTAGATGGCCGCTTCGTGATATAGATAGGACCCACGCCCCAAGCAAGAAACAAACTGTGGACTGAGGTATCCAACGTGAATAGAACCAGAGCATATGGCTTTTACATTTGACAACCAAACGATGAAGAAATGCTTCTATTACATCGTCTATCCCCAAGGAGCAGAGCCTAGCCGAATGATCAGGATTGGAATGAATATATACGACCCAAGACTCCCAAAAAGAGGAAGTCTCCGCTGATAAACACGAGTCTACGATCAGAAGATGGTAATCCCCGCGTTGAATGACGTATGTAGAATCTAGTTAAAAGGATGAAGTGGAGAGTTTCCTTTCTCGGGATGCATAAGCCACTTGGGGAAGGAGAAAAAAGGCATCACCATTGGATTGTTGAGGCGGGAGTCGAGGTAGTCGTCTATGGGAGGATTCCGCTGACCATCGTCAAAAGTCTCGGGTTTCATGGCCTGTAACAAATCTTGGCTACCCAGAATTTCCTGTATGGAGTATGAAACCCCATTAGCGGGTGGATGAAGGAGCTCATATCAGAGTGACCATTTAACTCAGCTCCCGCTTCTTCTTCTTATACTGAGGAGCGTCTAGGGAATCTTCTGACATTGATATCAATAAAGAGATAGGGTACGTACAATAAAAGGGAAATGAAACTGTAAAAGAGAGATCTTAAATATATATAGTGAAGGCTTTTAACCATGGGACTAAAAAGAGACAGTTAGAGGTTTATAACCGCAAGAGAATTCCAAAAGGTTGTCAAATACGTCTCATGGGAAAGATCAACCGTCATGAGTGCTTAATTAGATGGTGCATTTTAGGGAGTTAGTCGACAAGAAATGATATAATAAAATCTTGGGTAACTATTGGTCTTCCTAACAATTAACCCAATAGTTAAGGGATTAATATTGATACCTGAATATCCCTTAATAAGGAAAGTCACCTCTATTAGACGAGCTTGAACCTGTGATCATCTTGGTACTTGGAGGCTAAGCCCAAGCTCTTATAAGAACACCCATGGAAATATGAGGATAAAGAGGGAATAAAAGGAAAAGTAAATGGTAGGATTGAAGAGATGACACTTCTGTAATACTAGGGGGTTTAAAAGGACATGTGTTAGAAAGAGATGAAGAAGGAAAGTCTATAAAAGGAAAATGAATAGTACTAAGAAAAGGATCTTCCCTCTCTTACCCAACTAGGAAAAGTGTAGTCCTTGCTGTGACTAAGATTGGTTTACCCTTTATGAATTTAACCTAAAAAAATTAGCAATAAATTTTAGTAGTTGCTAGATTTTTCAACAACCTGGTTGTTGTTCCTAAAGTCGCAACAATTTTAGTCTCTTGTAATTAGCAACGAAGGATAAAATACATGTGCCACCAGTTTGTGTGCATGGTAACACTCTATGTTATTTTCCCGTCCAGTTAAACATCGTTAAAAAATAAGAAAGATTGTTTCACCCCTTCCTCGCATGTATGTAAGCGGGATATTTTCTAACCATGACTCTTATTTCAATTCTCTTTACAGACGAATTTTATTTATTTCTAACTCAATTCCTTCATTATTGCTCTCAATCTATTCCTCCTTCAAATAATAAAATCAAATGGTTATTCATTATTGTATGCTGCATCTTTTTGATGAAAACTATGTATCAGATTTAAAACCAAAACCTAACTTTAACCCTGTTAGATTTGCTTAAAACAAATTTGTTCTTCGGGCTAAGGGTTTTGAGTTATTCTCAACAGATTTGTTCTTCGGGCTTAGGGTCCATGGGGATTATCATAACAACATGAGTATCCATTCATAAGGGACATGCACTGATAACATGTTGTGGCCTCGACCATCATATCAATGTCAGGTAAAGGATATCTGTCTTTAGGATAGGTTTTGTTTAGGTTTGTAAAGTCAATATAGATTCTTACATTTCTAATCTTTTTCATTGCATCGATGATATTCGATATCCAGTCAGGACTCTGCATTCTCTTATTATATAAGATTCTAACATGCGATCAATGTCAGCATTCACAACGTCATATAAGATACTAGACTGTTCATAAAAAAAGGGAAAACTTATGTACCGACAGTTAGTTTGGAAGTCTCTATATAATATTGTGTAAACCGGTTTTCAAGGTTAGTTAAACATGGACTTCAATAAGATGGATGTGGTCCGGGCGTTGTTGAACTCAATGGAGATAATTTAGGCTACATATGACTGTAATAAACAAGCCAGGTTTGGTCGAGTTTGTGGTCTCGTGGTAGGAAGACTGATTAATTAAAGTTATAGGCATATGGTTATAGTTAAGGTTATAATGCTAGACTGTTGGTCGATGCTCGTGAGTCAATCACGCCTTGGCGAACCCTCATACACCCTTTTAGTTCCGTATGTAACCATGTCTTCATAGCTTTACCTTTGAGCGTTAAATTTTTAATCAACTTGTTAGGGGTTTAAGTTTGGTTCCACCTATTTTCCTCCTACACTTTTCCTATTTATCAACCGTCTTAATTGCCACCCCCATTTATCTTATTTACCACTCATATATTTTAGAATATATCCTAATTGCTACTCTTTGATTTTTTATTTACACCCACCCTAAAACCATCCAAATTATAAACCAAAAACAACTAACCCTAAAAACAACATTCTTCTTCTCCCCACCACCGTCACCTTCTCCCCCCACCGTCCCACCCGCCACCATCTCCACCAATTTCACTTCACGTATAAAAAAAAAAAATTCCGTCAAATTGATTATAATTGCCTCCAAAGAAAGTAGGAAAATTGCCAACAATATCTAAATTCAAAAAGAGATAATAGTTAACCTAATTATTTTGTTTTGGGTTTTAGTTGAGTGTGTGATGAAGAAATAGTCGATTATTTTTTGTTGACTTGTTTTTGTTTTTGTCATTGTTTAAATACTTCTCCGGTCGTTTTTCTTTTCAGTTCACAATTTTGACAGTCACGAGATGGATTCAGAAAGTATTTGAATTGCGATAACTTTGAAGTGACTTGTATTGTGTATTTAGTCGATTGTATGATTTGTTCCTTTTTGTTATATGATCTATGATAATATTATGTATTCAGATGAGGGTTGACTAGAATGATCATGAGGAGTTCTAATCAGTAACTATTCTAATGGGATCACTATTATTTCAGCTTGTAATATCTTATTTAGTTTGCTTAAATTAGAAATCTCCATTTACCCAGACTTAATTAAGATTGAAAAGCAAATGTATTATGTATTGAGACTTGAGAGCAGGGGCGACTGGAATGTCATTCAACTCGTATTATCTTATTTAGTATAAAAAATTCATGTTAAAATTCATTTTTCTTTGTACAAATTAATAAAAGAAAAATTAATCAGATGAACTAGTCGAATCTCTCTTATATTTTGGTTCGGTAAAGAAGAAGACAGATATGAGTGGTTAAAGTTAGGTTGTATCTATATTTGACTTTTTATAGATGGTAAATAGAAAAAAATAAAATTAAAATAAAATTATTTTAAATTTTTTAAAATGGATAGTAAATAAGAAAAATGTGGGTAATAAATAGGTAGAATTTTAAATTTTTCGGATAAATCAGAAGTAGCTTCTAGCTAGTTTTTTCTTTTAGTTAGTCAGTCATGCCAGTGTGGTTGCAACATAATTTATATTTAGGAAGGGATTATTAGACAACGGTGGAATAAGACGCAGAGAGATGGGATGGCCCTA
The DNA here is from genome assembly GCA_023531435.1 of Papaver californicum. Taxonomy (NCBI): domain Eukaryota; kingdom Viridiplantae; phylum Streptophyta; class Magnoliopsida; order Ranunculales; family Papaveraceae; genus Papaver; species Papaver californicum. Next base: position 2,106,254 of record JAJJMC010027712.1, on the reverse strand, counting down.
TAAAAAAAGCTCATTCATGATCGTCAGTCCCACATGCATCAACAGACTCCGAGTATTGCACATTTTACTCATGTCACCAAAATATTGATATAGGTAAACTGCAAATACAACCCTATACAGATATCACATGTGCAGTATATAAGCGCATTAATAAGATTGATGTTCAAATACTTGGGACAGTGCTGTTTTGACAACAACAAGCCCCAGCCCCAATTACCAAATGCAGTCTTAAATGCTTCAAAAATAAATATGCAATCTTAAAGACGAATTCCGTGAAGGCGAGGACCATACGCACTTTAGTTGTTTTAATGGGGGTCTTTAATTGGTCCAAAAGTCATTAATTTGCAACAATTGAGGTCATAAATTTGAGAATTTACTGACACTGATAATAATTGTAATAAACATAAAAGAAACCAACATTCATACATACTTGATGAACACATTTTTTTTGTGTCTAAATTATTCTTAATTTTATATTTTATTGGTACTTAATTTTGTATTTATCATTGATTTTTAGGTCTTTGTAGGTATTTTTTAAAAACTAAATATTTATGGAAAAACTGGCTCGAAAAGTTATTATAGGCACCCGAAAAAATTACTAAAGGCACCCGAGAGAATTGATAAAGACATCCACCAGATAGATTAGGGGCACCCTTCATTTTGAATTCAAATCCGGGTTTGGCGGGAAAACTTCCCTTAGGCGTGAAGTGATTTCTGGATTTGATTGGGAAGAGATTTGGGTTTTCTCTTGGATTTGGATTACACTAACCTGTTACGACTTAACAAGGATGGTAAGGGATTTGGAAACATAAAAATGGGGAATTTTCATTGATTGGAAGTAAAACACGGTACGATAAAGTTTCAGATTGTCTGAGATATATTTGGGAAGTACGTGGGGTTTGGAAGGTGGTATCAAGTTATCTGAATGAAGAAACAACTTTAACACGTCAAATTAAGAGTCCCAAGCCGTGAAAAATGGTGAGAAGTCGTGTTTGAACCAGAAAAGAAAATCTTCTCTATTTCGGATTCATACGAGATTTAAGAGTTGTTTTGATTCCTTATCTACTTCGTAACAGTTGTTAGGTTTGGTGGAGCTTATATAAAGTAAAGGGAAAGGGAAAAAACGGAGGGGAGAGGCTCGAGAAGAAAACAAGAAGAAAACAAGAATGTTGTTGCTGTAGTGAAGAACAGGGAATAGGCGACGATTTCTTCAACTGAACAACAACGAATATCTTCCCTTTGTTACATTTATCTTCAGTTGTGACGCTTCCTTCAACTGAACAACAACGTTTATCTTCAGCGAAAACACGCTCTCTTCTGTAACAGTGGAAACAGTTGTCTTGCAACACCATTACACCGTTGCAAACTCCATGTTTTACACAATTTTCACTCTTTTCTTCTTTGTAATTGATTTTTTGATCCATGAATACACAATTTGAGAGTGTTTACAACATGAGGAGCTAGACCACATTGCTGAGGCGACAAAGGAAACCATTTTTTCCAATAATAATGTGGTATTTTTTTATCTAATTAATTTTTGCAATTCTTTTATGATTATTTGTTTTGAATTAAATTTGAAATAATGATTTTATCAATTGGTTGTGTTTTCTTTTGATGGGTCATCTTAGTTTAGAGCTATTGATGTCTCATACTTCTGATTTACGACTAATATTTTGAAAATCTAACTTTGGCAATATTTAGAATCAATTGAATATATGAGTTGCAAGCTAATTATTAATACTAATTCACTTGAAAAATTGACTAATGGTGGAATCCTTAGTCTCAGTTCTTTCCATAATTTTAAATCAATTTTAATTTAATCTTTTTTATTTTTAATATTAAAAATTAGGTTTCAAAATTAAATCTTTACAAGTCTGAGTGTCGAATCTTTTACCACTATTTCTAAAGCACATCAATACTTATACAGTAATAAATAATAGAGATAATTAGTGCTTAACTTCTTAGATATGTACTGACCATGATCTCTTTTTATGCCCCAGTTTCTAAACAGTACAAAGTAAAAATTCAACTGAGCTCAATCGACTTAATCATCTTGTTGCTGAAGTCCCATAATTGTTTTGCCAATATTTCATTTCTAGCATACTTGCTTGGTTTCATCTCATTACAGTCGAGGTAGTAATTCCCCGTAACGTCCTTCATACTTGGGTGAAGTGCAGCGTAACACGTCGTTGCAGCTCCCTACAAACACAAAAAACGACCGATAGAATTCTTACTAGGGCCGGCATGGCATATTAGCATAACAAATGAAGTTGAGCGTACAACTAATGAGTTTTACAGCAAACACTTGACTGAAATGCTTACTTGTGGTACATTCTTCCAGAGAAGGAACGTCAATAACTTCAAAGACCCTGCAAGAAAATGAGAATGAACCTTTATTGTGCTTTTCAAACGAATTTAATATCTTGTTTTACGAATTAGAGTACATACTGATCGCAAAGCCAGAATACTGGAACAAATTCGTCATAATCAGTCCCGGGTGAACAGAATTCACAGTGATGTTTGCACCCTCTTCCTGGTTTTAGAATGGAAAGCAACATCAATATGAAAATGTTTAGCAAAGTAAACAAATGTGACATAAACAAAAACAGAAGAAAACTACTGGTTACATACCTGCAAACGATGAGAGAGTTCATTGGCGTGCAGTAGGTTTGCTAACTTAGATTGCCCATATGCTTTTTTGTCAGAATATCTAAATTGAAATTGGAGGATTAGAACACAAGAGAATTAATCAATTAAGGATTTTTAATCATCTATTTTCTCATATAAAGAAAAGCGTAATACTCTAAAGAACAAAGAAGGAACTCCTTATTCTTTGTCTAACATATACGTACTCTTTCTTGTCATTAAGTTTATCAAATCTTATTCCCCCATCATAAGTGTGAACATGAGCAATTGATGATAAGTTCACTATCCTCCCTTGGATCCCTGAATTGCTTGCCGTATTCTTCATGTTCCCGAGAAGAAGATTCGTCAGATGAAAATGGCCTAAAACATAAGAACAAATTAGCTTTTGGTGCATTTAATTGTAAACCTTATGCATCCATTTAAAATCCATTAAGTGAATGAAGGCTATACCGAGATGGTTTGTCGCGAATTGGATCTCTATTCCATCCTCGGAAAGTTGGAAAGGGCAGAACATGATGCCAGCATTGTTTCTAGAAAATTAAACCAAATTAAACAGCTTTTGGTTAAAAAGATTTCGAATACAACGAATAAGGAAAGCATTTAAGGATAAGAGATATTACATCAAGATATTAAGAGGGACATCAAGAGCATTAAAGTTTTTAACAAATTCGTTAACAGACTTGATCGAGCAAAGATCAAGTTTCAAAACATCGATACGAGCTGTTCCATTGTCTTTGAGAATAGTCTCTTTTGCTTCATTCGCGGCTTTCAAATTTCTCGCACCGATTATAACATGAACCCCTCGAAGTGCTAAGACTCTACTCGTCTCTAAACCAATCCCACTTGCTCCTCCTATTACCACATCAAGGATAACATTTACATACACAAACAATATGAGGAAAAATAAATGAACAATAGTCCTTAAATTTGAAAACAGATACAACCTTGGAGTCCACTAAAACCGATTGATTATTATTGGAAAAAATCAATTATACATAACTGCTGCAAAGCAATGGCGATAAAGAGAATGTTTTTTTCTTTTTGATCGGGTATAAAGAATGTTCATCCAAACCCTTCGATATAAAGCTTGTTTAGTACTCATTGAGAAACCCAAACCATAATCATGCATGACAAGAATACAGAACTTATTGGATTCAATATCCAAAACAAACTCTTCAATCTAGCAAAAAGGATTTTCATGGAATGCTTCATTGCTAACATAGAAAACAAGAAACAACAATATATACCAGGATATCTTAACAACCATAAAAACTGAAAAGAGAAGATTAGAACAAACCAGTGACAATGGCAGTTAGGTTATCTGCATTGATCCCGTCTGTAACTTGCTCAGCTGTTGAAGCAGAACCAAACCCGCTTGGTCCTGTTTTCCCTGTTATCAGTGCAAGGATATTCATCATCTTCCTATTCAATGAATTCTGTCTCCTAGAGAGCGTGAGAGAGAAACAAGATACTAGTAGAATTGTAAAAAAGAGAAAAGATTTATAGGTGGGGTGTTGGAGAGATTTAGATTCTAATTAGTAATCGGGTTATGAAGAAGAGTTTTAGAAGCAATTAAATGCTGTTGGTGACAAAAATCAATTGCTTCACCAATAACCAACCCATGAAGAGGTATGTTTACCATGTATTCAGTATTTATTACTCCGTATTTTTATTTTATTCGTCAGTGTTTGTCGCTAGTCAACTACAGTCGATATTACATTAAGACAAGTCAATACAGTTTGACTTTCTAGGGTGTTAATATTTGGATTATGTTGGTAGCCGTGGTACAGTAGTATTTTGATTTGATTTGATATGAACACTATAATAATGAACAAGAGAATATGTAGTTGAAAACAACTCGAATACTACTCCAACAAAAACAAGAAATTGATGACTCATGGCCCATGAACACCATTTTAAGTTATCTTTTTATGGTACAAGGTATTTCTATATCTGATCGATTTGATTGGTAACTAACTTGATATTTTTTTTGGTTGTCATCTGCAGCATAGCGACCAATTTTTATGGCATAAATGATGGTGAACTGTCAAGCTCTCTGGTCCTAGTCTTTTAAAAAGAAAACCAATAAACACAAACAGGATTTGAAGTCATACAGTGTACGCTTATTATTTTAAAACTAGACCGGTGCCAGATGCGTAATCAATTTTTCCTTTTTTGATCAAAAAAAAAGAAAAAAAATTATATTAAGATAAATTGAATATACAATGGTGTAAAAAAGATATATACTAGTAGTTTACCAAAGAAAAAAATTAAGAGAAGACAAGGTCCCAATTCAACAAAGAACGAGTGAAGTTTAAGTGTATTTTGTGGCCATATGCAGCTGCCCATGCTAACACAAAGGCCTTAGCTTCCACACCCAATTCCATGTCTGTCCTGAAATTGAAATTTCTTCGAATCTACGATTGTCCCAACAGAACTCAGAGTACCTGCAAAATCAAAAAAATTCTATCACTCTTCCACAAGATTAAAAAAGCCATTATCTATAAACCACATAATTTCAAACCTAAAAGGACTAGGTCCCTAGGATGGATCAGAGATGTCTAAAAGGAGAGCAATATATATTTTGCGAGTTGAGATATAAAAGGGAAATGGGTTTTAAAGGAAGGAGAAATGAGGAATCTGTTAAGCCTACATATTATATGATTGGTTTGACCGTTCGACTAAGTATAACTTTCACCTTTAAAGGACAAGTAAATAAGATTGTGTTGAGAGATAAATTTTGAGAAGCCTCTCATGCTTTTGCTAATTCTTGCACATCCCTTTTTTATCACATTTCTTGATAGTGTTAAAATCTCCACCTATGCACCATGGAAAATTACAATAGTTGGACACATTGTCCAGTTCAACCCAGAAGTTAGCTCTATCTTTTGGTTTGTTTGGCCCATAAACATTAGTAACAACCCACTCAAAATTATCGAATTTGTTGATACATGAAATTGAGAGAGTATAGTCACCAACCAGGGAATCAGTGACTTCAACTAAGTCCTTATTCCATAACCACCAGAATTTCCAACAGATTGTTGGAAAGTCCACCCCATGTTCAAGATATCACAAATCTTCTTTATATCAAAATCAAAACAATGCATCATCTTTGTATCTTGAAGGATGATTACGGTAGCTCTTGACAGCTGAATTATCTTCTTAACAATAGTTTTTCTAGTATTCGAGCAAATACCTCTAACATTCCAAGAGAGTATTTGTAAACTCATTAATCACTCATGATACCCCTTTTCTTCTACCTCTTGGAATTAGAACATGATTTACCCACATCTTCAATTGTAATTCCCAACATCTTACACTGATTAATCAATTTTTTTTTGAAATAATACCTTATTGAGAGTGTTGGGCACTAAGAGAACTAGCATTATCTGTAACATTAGGTTCAAAACCAGATGGAAACTGTGGAGTACTAGAATGACTGGAAGCTGAATAACAAGAAGACCTTCACCTTGTAAATCTACAATGAAAGAATCTTCCAGACCCATAAGAGGCAAATATTTCGATTTAGGTTCATGGATAGAAGTATTAAGAACTCCATCAAATGTGACTATGAACTGTTCACCAAATTCTTCTTCCAGAATGACCATGTTTGATTAAGTAACTTGATTCTTAAGCTTAAGGATTAGACCCTCAGTAGATACTCTAGAAAGAAGAAATTTCTTAGAGTGATTAGGCATGGAATTGAAACTGATCCCCATCTTAATACCCATGTTGGAAAGCCTGTTAACTTCAGAGACTGCCTAACTCGGAATTTGAAATTGGTGACAAAGTTTTTGGCCATACAGGTGAAAGTTAATATGAAATGCAAATTTGGGTTTAAAAGGAGCAACACAGGATTAAATATGATTGGGTATGAGATGATAAATGGGAGGGTTGGGTAAGATGGGTATAGACTTCGGTGTTGAATTGGATAACAAAGTTTGGCAAAATAGTAATGAGAGAAGATTAGTTGGAGTAATCCTTGAAGTTTTACAAAAAGACTTATCCTTTGCGATACTAACATATTCCCCATTGAAGTCCTCCAAACATTACTGAAAACTTGGAGCAAGAACATTATTGAATTTTTTATCAATTTCTATAGCAATTGCAATATCTTCATTAGTAACTGAATTAATAGATTCCGACGATTCTGATGGCTTCTCGACTCTTCGCCACACCTGTTTTTTTCCTTTGGACATTCCTTTTGGGCTTAAAACTTTTAGCCTTTTTGGACTTTTTCTTAGAGCCATGGTGAGATGGTTTATGAGGGGGATTTTTAAAAAAATTTGAAGTCGAAAAAGATTCTGTTGTTGCCGAAGAATAAACAAAATTTGAAACTTCCACAAATGATGCCTTAGGGTTTCTATTCTTAGGTATAAAATTGCACCTTTTCCTTCTCTCGGATCCTATTAAATTAGGAAACTGATAGACACATTTTTGTGTCCGATTTAATCTCAATTTTATATGTTGT
>JAJJMC010027712.1:2088662-2099127 GCA_023531435.1 Papaver californicum | reverse complement strand
TTTTGGATCAGGGCAACCACACCCAAGATTTTGAATGACAATTTTGGAGGGAAGAAAATTTCTCCTTCACGTAAACAGCGAAAACAGGAAACTTCAGGCTTTGGAAATTCTGTTTTTTGGAAATCTTCTCATGTTTGGAAAACAGAGTTTAATTGGGTAATAAGAAGAAAGAAAAGAAAGAAATAAACACCATTCTCTTAATAGAATCCAGAAAAACGGAGAAAGAAAAGAAATCAGGAAAAGAAAATTCTGTTTTTAGAATTTTTTTCGGTGAATCAACGGAGAATTAAAGGGAAGTTTTTAAAGTGATTTGAGGATTGGGATAGTATAAATAGAGGTTATGACCAATTGAGTTGGGGGAGAAAAGATTGGGGAAGCTTAGAATTGCCCGAAATCACGAGACGAAAGCTAACAGGAAGCTCAAAAAAAAATTCTGCTGCTGCCAAGGAAGAACACGAAGCAGGCTACACCAGAAAACTGTTTCATTAAAACAGGAAACCGTCGTTCATTAAAACAGAACTGTACTTTATTTCAAAACGCAACAGAAAATTATTTCTTGTTGCGTATTCTTTTGAACTGTTTCTGTTACGGGCTGAAGTGTTTCCAGCAACACTTATAGCCGTATCTAATCGACTGTGTGCAATCATATTCTCTTTGTAATCAATATTTTGAGCAATGAAAAGATCTTTTGAGCAAGTTTTCTCCACCATGAGCTAAGTTCCTTTACTGGGATGATGGAGGAGGTTTTTTTCTCTCAATTTTATGTGGTAAATCTATTTTATTTACTTTATTTATAATTCTTTATCTATTAAATTGCATAGTTTCGAAATAGAAAAAACGGTTTTCATTCAGTAGTGGTGTTTTTGTTTGATGGATCATGCTGGGTTGACGACCATTGATGTTCCATGCTTATGATTTATCTCTGCTTGTTTGCATAAAAACCTATTTTGGCAATATCTGAGCTTAATTTATTTAAAAAGAATTACATGATTAATCACATAGTTGTGGGAAATAACTGAATCCTGATTCCTGGTTTTCTCCATATTTTCTAAAAACATCTCTAGTTTATTTTGCTTTGTTTTTATTATTTCTAAAATCATTACCTTCACAAGTTCGAGAATCGAACACTTTTTACCACTATTCTAAAACATATCAGAAACTCCATCTCATGTTTTGAATTACTGCTCAAATTGATCTTCAAAATTTCCGGTGGCTTAATGGTAAAGTTCCGATCGACATGGACGGTTTTTCCATCCACAAAAATGCTTGCAGTAAAAACTCCTACGTCCGAAGTTAACTTGATTGGTTTTGGGATGACGTTAACATCATTTTTTTTTCTTCTGACTTTCATCCTCATAGCTTGCAAGTATTCCATCCTTAAAGTTGTTGGGTCTATACATAACAACTCACCACAAGTTTTAGCAATAACATGCGTGACATTTGATGACCAAAACTGAAATGGAATGCCATATTTTTAAATGTTAAAATCTGTTTCACTATAACAAAATGGAGATGACTGCCATATGTTTATGCCATCCAAATATATATAAAATTAAATTATCATGCTTTAATATAAGTTGAGGATTAGCCTGAGAGAGGTCAGAATCAACATGGAATAATGTTTGTGAGGAATTAATAGGATATATTTCAAACAGTGTACAAATTTTCAATTCCTTGCATAGCGTAGAACCAATAGGTAAGAATGATTGAACAATTATGGGAGATGAAATTATGAAAGCATCATTCCACAAACATAGATTATTCAACTTCTCACAGTAGTAGATATTGATAAATTCCCCATATCTATAATTAATCATTGACACCGAGATAGGAGTAGCAAACCTATCACAAAGAAAGGGAGATTTATCTCTAATAGGAATGTGCAATTTAGGGAACAAAGGTTGGGAAGATTGAGGGATGTTATTGGGTTTTTTCTGTGGAAAAAGGGATTGAGCATAAGTGGGAGCAACGTGGTGAATAAGTTTAGGAAGAAAGGATTTAGAGATACTAGGATGGGAATATGAAGAAACATCACTTAGAGGGTTTGATAAGGATTTGGAAAACAAAACAATATCCTCCAAAGCTGTAGCATAGGAGTATCAACCATCAAAGAAATCTCCAACAGAATAAAAAAACAGATGGAATCATATTTAGGATTTGTTTTAGATATCATGATGTTTAAGAAAAACCATTGTTGTCAGATTGCTTGTTAACCAAGAACCAAGTTTGATTTTCATTATGCTTCTAAATCCTTCTTCCAACATCACCATTTTTGGCTACTTAAAAAAAGGATATTCAGTAGATGCTTAGCCAGATTATATGGGAAGTAACCTTGGGTTGAAGTATGGGAATATAACTCAGTAAGAAAGATTTAAGAAGAATGAATGGATTTACTACAAGAGAACCTAAAATACTTTTAGCAAATCTATGTTCGGAAGACATGATGAAAGGGTGAAATCAAAAAGATTGTTGAAGATCATCTAAGGATTAAGATAAAACTAAGGAAGATCTAGCGGATCTAGAAACTAATAGGAATTAAAATAAGTAGAGAAAGGAGAACAACCATGACGAAAGAGGGAGAAAAAACAAAAATTAATAGTTATTTGTACATTTTTGTTATATCTTCCAACCAAGATTTTTTTTCTTCCTAATAAAATGATGATGAAAATTTATAATTTTCCGTTTTATGTAAACAATATCTATAGGGCGTACCCGTTGGATGGATATGAGAGAAGATTATATCCGTTGGATGGATGAAAATAACCCTAACAAATGATGATGAAAATTGACAGTTGCCCGTCTCGGGTAGACAATCTTTGTGGGGTGTAGCCCGATAGAAATTAAAAAAGATACCAAAATTTATTAGATTGGCCAGTTAAATTAACCTACCCATAAATATTTGACTCCTACAAAACCTATGACTTTTTTTTTATCAAACAATACCTAGCATACTGCAAGTTAATTATACAATATTTGACTCCTACTAAATGTCAGAACGAAGAATGTCTTTGGTTATAGTTGGAAGAATTTGTTGCTTATTTAAAATCACAGAAGCCAACATATATATCGTAAGTTTAGTGAACCCCATATGTGGAAAGAGTTGGAGCACTGCCGAAAGATGAGGTTTTAAGAGCACTACCACAATTCTAGCCTAATATAAAACTTTCAGAGAGAAAGAATGAAAAAATTGTTAAGAATTATAATCAACATATTATCAGTTTCTTTACTTAACTTTTAAGTGAAGTGCACAATAATTCGTTCTATGTCTCGAGAACTTCAGGTAAGTACGAGTGTCCGCAGTCCTTTCCAGATACAACTTGTTCTTAATCAGTTTTATTCTTTCCATATATTGAAGGGTGACCATTCTTTATGTAGTCTGACAATTAAATTAGATGAATTGAATGTTAGCTTAGTTTATTTATAACAATGACCACATGGGTTCTATTTTCCACCCTGTAACCACATTAGAGTTTAAAAGATATATACAAAATCTCCCCTAGCATATTAGCAACTTTTTTATGATTTCCCATATGAACTTGAAATGCCATGACTAAGACTAATTATTGAGCAACTATAATTCGTCAAAACCAACCAAATAGTACGAAAAGATTTTATTCAATGACTTTTGAGTTAGGCGTTGAGAAAATGCAGTACAAAAAGGACACGTAATGGATTGAGATGTCACACTTTATAAAAACAAAGTAAGAAATTGGAAAGAGAACAAAGTGAAATTCAAAAAATTGATAGAAAATTTTCTTACTTGAAATAGACACCTGACTTTCCTTTGAAGATAACTTGAGTTTTGTTAGCATCGGTATCGTCATAAACCCATTTTCCCCAAGAACGAGAGCTTCCTTAAATGCTTCCGGTTCCTTTAATTTTTGGTACACATGTTGTCCTTCTTGGTAGTAGTTCTCTCTATGTAAACAATATAAATCACAAAAGTTGGAAACGATACTGGATGTAAAAGCAATAAGAGAAACTTGTTTTATGTAATGAGCTGAGTTTCAAAATTTATTACTGAATCCCATTGTAATAAAATTGAACGAGTCTAAAGAAGAATACAAACCATTTTACCAATTCTTCAATTAAAAGTACTAAATATCACGAAATCCTAAAAAGTAAGCGATAAGATCAAAATCTAGCCAACTTATAATTATGCACATCACATTTAATCACTCATTTATTTATCTCATACTCAAAGATAAAAGGGAGAATTGGAAATATATCATGGATTCACTAATTCACTTGGATATATATACCATAACTGTCCTAAAAACTACTTTCTCCCTCATTTGCTTCATCAAACACATATTTTGCATGCTTTGGAATTATTTCATTATATGTTTCTGATTCAAAGGTAAACCCATATCAGATTAAAGTTGTTTTTAAGACCTGTCAATATATACCAAAAGAAAGAGAACGCCATCATATAGTTCATAATCAACAAAGTTGAAAAATCAATAGAGTAAACAAAACCTCATAATTTGTAACAACGCCACTGTGGAAAGCCAGGATATTATTTGCAGCACCAGATGAGCAAGGATGATTATTTCTAGGAGTAAGCTCCCCATGAGTTGCCTATCTTGTGTAACAGTTTTTGTAGTCTATATTATGTATTCAACTAGAGCTTGACCCATGCCGTAACGACACGACCTCCATAATAAGTAATTTCTTTTTGTGGTAATTTTGATATGTATCATTTATTTGTTGTTACCTTATAAAGTGACAATTTTTTTTTCGATTTTTTTAATTATCATTTTTTTTATATTATAACCAAGCTTATTTTAACGAAGACTAGCCACATCTTCCATGATATAATGCTACATGTACTATAACGATACAAAATAAACATTGCCCACTACCACATTGACCAACACTCACTACCACTACCAGAACCACCCACTATCATTACTTCTTCCACCACCAACGCCCACAATCATTGCCACCACCATATCTATCGCCGCTCACAAGCACCACCCGCACCACCCCTAATGTCCACTAATATGATTATTAAAAAATCTATTATCTATTAATGGAAGTATATTTATTATGATAAATTAATAACATACTTATTATGAGAAATAAATAAGACTGTAATAAAATAAATAAATTAAGACCGTTGGATGTGTTTCTAACTTAAAATCACATACATCACTTATAAAAACTATTATGTGAACAAGCATAACCGTAGATTTATCTCCTCCCTAGATAAATCCTGGCTACTCTTTATCTAGGTAAAGTTAGCCAACTTTTGAAATGTGGTAAACGGATGCGGATAATGCACTATCCGCATCCGAATCCGTAAAAATCACACAATAGTCAAATTCAATCTAAAATTTGAACTAATATAATTTTTTTTTATTTCGAATTAGTATCTAAGTTTTTATCTAAATATCGGATAATATCCAATCCCAAATCTTAAGAAAAAATAATAAATTAATTTATTTTACAAGAAAATAATATCATCTAATAAAAAAAATTACGATAGGTGCATATATAAATGTTTTTTTATATACAAATTTAATTAAATTTCGAAAAAAAGAACAAATATAAAAAAAATTGCATGTTGATATACGCTTTTGCGAGTAAATTATATATGTCTATTTACAAAACTTTAGATACAGACGAATTCGTATATGATTACATTTTTGGGTGAAAAATCGAGTATCTAAATCCGATTTTTTTTTTCTTAGATAATATTTGATATTTCAAATATGAATTCTGACGTATTTCAGATTTTTAAAACATGCATTGACACCTTTATTTGTGGGAACTTATATGTCATAAGATATAGAGTTAGAGTTTGACAACCTAGATGGGTATATGTACCTTGCTATCCAGACGTTGAGTAGCCGAAATCAGATCTAAAGATCTAAAAAGAAAAAAGAGATGTTTCACGTTCGGTTGGACTCTGAGCAACTTCTCCACAAAAACTGCCCAAATGCACAATGTATGTTAGTATTAGCTAATAACTAATAAGAACCTTATATTTTGTACTTTTTTAGCGGTACACATTTTGAAAAGAATGGACATACGAACTTTAATATTTATATTCATTCTCTTTAATTATGTAATAATATTTTAATAAAAAAGTTCTCCAAAAATACAAATTTTATAAAAATATGATTAGCGTTTCGAAAGATTTTTTGTAAAAAAGTTATAAAATTTATTTACTTAAAAATGATATTTTTTTAAACATATAAAAATGGATCTAATATAAGTTTTTACTTAAACTTTAACATTTCTATCAACTTATTCTGTAAATTTTTTTTATTTAAAGAGCTTTCTGTATATATAAATTTTATAAATATTTAATTACCATATAATATTTTTTAAAAAATTAAGTTTTAAAATTTGTTTTTTTAAAAGTAACATTTTTCAATATATATAAAGATAGATCTAATATATGTTTTTACCTTCAAAAGCATATAAAATGTTATTGTTAAAAATCGGGGATCTTGGAGGTTATATTTGTAATACCATGGCTATATAGTTGATATTGTCTGTGACAGACCAAAAGAGCCATAAGTTAGTTTGGTAACATAATTTTAGAATGATTTTTAGGAATAAAAAAATTAATTTTCTGTGAAGCAAAATCTTTTTGTTTGCGAATTTGGAATTGAATTCTATTTTGGAGAAGCATTTCTCCTTTTGGTACCCAACCACACTTTAAGGATGTTTGGATGCACTCTCAGAAGTTGTTTTTCAACTTTTAGAAGAAAAAAATTCAAAAGTTAGGTTGACAATCAAATTGAGATTGACTTTTAGAAACAAAACAACAAATTTCTTGTGAAACAATCTTATTTTGCTTCTGGTATCCAAACATCATCTCCGCATATGCTTGACCAAGTATATAACCGATTCGAGTGTTCATTTTATAATATCAATTGTGTCGTAGGACTGGTAATACGTAGTTACATAGCCTTGGCTAGAATGCCAATATAACTCGGGGTGAATCCAAAGGGGGGCCTGTGGGGTGACATGCCCCCATAATATTTTTAAAATTATGTAGACATCCATGTCCTTTCTAATATTTTAGTTATAAAATTGTTCATTGGACCACAAATTTTTTAAAATAAAATATATTCATATATTTTTTTATATATTCACTGTATAGTTGTACTAAAAATTAAGGAGATATACATTTTAATATAATTTTATTTATTTATCTACATATTTTTTTATATTTCATCGGTAGATAGATATGTATATTGACTTAGTTTAATATTAATGTGTGAGATTTTCTACAATTACTTTTTAGTCATAATCTTTAAAAGTAAGATATATCCTTCTTGAACGGTTAGTCTGGATCCGCCGCTGTTGAACAAGTGACAAGGATGCTCTTGTTCTCAAGAAACTCAATAATACTGCTACTAAACTCCGTTCAGACGATCGATGACCTAGCTAGGAGGAAATGTATGTAGTATGCTCTTCTTACCTTGGATAGATCTAGTATATGCTCGATTTTACAATCATGTACAGGTTTATTAATTATAGACCTTTTGCCCTCGTGTTTGGCAACACAAATTTTATTAGATTGAGCGAATGGTTTCTTGTGGATATAGAAATCCTCAAGATTGACATATCTGCTCATATAATGCCGGACGTAGGCTTCTACTTTTAGTAATAACCAACCATAGACTGCTCCATAGTAACATAATTATTGATCAATATCGAAACTAATACTGTAGTGAGTACGTATGGACTATATTCCATCGACCAGCCGATAGTAATGACCATTTTTAGTGTATTAAATTCCGACTTAATTACATCAAGTGGCACCATGCTACGATTGTACTGCTGGCCATGCATGCATGTATCTGATTTGTTCTCTGGCTAAACAAGTCGTTGAAGTGAAACACAAATCACAGATCGATGTACAGTTTTGTTAGACTAAGTAAATGGTTTCTTGTGTAAATGGATTCTCACCTCAACTCCCACGTTCATCACTCTGATAGTCTGATACGGATTCTCACGCGATAGCTTCTCAAGTCTGTGACTTTCATGCGCGGTCTAATTCAAACCTTGTTTTTTTCAAGGTTCCTGTTCAAACCTACTAATATGTCTTGCATATATCTCCCAATTTCACTCTAGCTGATAGTGCTAGCTATATCAAGTGGCACATCGTATTTATTCTTAGATTTTTCCATTCACCTCCAAAAATTTATCAATCTCGAACACCTACATCAACACATGCTTCAAAAACAAAAACAAAAAACACGAAGACGAAACACCACCTACCCGGAATGGGAGCGATTCGTACAGCAAGGTTTAGATTAATGGAGAGGACACTCACAAATATTTCTATGCAAGCAAGAAGTATTTTGCCAGTGTCGCTGTACAATGTTGTCTTTCTGTTATTTTACTGGGAATAACACAAAATTAATAAATACTCATCCAAGGATTTAGTTGAATTATTACAGTAACTTTTGGACGTTTACTGTGGAAGCTCCACGTGGTGGTGCTCTTAGACATTTCTATCAGTACTACAAAAAAACCCAGCAGTAAAGGGAATTCTGGTTAGCCGTTAGATCTAATCCCATTGAATGAATTAGTAATTAAGGGTGAGGATGTCCACATCTAGGTGGACCAACACCAACATAAAAGCGCATTAGAACGAGGGCTATGGGGTCGAGAGATTCGATCAAAATGAACGACTTTAAAAAAAGAAAAACAGCAGTAAAGGAGATTCTGGTTAGCCGTTAGATCCATGTAATCCATTTATTGTTGTTTGTTTATACTCAATTTCCCATAAGTCGAACTTAGGTGAGTTAGAGCGTTCATAATGGGACGATCAAATGACTAACTAAAGATTAAAAGTGATTTTTAGTCCGAAAATATGTAACGCAGTGGGTCGATGAAAAATAGTGGATAGTCGAAAAAATCGACTGTAGCTGACTAGAAGTAGTCATTTTTCCCGACTAAACAAGTTATAGTCAAGCGGGCTCGTAGTGTACCGCTTGATGCTAAGCGGCGTCGTAGTAGTTCGCCCAGAGCCAAGCGTTATTCTGGGACAACGCTCAGAAACACGGGCGGTAAGCTAGTAGTTCTCCTGGTCAAGCGTTATTCTGGGGGTTCGTCTGATGAAACGGGGTACTAGGATCACGCCCACACACAAGCGTGCTGCTGGAACACCGCTCAGTTGGAGCGCATTGCTAGCATGCCGCCTACTATCTAACGTGCTGCTAGCACTCCGCCTATACTTAAGCCAGGCGCTAAGACGCCGCTCGTTTCTAGGCAAGGCCCTAGGAGTCCGCCTGATTGAATTTTAACCGTTTTCTTACCGTTGATCAACGGCTATAATTTGTATTAGGATACACCTATAAATAAATGAATTTATATTTATCATTCGCATTTCAAATCCACATCTTTTACATTTCATAGAAAATTTCTAATCTCTCGTTTTCATGTAATGTCGGGTTACGAAAATTTTATGCTTAATGCAGAGAATTTTACCCTAGAGGAAGATTTATCCTTATGTCGAAACATAGTCTTACATTATCCATCAAGGGGTCATGAACGTCGGATGAATGGTTCAATGAGCATGCAATGGTTAGAAGATATTCATGTTAACTTTTGTAATGAAACCGGTAACCCCAATAACCGAAACAAAGCAGGCCTTTTTTGTCGATATGTGGAAATCACAAGGGAAGTACTAGAATTTTCTTCTTTAACCGCTAAGGTGAATAAAAGAAGAATAAAGAATGAAACTGATGATGAAGTTGTTGACAGATCTCAGGAGAAATGGAGAAGATGAAAACATTCAGATTTCAGGTACCAACCTCATTTCGAGATCCTAAGGGTGAGGGAAGAATACAATCTTTTTGTGTTGATTATTCTCCGAAGATGTGAAGAACGTCGTCCCGGGCGTCATACGACCCGTTGAAGGTTTGATAATAGGTTTGCTTAAGTGCTTAAGTATAATCTATTGACTTATTATATTTCATCTCCTTTAATGTATGCCTTTTCGGTTCAATGAAATGATGTTACAAAATAAAGTTACTTCCGGTTACAACCAAAGTCTGAGAGAATATTTGAAAATATTTCAGAACAACCAAACTCTGACAAAAGTTAGAAAAAATCTCAAAAATCAGTTGAGAAAGTGAGCAGTTACTTCCGATTATATTTTGGACTTAATGAATTCGTAGCTTTCAACAAATGTGAACTCTTCTCCTTTTTCCTGATAGTAGTGCATTTTTGCGAGATCCTCCTACAGAAGCATAGGAAAAAGTCACATAATTCATCAATTTAACTATGTTGTTATTGGAAGACCAAACAACTTAGCTTATGTAAAAGATACTTACAAATTGTTGGATCGACAACCCTAAATGGGTGGGGTTAAAGATCCGTTGTTGTATAGCTATATAATCAGCTATCCCTTTTCGGATAAGTTGGTATCTATCATGAATTTCTTCAAGAGATCTTTGCTTTGGATTTCCATATTCTCGAGCATATTGGATGT
>JAJJMC010027712.1:2057935-2088262 GCA_023531435.1 Papaver californicum | reverse complement strand
TCACAAAAATCTGACCATAAGTGTTCGATCAAGTCATTTCGCAAACGAATAAAAGTATCTTTGTCGAATACTGCACGTCTGCGTTGGTCCTTTATCATTCTCAAAAGTTCAGCAGTGTTGTGTCTAGAAAAAATATTTACCGGTGCCTGGATTCCACATTCGTGCTGGTTGTTTGATGATTGCAAATTGATTTTGCAGTACCCCGAAGCCTTGTTCTACATCTTTTCGGCAACCCTCCGGCATAGCAGAAAATTTCTGTTTCTTCTGATAATCTGGATGTTTAATAGTAGTCACAATAGTAGCTATCTCCGGGTATATTCCATCACCAAGATAATAACCCATATTGTACTGATTTCCGTTGACAACAAAGTTGACAGCCGGTGCTTTCCCGTTGATTATCTTTTTGAAGATATACGAACGGTTCATTACATTTATATCATTGTTAGAACCAGGCATACCAAAAAATGCATGCCAAAACCATAGATCATACGACACCACTTCCTCCAGGATAATACTTTCACTACCTTTGTACGCAATGTAAGCACTGGATTCAGCCGATGGGCATTTATCCCATTTCCAGTGCATGCAATCAACACTTCCAATCATCCTCAAGAATCCCCTTTCCTTGTTCTCAGCAAGAAGCAGTTCAACATCACGCTTAGTTGGTGTGCGCAAGTATTCTTTCTCGTACAGATGGACTATCGTCTTACAAAACCTACGAGTAGCTTCCAACACTGTGGTTTCTTCGATCCATAAATACTCATCTATTGCATCTGCCGCACATCCGTAAGCTAACATTCTTATTGCGGCAGTCACTTTTTGTTGAGGGGTTAATCCAAGAACAACAGAAACATCTCTTTTTTGAACAAAATAACTATTTACGGCCACGACATCACCCAAAATACGATTGAATAATTCTCAACGCATTCTAAATCTTCTACGGAATACATTAGGAGGAAATGTAGGGTTTCTGCAAAAGTAATCTCTCCATAGAAGTTTGGTACCGGCATCACGTTGTCTTGGTATTTGGATACATGTATGTGGCCAGTTCATACTTGAAACAATTAATCCCGCAGTGACTGCTTGGTTATTATGGATCAATGCAAGTGAACTTTCGTCTGATGATTAATAACTATTGTTATCATCATCACCTAGTGAAGAAGAAGAAGAAGAAGAACTAGGAGGAGGACGAATAGAAGAACAAGAACCATAGTACTGATTGTTATTTTGAGAGTATGCCATTTGCTTTTTGATAGTTGTATTTTTGGTTTGTATAATTGGATAATCGAGTGTGTCAATTTATAGGCAAATTAAGATAAGATTTTGAGTTTTGAATTGACAATACACAGTTGGTATTTTAATGCAAAAACAGAGTTGAGGCAAGTGGGGTGAATAGACGCATCAGAGATATAAATTGTAGGTTGACAAGACAATACCAAATGACCAAAAAGACAAAGAAAATGCAAAATCATAGTTCTGAATTGACAATACACGGTTGGTATTTTAATGCAAAAACAGAGTTGAGGCAAGTGGGGTGAATAGACGCATCAAAGATATGAATTGTAGGTTGACAAGACAATACCAAATGACCAAAAAGAGAAAGGAAATGCAAAATCAGAGTTCTAAATTAACAATACACGGTTTGTATTTTGATGCAAAAACAGAGTTGAGGCAAGTGGGGTGGACAGACACGTCAGAGATAGGAAATATCAGTTGACAAGACAATACCAAATCACCAAAATGACAAAGGAAAAAAATTTCACAGATTTGAATTGACAATACAAAACTAATATAAAGGATAAAATAAACAATTATAATTGTAAGAAAAATAATTTCAAAAGACAATTCAAATCTGACAAAAGAAACAGTTTTTTGTTCAACTAACAATTCAATGCTAAGGAATTACTACTCTTCTGTATCTTCATTCTCGGACACCGAGCGCGGGGGCATAAACGGAGGAAAAAATGATTTGGAATTATAGTTATTTGATTGCATTGTTGATGAAGATCCCTGACCCATGGTGTTCCGTATCGGTGGTGGCATATTCTGAGCATAGGAGCCAAACCCAATGGGTGGTTGTTGTTGACGAAAATGGGAAAGCTGTGAGTTCAACATGCCAACCTCATTTCGTAGACCCTATATTTCTTCATTTTGGTCAATGAAAGAGTCCATCCTCTCCTTAGTTTCATTTAACGTAAATTCACGAAACTCTTGGGTAAAATCAGACAACTCTTGAACAAAATCATAAGCCGCGACCTGTGATGGAAAAAATGAAATCAAATTCTGAACCATCATTGTATACTAAAATCAAATTTACATTGTTTTGTTGTATACTTACGTATGGTAGCTGTTGTGGGGGAGGAATGGGTACATGTTCACGACGACGTTGAATGTTGTGTTTAATACGGTCACCAGCATAACCGGACGTTTCAACCTCCCAATCGACTTTCGTGGCATATTTATACAGGTTAGTCACATGTCGCCAATACTCGAAATACAGATCATAGTTCACGACACGTACAAACTCACTTGCAGGGACCAGACAGTTTTTGCTCATCTCCTCAACCACATCTTCGCTGAAGTTGGAAATACAACTAGGCGGGTTGCTAGGAACGCCCCATCTTGGATTGTTCTGCCTCCAACACCGATCTCCGAGATACATGTTATTTTTTATCCAAGAAAATTACAATAAACAAATAAACCAATCAGTTAACCGAAATTCAAAGAAAATAATAAACATTCCAATGGAACTAAATTAAAAACCCACGGTTGCAAGCCAACAAAATATTTCCCTTTTCTGTGAGAGCTCTACAACTTTTCGTCCAATTTCAGAATCCAGCAAAACGGTCGTAGATTCCCACGGTTGCTAGGTCACATCGTCTACAGACAACTGATTCAGATCAGTCCTTGAACGAACAATGTCAATACCATTCCTTCGGCTACATAACAACTTACGACATTTAGGCTATTCTTTTCACTGTCAGCCGAAGGTTATTTAGCCGACAAATGCCCAGATATTCGTACCCCCAAAACTACAATGTCATGAAAACCAATGGAATAAATAACTTAGCAACAAAAAAAAAACAATTTAATAAAATTATAAATAACACAAACAAATTTACCTCCAAAATTTGGAAGGGTCCGGAAAATGACTTTTGTCCCCTGCCAGATACGGCGAGACCGGAATACAATTTAGAAAATGCAGGAGAACCCTAGTCATATTCGTTAACTGCATTTAGATCCTCAAAAGAAGCTAACCATCCGGCATCAATATAGGTTTTTGCATTTGAAAAGAAGAACTGACCCAAAATATACATATAGAAGGCTCTGGCCACTCTATCAGCAAGTATACTATCACCATTATCCGCAATCAAAGTTTGTTGATCAAAATATATGCTCAAAAATTTAACAGTAATTGCATCTGAAACCCACTGGTACGGAATAACTTCTCTTTTACAGACCACATTATCTTTAAGTTCAGGAAATATATGCTCTCGGACATATTCAAATTGGAACTTCCCTGAGTCATACGGAACAGGTTTCCCAATACCAATACTAATTCCTTTCAGCATTACCCAATCAAGGGGAGTGAACCCAAGCTCACCAAACGAGAAATGAAAAGTGTTTGTCGTATCCAAAAAGCGCCCAACAATATAGTCAATAAGAGCATGGGATGAATCTACTTCATCTATGGACAGTAATCGTCCCCATCCTCCCCTTTACATAATATATTTGACCCTAGGGCATGTTTAATAATACCTTGGTAGGTATGAAGGACGGATTTGAGGGAACCACGATGTGAAAACTTGAAATGGGCATCGCTTGAATACGTTATATTGGTGGAGACGTGATCCTCAGTATCTTCCACTACTGTATAATGTTCCAACCCGGGAACATCTACCGTTTCTTCTCCCATACGGTCATCTTCTGAATCCTCGACGATTTTAGTCTTCTTGGCCCTCTTCTTTCGGCCAACGAATCTAGAGGTTTTACTGCTCGACATCTGGGAAAACAATTCATACAACATTGAAAATCAAGAGTAATCCCCACAATGCATAAAGATAAAAATCTACAATAATCAATAAATCAAGGAAAAACATAATAATTTCATAATTACAAAGTAATTATCTAATTACATAATCATATGTACCAACATACAAAAATCAAATATTGTTGAACAAAATTCATCATTAACAAAATAATTCAATATCAATGCCCCAATTGTACCAAATAACATCAAAATTCCCCAATTGCAAATTCTTCCATAGACATAGCTTTTAAAACATAAACATTCCAAATTCTCAAATTTTCAAGACAATCTAGTCAATTCATCAAAAAATTAACCAAAACCCAACTCAAATTAAACAACAACTTAATAAATTATATCTTCAATTCAACAAATTATCATCAATTTTTATATTCAATTTACAACATTCATAAACCCTAAAAATTATCCCAATTCCATAATTACAATTTCTAAAACCTAATAATCTCAATTTCATAATCACATGTTTAATCATTCAACATATATAACCAATTTAACTAACAAAACATCATAATAAAACATACTCTACATTTTATTTACAAAACAAATATAATTTACAAAAAAACAAAAAAAAATAAAAATTACCTTGATTTCGCTTGGATGATTGAAAATACCTTGAGCGGAGTCTCAAAAACCTAGGCGGGACTTTGGGTTCTCGTTTGGGAAGTTTAGTGCTCAAGTTGGGTGGCGGAGATGGGTTTGAGTTGAAGACCCATACCATGCGTTACACTAGGAGACCGTCTCGAGCAAGCGTAATCCTAGGACTCCGCCCGTCTTTCCAAGCGCATCGCTAGGACACCGCCCGTCTTTCCAAGCGCATCGCTAGGACACCGCCCCACCCCAGGCGCATTGCTAGAACACCGCCCGACTATACAGGTTGTTCTTGGGATGGACTAAAGACTAAATCTTTTAGTCTTTAGTCTTATAGTATGATCGCATGATTGTGGATGCCCTTAAGGAATGAAAAAAAAGAAACTATGAATGTAGCTACCACCAAAATGAAAGAGCCAGCTATATTTCCAAATAGTTCTTTGGGGAGAGTATTCCAAAGAGATAACGAACATCCTAATGATTATGTCAAGAGGTTCAGAACCCAAGCTCTTGATTGTCATGATCCGAGTATAACTGAATCGCAACTAGTAGAACTCTGCATCAACGACATGATACCAGTCTATCGTGGTTTGCTAGTGAATTCACGTTCTTAAACATTCTTTTGAACTGCATGAGGCCGCTAAATGATCGGCTACCATTGCATATGCCATGTTAGAAAGAGCTAGACTTTTTAAGAATGAAGAGATATGAGATTTGCAGAAGCAAACATCTCGCCAATAGACCATATAACCTTCAACCATATGTGAACACTATCAGCGAATGATCGAGGTGTCGAACTCGTCAAGAATATATTTCTTATTTTTCTTAACTAACTAATAGTACAATAATAAACAGGTTCGTTCCCAAGGAAGAGTTGAGTAAAAATTGTCAATCAAATTTATGAAAATAAGATTAATGCAAAAATATGAAAACTAATTCAAGAGTACTAATATGAGGGTAAGAATGATCAAGGAATTCCTTTCAATAATGAAAATAGAGCGAAATAAATTTGTCGATATATTTCTCTCGGTATCTTATTTATCACCACCCTAGAATAGTTATAAGCTCAATTATCCTAATAAATTCCACAAGCACCCACTAAAATAAGCTATCTAGAGGATATTATCCTATTTGACAATTTAAAATAAGCTCTCTAAGTGTAACCGACTCGGAAGCATTAAGTTCCGTGAATTAGGGTGAGACTTAGCCGTGCACTCATAAGCTCGGATTATTAGCTAAAGCAATTTTCTAATGCTCAATTTTTTAACATCCCATCGTCAACAATCGAAAAATTCTACTTATTGTTTTGAACTCTCGACAATTACGGGTCGAAGAATTCTCAACTAGCGCAAAAACATCAACTAGCTACTCAATTGCGCATTTGAGCAACTAGGAAATAATTCATATAACATTCAGGCACCGTAGAAAACCAACAACAAATATATTAGAGATTGAATACAAACTTTGTGCGAAATAATCAATAACTCATATTCATGAAATCAAGTTCAATCTTAACCACACAAGAATTTGGATACGCATAATGGATATCATGTTCTCGAAAATTAATTATAAGGATTAAAGGAATTTATAGTGCGTAAGAGAACTTGAAATAGAAACCCAAATAGTTGTTGGTGGTAGAATGCAGTGACGTCTCAAGCTAGCTGTTGTGATAGATGTGAACTGATGTTGGCATGATGTTGTACATGATGTGAACTGCTGTTGTTACTGCATGGTGGTGGAGTAGTTGCAGTCGTAGATGTGCTAGCAGTGATGTTGTTGCCATGGAAGTAGGTTGGAGAGGAGCAACATCTCCTTTCTGTTTTTGTGAAGAACATGTTGGAGAAATTTCCTGTAACAGAAGCAAACCAAACAGAAACTTGAAAGAGATTAATCGTTAGAACAAAACAGCACAGGTCAGACAACACACAAGCACAGAGAGGTGGAGTCGCCTGTTCAACAGACTGCCCTTAACTCAATATTTGTCAGGTACACCTTTAGAAAGATGTTGCTATACCTTTAGAGATGACAAATTTGAATCCAGGATAAAACCACCTGATACCAACCCAGTTAGCAAGACTCGTTGGCCCGTTGTGAACTTAACAGTAGAAGAAAAAGTATGAAGTAAACTATTGGGCAAATCAAAGCAAGAAGAGGGGAAAAGTCGTCAGGTCAGTGGCTGCGACTGGGGTAAGAAAAAATATGATTTTGTTTTTTCTCTTAAAGAAGAAGAAGACTCTTGATTATCAAACGGTAAAATGTCAATTAATTAAACAAATTTAATTTGAGATATTTAATTAAAAGATTTTGTTATTTAAACCTGATTTAAATTTATAAATTCAAAACGGTAAAATACTTAATGTAGAAAATTAAAATATGAAACCGTTGGATCTCAGATGGGCACTCGCAAGGCACACGCCAATGGTCACACCAAAGGTCACGCCAATGCTCACACCAAGGCTCGCACCAAGGCTCGCACCAAGGCTCGCACCAAGGCTCGCACCAAGGCACGCACCAAGGCTCGCGCCAAGGCTCGCGCCAAGGCTCACACAAAAGCACACGCAAGCTCCGTAAGCCCGCGGTCCGCGGTGCTTCGGTGCGAAGCACCGCACATGTGTGCATTTGCCCACTAGTCCATTTCCTAAGTCCATATCCAATCCACTAGTTCTTTTTCCTTATATAGAACGTTTGTGGTAAAGAGGATAAACTTCCTCCTTGGTTTGCCTAATATGGGACAAACCAAAGGTTTCTCATTCACTAAGAAGTGGAAATGGATGGCACTATTTTTCCACCCCAAGTTTGGACTAGTGACCCTTGATCCCACTAAGATATATTTAGTAACAAAAATCATTTTAAGTAATAATCCATTTTTAATTCTAACAATCCCCCCCTTAATGAAGAAAGCGATAAATCAGAAAACCGGAAAACGAGAAATACCTCTTAAGCAATAGGTGTCCATAAGGAATTGAACCTTTGCTTAATGAGAAGTACCGGAACTACTTGATGGTCAGTGAACGTGATGTATTGAACTGCCATGGTTTGGTGTAATTCATCAATAGCTCCTTACGCGAGATATCTCTCAAGAGTGCTGTTAATTTCACGCCGTTGTGTCCGTTTTGGCACTGGACATATCCCGTTTCTCAGAATGCTCTAGAGAATCAGCTCAATTCTCATAGGAAGCGACCCACTTCCTCATTCAGGTAGGTGAGTTCTATCAAGAGTGTTAACTGCTACACCCTATTTCAATCTTAAATTGAAACTAAAGAACTCATTAAGACTTTATTATAAGTCATCCTCACATGCAGTCACACTATCACGTCTACACCATAGGGAAAGGACAGAGAAAATAATTCTCTGATAGTGTTTGATTTTTACCCGCCACAAATTAGTTGTCTCATTCAAAACCTTGATCTTGGGATCTCCAGTCAGCAAGGTTGAGTATCCTTCATGGCAAGTTTTAATTTATGAGATTAAGCCCCATCCCCCTCGATGCATTACTAACTATCTCCTTGGACAAGCCTTTCGTCAAAGGATCCGCGATATTCTCCTTAGACCTCACAAAGTCAACAGAAATAACGCCAGTTGAGATTAGTTGTTTTAGAGAATTGTGTCTTCTCCTGATATGAATAGATTTTCCGTTATAGTTGCTGTTTTTAGCATTAGCTATTGCAGCTTGACTATCACAATGTATAGATATAGCTGGCACAGGCCTATGCCAGAGAGGAATGTCTTCTAAAAAATATCTTATCCAAGCGGCTTCCTCTCCTACTTTATCTAACGCAATAAACTCGGATTCCATAGTGGATCGAGCGATACAGGTTTGTTTGGAACTCTTCCAAGAAACTGATCCACAGCCTAGAGTGAATACATATCCACTCGTAGACTTAGACTCCTCTGAGTCTGCTATCCAGTTTGCATCACAGTATCCTTCAAGAACAGCAGGGTGTCTTTCATAATTTAAACGGTAGTTTAAAGTGTATTTAAGATACCTCAACACTCTGAAAAGTGCATCCCAATGTTCATGTCCTGGATTACAGGTATACCTACTAAGTCTACTCACAGCATAGGCAATGTCTGGTCTTGTGCAGTTCATTAAATACATCAGACTTCCTATGACTCGTGAATATTCAAGTTGCGAGACTCCATTGCCTTTGTTTTTCTTGAGTTTGCAAGAAGGGTCAAATGGAGTACTTGCAGGTTTACCATCAAACTGGTTAAACTTCTTAAGAACTCATTCAACATAATGAGATTGACTAAGACTGAATCCACTAGACTCCTTTCTAATTTTCATCCCTAGGATTACATCAGCAGGACCTAAGTCTTTCATGTCAAAGTTCTCACTCAACATGTTCTTAGTGGAATTTCTAAGGTTGTGCCTAGTATAAGCATATCATCAACATACAAGCATACAATCACATATGCATCATTTATAGATTTAGTGTACACACATTTGTCAGCTTCATTTATTTTAAATCCACTAGAGAACATTACATGATCAAATTTTTCATGCCATTGTTTCGGTGCTTGTTTCAAGCCATATAAAGACTTTTTAAGTCTGCACACTTTGTTTTCATAACCCTTCACTATAAAGCCTTCGGGTTGGTCCATAGCTACTAGTCAAAGAAATCTACACCTTCTATTTGTTTATAGCCCTTAGCTACTAGTCTAGCTTTATACTTTTCCACAGTTCCATCTACCTTACGTTTTCTCTTGAAGATCCATTTACAGCCTATGGGTTTGCACCCTGGAGGTAAATCTACTATCTCCCAGGTTTCATTATGAACAATAGAATCCATCTCACTAATAGTGGATTCTTTCCACCATGGAGCTTCAGAAGAAGTCATGGCCTCTTTATAGGTTTGTGGATCAGTTTCAACTAAACAGGTTATGAAGTCTGGCCCAAAAGATTTTTCTATTCTAAGTCTTTTGCTTCTTCTAGGTTCATAAACAGATTCATCTTCTTCTATCGGTAAGATATGGCTAGAAGAAGGGATATCTAGGGGATCATCACATATTATGCGAGATTCATATTTCAATGGAAACACATTTTCAAAAAATATAGCATCCCTAGATTCCATAATGGTGTTCACACCAATTTCTGAGTTTTCAGAACTCACAACCATCAACCTATAAGCAGTGGTGTGTTCGGGATATCCTATGAAGACACAATCAACCGTTTTAGGTCCTATTTTAGTTAGGTGGAGGAATAGAGACCTTGGCTAAACACCCCCACACTTTGAGGTATCCATAGGAGGGTTGTTTTCCTTTCCATAATTCATACGGTGATTTGACTGATCCTTTAAGGGGCACTCTGTTCAGGATATAGCTAGCTGAGAGGACGGCCTCCCCCCACAAGTTCGCTGGTAGTCCTGAACTGATTAACATGGCATTCATCATCTCCTTAAGGGTTCGGTTTTTCCGTTCAGCCACTCCATTTGATTGTGGTGAATAAGGAGGAGTTACCTCATGAATAATGCCATGTTATGCACAAAAGTCTCCTATAGGGATTACATATTCACCCCACGGTCAGACCTAATGGTTTTAATAGTGGTGTTCAATTGGTTTTAATTTATATAATTTAAATGCTTCTAAAGCATCATCTTTCCTTTTAGGAAAGTAAATATGACAGTACCTAGTACAGTCATCTATGAAAGTGACAAACCATTTTTTACCACCTCTAGTTTGGATTGATTTCATATCAACTAAGTCTGAGTGAATTAACTCTAAGGGATTAGAATTTCTGTGGACATTTTTCTTAAAAGGCTTCTTTGCATATTTTGATTCTACACAAACTTCACATTTATGTTCATATTCCAAATTTAATTTTGGTATGCAGCCAGAGTTTGCCAATTTGTTAATTGATTTATAATTTACATGACCAAGTCTACCATGCCAGATATTCGATGAGACAACAACATAAGAAGAATCAATTTTATTAACTTCAACAGAGGTTACAGATAATTTGTATAGGCCTTCAGCCTTATAGCCCTTTCCCACAAAGTCCTTTCCCTTAGTGATAATCACTTTCCCAGACTCAAAAACAATCTTAAAGCCCTTATCATCTAGCACACCACTTGAAACGAGATTCTTGAAGATGTCTGGTACATGTAAAACTTCATTCGATGTGAGGATTTTCCCGGAAGAGAGCTTCAGCGAAACTTTTCCTTTTCCGGCAACCTGTGCTGCAGATGAATTACCCATATAGAGTTTTTCTCCTTCTCCTACCGTTTGATAGGAGGTGAACATGTCTTTACTGCCGCAGACATGTTTGGTAGCTCCAGAGTCTACCCACCAGTCTCTCACATTGGTAACTAAGTTAACCTCAGACACCGTGCCAGAAAACTCATTTTTAATACTTTCAACTAAGTTTACATTTGATTTCTTAAAATTTGCATCTTTGCGTTTTCTACAATGAATTGCCGTATGGCCAGACACACCACAAATAACATGCTCCCTTAATTTTACCAATAGCAGATTTTGGTTTTTGAAATGTACCTTTTCTTTGCGGGCCAGGCTTGCGCTTGTTGTGGTCCAGACTTAGATTAGCAAATTTGTGTTCGATGACGTGAGCTTTGTTTTACATGTCTCTTGCAGAAGAAACATTCTTGTCCTTTGAACACAACAATTCTTCATCTTGGATTTTCTTGCCCAATTCTACCATGGAAATTTCACCAGTTTCATGCCTTAGTCTTCTCTTGTATTCAGCCCAGGAATTTGGCAATTTTTCAACAACAGCAGAAACTTGAAATGTTTCATCAATAACCATTCCTTCAGCAATTATTTCATTAATAATTTTTTGCAACTCCAGAAACTGATCAACCACTGATTTATCATTCATCATTTTATATTCCAGAAAACGTGCAACCAAGAATTTTTTACTTCCTGTTGTTTCTACTTCATATTTATCTTGTAGTGCAGTCCATAGACTATAAGCATTGAAATTATCCTTAGCATTGTAAAAATCATATAGAGCATCTTCTAGGCAGTTTAAGATATGATTTTTGGCCATATAATTACTTCTCTTCCAACTTTCTAAGTCCTGTAATTTTTCAGGTTCATTCAGGGACTCATCAAACGGCTTCAGAACCATCTCATCTATCATGTGGAAACTCAGGAAAAATAACATTTTTGACTGCCATCTCTTGAAGTCCTTTCCAGAAAATTTCTGAGATTTGTCAACATCAGTATTCACCATTGTTACAGAAGTTTTTTTTTTTTTTGAAATAATACAAAGTATTGAGTTAAGAATGTTGGAGAAATTTCCTGTAACAGAAGCAAACCAAACAGAAACTTGAAAGAGATTAATCGTTAGAACAAAACAGCACAGTTCAGACAACACACAAGCACAGAGAGGTGGAGTCGCCTGTTCAACAAACTGCCCTTAACTCAATATTTGTCAGGTACACCTTTAGAAAGATGTTGCTATACCTTTAGAGATGACAAATTTGAATCCAGGATAAAACCACCTGATACCAACCCAGTTAGCAAGACTCGTTGGCCCGTTGTGAACTTAACAGTAGAAGAAAAAGTATGAAGTAAACTATTACGCAAATCAAAGCAAGAAGAGGGGAAAAGTCGTCAGGTCAGTGACTGCGACTGGGGTAAGAAAAAAATATGATTTTGTTTTTTCTTTTAAAGAAGAAGAAGACTCTTGATTATCAAACGGTAAAAAGTCAATTAATTAAACAAATTTAATTTGAGATATTTAATTAAAAGATTTTGTTATTTAAACCTGATTTAAATTCATAAATTCAAAACAGTAAAATACTTAATGTATAAAATTAAAATATGAAACCGTTGGATCTCAGATGGGCACTCGCAGGCACACGCCAATGGTCACACCAAGGCTCACACCAATGGTCACACCAAGGCTCACACCAAGGCTCACAACAAGGCTCACAACAAGGCTCGCACCAAGGCTCGCACCAAGGCTCGCACCAAGGCTCGCACCAAGGCTCGCACCAAGTCTCACACCAAGGATCACACCAAGGCTCGCACCAAGGCTCACACCAAGGCTCACACCAAGGCTCGCGCCAAGGCACACGCAAAAGCACACGCAAGCTCCGCAATCCCGCGGTCCGCGGTGCTTCGGTGCGAAGCACCGCACATGTGTGCATTTGCCCACTAGTCCATTTCCTAAGTCCATATCCAATCCACTAGTTCTTTTTCCTTATATAGAACGTTTGTGGTAAAGAGGATAAACTTCCTCCTTGGTTTGCTTAATACGGGACAAACCAAAGGTTTCTCATTCATTAAGAAGTGAAAATGGATGGCTCTATTTTTCCACCCCAAGTTTGGACTAGTGACCCTTGATCCCACTAAGATATATTTAGTAACAAAAATTATTTTAAGTAATAATCCATTTTTAATTCTAACAGAACATGCGTGAGGAGGCACCGTATGAAGTATCTTTCCTCCTTTTTTATATATGAAAATCATGATATAAATCGATCCCAAGGTAACTCAATAACACATACCCTCTTACTTTTCTCAACTTCTAAAAATAAGCAGATAATCACTTTCGTTCCCATCCATTCAGCACTGAATCGAATTGCATAAAATACAAGCTTTCAACTGAGTTTTAGCACATAAACTATATCCAAACTTGCCTCAAACTTAATCCATAAACCCAAAAGACAAGTCACAGAAACACCTCAGTTCTCTTGCTATTTTCCTGGCTTGCATTATTACATATCCATATCAAATTAGTATCAATCCAGTATATCCCTGGTACTCAGTGTTCCATATACTTTCCAGTTTCTAATTCGAGTCCTAACTTCTCCAAACATGACCCTTGAACCATGGATAATAAATACAGATAGTTAGACCAGCACAACACTTAAACCATATTTTTTTTTTGATGACTCGACATCTAGATCTGGCTCGGTCCCTGAGTCGGCCCGAGTCGGAAGTCAGACAGTTTGTTTTTTATTTTGAGTTAGATCTGACTCGCGACCTGAGTCAGACCTAACCCATGATTCGAACTCATTCGAGTCGGGTATGAAAATACCCCTGAATCATTGGACCAAACCATTGCATAACATATTTGAGTCAGATGAGTCAAATCTGACTCAAAAAACAAACACATTGAGTCAGATCAAGATGAGTCAGTTGATTTCAGTCAGATCCAGACGAGCCAAATCCAGATGAGTCAGATCCAAAAAACCATATTTCTATGATGTTAGTCGCTTAGGTCTTTTATTAAACATCTCTTGTGTGTGTTGTAGACTGATAATGGATAAAGCTCTGATAACATTCTTTCTCCCTTATTTGTTCTCCTTCCCTGCACAGAATCACAACAACCATATTTCTATAATCCATTCAGTCACACAAATTTTCATTATTCTTCATCTGTCGTAGACATTCATTTATCTATGTTTTTTGCTCAATCCTATTTTTATTTTTTTTCCACTGCGCGCAGAAAATCACGTCCCATTTCTATAACCTCTTTGTTCAAAATCGTAGCAACCAAGTCTTCTAATCTTTCATGAACTCGACTCACAAAAACAGAATCATCTTTAACCATTCACCAAACCTTCACCACTATAGATTCAAGGTCAACATCAACTCCTCTTCTTCACGACAGCAACACAACTTTTCTTTTCTATTTAGCAAACCACAAAATCTCCAGAACCCATCTTTCATTTCCTGTCTTGTTCTTACCTGAGCTCAAACAACAATACCCATTTTGTATCTGTTTCACGACCATATTCTGTGATTAAACCACAAAGTTAGAGCAACACCCATACTTCAAATTCAACACAAACCATTGAACATTGTCTTAAGTGAACTATGAAAACCACTTTGAATTCTTGGCAAACAACCATCGGAGCCATGGATGGTACCAAGGGAAGGAATGCAGTGACCCACTCTTGAACTTATGAAGAACTCGACCACATTCTCATTGCCTAACATCGTTTTCTGAAGAAAGCTAATATTATTTGCATGTGCAAGCATACACACTTAGAAATAAGTCCTCTTATTGGATTATAACTTTTATTGGGTCTTTATAATTAATGTTCATAATTTCCTCAGAGAGTAAAAGAAGCATGGATGCCATGTAGTTTGAGTCTCTCGCTGCCGTGTTGAATCCAAGTATCCCAATCAACTCGGTTTCTGTTTTTTTATGCAAATTTATTCCATTGTACCTAAAAACATAAAAAGCAAATGTAATATACAAATTTACGATAAAAATAACTAGAGAAGTATAAGAAAATGATATTAGAATTAGGTATGTAGACTCCTATCAAATTCCCCCACATTTAATCTTTACTAGTCCTCAAGAAACTCAACTACACTAATCAAAAGTTAAACTAAACTAAAATACAACAACTCCCCTTTGTTGAGGACACGATTACACTTAGCATGTGTAAAAATCCTTTAAACCCCTAGGTGTCTCTAGCGGATGAGTTATAGTCTCGTGAGGGTTTATAAGAGATATAACCACAAAACCTATTCCAATTCTCAAATATTCCAAAGTACAAGCATCCAAAGAGCTATGAGGACATAAAGTTTTTGCACCTAACAATAAGAAGTAAGTACCAAAGAAGTACAAATATAAATATGCTTAAATGATGAGAAAAAGAGTGTAATGTGCCAAACCAAATCCATACAAAAGAATGTAGCCTCGAGAGCAATCGAATAAGCATTTTGCCTCATCTTCTGCTTCACAAATATGATTTTATGATATTGACACTCGTAAGACAATAGAAATGGGTCTCACATGTCTGCACAAGTACTTTAGTAACATAATTTACAACATTATATGCTTCTCCCCCTTAGTCAATGATTATTCTCTTTTCTTTTAGATATATCTTTATCAGCACATATAGTTCTCTCCCCGTACGACAAGGCTACCTGAGTCTTACATCACTGTAGACTAGCTACACTATAGTGATCGAAACCACTAATATTTCTCCCCTTTTTTATTATAAAAATGACAAAGGTTCGAAATACCCCAGCTGTTTTAGGGTGAAAACAAATATACGGTAAAATCGTATTTTCAAGTAGGTTCGAGAGATCAAAATCAAACAGGAAGAGCCTAATCCAAGAAATGGTCGTTCACGCCCTTCTTCAATCACAAAGGTGGAGAAGATTGGATAAGTCTTAGAGGATGGAAGCCAAGAAGGTTGAAAAATATCAGTATGATGAGTAGTGTGTGGAGGAAAAAAGGATTCTATGAGATGAATCACTAATTCTGTACGTATTGTTTCTCCTGACTTGTTGTCTTGTTCTTGAATAAATGAGAACTATTTATTTATAGTTCGAAGGAGATACACTGATTTCTCGTAAGTTATGGAAGTTAGGGAGAGGCGGAGAAGTGATGATTGTGGAGATTGCAGTGGGATGGTTCCCGAAAGGTAGGGAAGACCTGTCAGACTACTACTTCTCATCCTCTCAACTTCTCTGTAACCGCCCATTACTCGTTACCTTGTTCGTGGAGGTGGTGCCACCACCCACGATTTCCGTAGACCACCAGACCAGTACCCCAATGAGAATCCTCCCCATGTGTTGTATTTGATATCTTGTGGAAATAGTGGAGTCATAAGCCACTGTTGTTTTAATTAAGTCAAGTCAAGTAAAATAACTTGCTAAGTCAGTGATGCAAGTTGCGCGACTCACTGGATTGGTAATAAGAGTGATTAGTGTTGAGTATGGGAAGTTCAGTGGTCATGTTCTTGCTTAGAAATAATGACATATTTAATGGCTAAGTATTAGCTCAGAAGTGACTTAGCATAAGTCTGAGATGCATTTGAAGCCAAATATTATAGAGGGCCTCTCAAGCAAGAAAACCTACTAGAATTCGTATAAGACTTCATGTTGGACCAATATTTAGAAGAAAGGCATATTTTTAAGGGAAGTAGCTAGCAAAGATAGTATTAGCTACTTAGCGCAAATAATAATGTGCTAGCTCTTCCAGTATAAAAGGCTAATGTGCTGACGTCCCAGGAGCAAGGAAAATATGCATGGCTTTTAATAAACGTTAATTGTACTAGGGATATGAAGCTAGTGTCAAGGAAGTTTGAAGTTAGCACTTCAGTTAGATAGTATAGTCTGCATTAGAGTCAATGCGCTTGTGGCTAACTCGCTAAGTATGGTCGTGCTAAGCCAAGGGTGCATTAGCCATGGTCGTTACTCAGAGATGCTTGAGGCTAGGCTAGAGACGCACTAGGCTGCTGGGACGCGTCGGCCTTGGCAGGCGCTAGGCTTAGCTAGGGACACATCGTCTTTGGAGGGACGCGCTAGGCTTGGTAGGGACGCACTGGAGAACCAAGGGACGCGCTAGAGAGTCAAGGGCGTGCTGGGAAATATCGGCCTCTAGGGACGCGCTAGGCATAGCTGCTAGGGGCGTATCGACCACTAGGTACATGCTAGACATATCTAGGGACGTATTGGCCTTGTTATCCATAGCCTCTCAAAAACTAAGCAACCCGAATATAGTTCTCTAATACTTCTAAGTTCAGTTATTTCAGTAAGAACTCTGTACGTAATCTTAGCTAGAAGTATACTAAGTGACTCTAAAATCTCCAAAGTTGGAGGTTTATGCAAAAATATATACAACAAATCGAAAAAAAATTGCTCTACCAAAGTGAATACTAAAAAAATCTATATGGTTAATCACTCCCCCACACTTAAACTTCACATTGTCCTCAATGTACAAAATCGACATTTCTGAATTCTGACGTAACCACATATGGACCCTGAAAACTGTACATATTGGTAAGGAATTTGGAAAAACTTCCTTGACAAAATTTATTCGCCTAAGTATTTTCTACAGCGTTTCAAAAAGGCATAGTGTTTGGATAAATGGTCTGACTTTTGATGGCCTTTGGACTGACTAACATGCAATCTGAAAAATTTCTAAAAAAAATACGGAACTCAGTTTACCAGGCCAATCTCTCCTACCTAATAGACTCCAAATTTAGATTTTCTTTTTTGAAACAGAAAGGTGAGTGTTTCCTATTCAAGATTTGGGGTCAACCACTCAAATCGGACTCCGAACGAAGTATCTATAGACGTTTCATTGAATGGTCTCACTGTCAGAATTTTTCTGACGAAAAATTTCTCGTCAAAATTTTATTCATTATAGATTTAGGACTCTATGAAATTAACATGGGAATGAAAATATGATATGCAAAATATAAAATTAAAAATAAAAGAGATAGAAATACAAAACCGATGGATTGCCTCCCATTAAACATTTAGTTTAACGTCCTAAGCCTGACCTCATAATCTTCGTCAACCTCATAATCTTCAATACCCAACGATGTTGAAGTTCCGCTCGTATGACCTTGTTAATATATTCAAGAGTCTCTTCTAATGCTCTAGCTTCTTCTAATTGATCATATTGTTTAGAAACTTTTCTGATATTGATATGTTTCCTCCATCACTCACGATAGAATTTCCAGACCATAACTCCTCTTTTGGAATAAGTGAATAAAAGGCATGATAAAGAGGAGTAGGTCTTGATTCGGTATCATAAGTTTTGAGTTCCAAACTCTCTGACATCTGCACATTACTAGAAAACAACTGATCAGAAGTATAACTATCCTTCCATCCTCGTGATTATTCCCTTATATACCCATCATAAGGTTGTTGGCATGTATGAGAATAGTCATAAGGTTCCGTAGGGTATTAGTCGTAGTCAAAAGATTGGTTTTGATTATACCCATGGTATGGTTGGTAGTTGTCATAAGACTGAGATTGAAAACCGCATTGATTACCACTATTATATGATTGATCTTATGCACAGTACATGTTATCTTTGAATTGGAACATGATGACTCATAATAATAAAAGATAAAATATAAACAAAATCTAGCACCTAAGAAATAAAATAATTTAAAGTGATACTTACAACTCGTTTTCAGAATTTACCTCCCTTTTTTAACGAGAGTTGAACACCTTCAACAAGTTATTAACACCAAGACCGAAAAACTAAAAACCTAAAAAACACTAAAGAAAAACGTGAAAATATCTAGACTATAAAAACAAGATAAAAAAAATAAAAAATCAATTAACCACTGCTCCCCGGCAGCGGCACCAAAATTTGATGCGAGGTTGGGTAACTCATCATTCTACCTGGAGTTTGCGCAAATGAAACACTCTAAACAGACAATTTAGACAGGTACAAAGAATTGCAGGTTTGGACCTCACTCATGGGTATTGAATGATCAGCTTCTCTAATATTGTATTCTGTTTCGGCAGTTTAAATCCCTTTTAGTCAGTCTAGCCTCTCAACAACTAAGCAACCCGAATATAGTTCTCTAAAACTTTTAACTTCAGTTATTCCGGTAAGAACTCCGTATGTAAACTTAGATAGAAGTATACTAAATGAATCTAAAATCTCTAAAGTTGGAGGTTTATGCTAAAATATATACTACAAATCGAAAAAAATTTACTTTACCAAAGTGAATACTAAAAATCTATATGCTTAATCAACCCCGTTAGAGTTTTGAGCCAAGCAAGTACTTCCTTATGATTAGTGGCCATATCTGGAAAGAACTTCTTGTCCCTTT
Organism: Papaver californicum; assembly: GCA_023531435.1. Taxonomy (NCBI): domain Eukaryota; kingdom Viridiplantae; phylum Streptophyta; class Magnoliopsida; order Ranunculales; family Papaveraceae; genus Papaver; species Papaver californicum. Next base: position 2,069,110 of record JAJJMC010027712.1, on the reverse strand, counting down.
ATCAGGTCAGACATACTGGGTGGAGTTTGGGTATTCTAGGTGGTTTCAGCAGTCTTTTCACTGAGTGGAGGTGTAGTAGTAGTATTGGTACGAGGAGGTTCAGTAGTAACATGGGTGTTTTTAGAATCACCACTAGTGCTACCTGAACCGACTATAGGAGTTGTAACTGCTCCATATCTAAGATCCACCATCTTAAGTAACTGAAAATTGGCTATTGTAATTGAGAGGTTGATCTCCCGATGTGGTCACTAATTGTTTTAGGTAAAAAAAAATATACGGTGAAATCGTACTTTCAAGTAGGTTCGAGAGATCAAAATAAAAAATGACGGGCCTAAACCAAGAAATATACGTTCACACCCTGCTTGAATCACAAATGTGGAGAAGATTTGGTAGGTCTTAGGGGAGGGAAACCAAGAAGGTTGAGAAATATCAGTGTGATAAGTAGTGTGTGGAGGAGAAAAGGATTCTCTTAGATGAATCGCTAATTCTGTATGTATATTTTTTCCTGACTTATAGTCTTGTTCTTGAATGGATAAGAACTATCTATTTATAGTTCGAAGGAGACACACTGATTTCTCGTAAGTCATTGAAGTTAAAGAGAGGTGGAGAAGTGATAATTGTGGAGATCGTAGTGGGGTGGTTCCCGGAAAGTAGGGAAGAACTGTCAGACCACTACTCCTCATCCTATCAACTGCTCTGTAACCGCCCATTACTTGTTACCTTCTTGTTCGTGGAGGTGGTGCCACCACCCATGATTGCCGTAGACCGCCAGACCAATACCTTAAAGAGAATCTCCCATGTGTTGTATTTTATATCTCGTGGAAATAGTGGAGTCATAAGCCACTATTGTTTTGATCAAGTTAAGTAAAGTCAAATGCCTTGCTAAGTCAGTGAGGCAAGTTACGCGACTTATTGGATTGGTAATCAGACTGATTAGTGTCGAGTATGGGAAGTTCAGTGGTCATGTACTTGCTTAGAAATAAAATGACACATTTAATGGTTAAGTATTAGGTCAGAAGGGATTTAGCATAAATCTAAGAGGCATTTGAAGCCAAATATTATAGAGGGCCTCTCAAGCAAGAAGACCAACCAAAATTCGTATAAGACTTGTTATTGGACCAATATTGAGAAGAAAGTGTATTTCTGAGGGAAGTAGCTAGCAAAGCTAGCACTATCTATTTAACGCAAAAAATATCTTTTTAGATCTTCCAGTACAAAAGGATAATGTGCTAACATCCCAGGAGCAAGGCCAATATGCATGGCTTTAGTAAATGTTAATTGTATTAGGGATAGGAACCTAGTGTCATGGAGGTTTGAAGTTTGCACTTCAATTAGATAGTATAGTCAGCATTAGAGTCAATGCGTTTGTGGTTAAGTCCCTAAGTATGGTCGTGTTAATCCAAGGATGCATTAACCATGGTCGTTACTCAGGGACATATCAGGCTAGGATAAAGACCCACTAGGATACTGGGAAATGTCGTCCTTGGCAGGTGCTAGGCTTAGCTAGGGACGCATCGTACTTGGAGGGACGCAATAGGCTTGGTAGGGACACACTGGAGAGCCAAGGGCGTGCTGGGACGCATCGGCCACTAGGGACGCTCTAGGCATAGCTACTATGGGTGTATCGGCCACTAGGGACACGCTAGACATAGCTAGGGACTTATTAGCCTTGTGACGCGCTAGGAAAGGGGACGCGTCAGGCAAAGTGGCGTGCTAGGTATAGGCGTACTAGATCACATGACGCACTGGCCAAGGCTAAAGTGATAAGGTAGTGACACGCTAGATAAGGCCTTATTAGGCCAATATGTGCTAGCTAAGACCATGCTAGGTTAGTTGATGCTTCTCAGGTGCTAGGCTTAGCGCCAAGAAAGTTAGCGCTTTTAGCGCTAATGTGGCTAGCTGGTGACAATGTGGTGCTAAGCCAAATAGATAGTGCTAACTTGGCGCTGATAGGATAAAAGGCTAGGGTTATCCTAGCTCAGAGGTTCAATGCATCTTTTATGGTATTTCTCCTTGATTATGCCGAATCTGAGAGGAGCAGCGCATAATTTGTGGCTTAATTTAAGCAAAATGCTAAAGTAGTATATTTGAGCTAGGAAGAGAAATTTGAGAAGAGTTTGTTGCGAACGAAGCGTTAAGCTAGAGTATATTTTGGGGTTTAAGCATTAGCCATTCCTGAATTTGATAGATGTTACTGGAACATCGATGTGCACTCGAGACAAGTTCAAGGAATCCAGTCGTGGAATTTATGCGACTTGAAACCAGTTCAATATTACGTAATATTATGAGTATTGAGGAGGCTGCGAAGCCAGTTAGAGTATTTCTAGTTGCTTAGAGAAGACTCAAGTTGCTCTATACTAGTGGGCAACCCATCTAAAAGCTTGAGACTTACTATGTAGAGATTATAGACTACATTGTTAGCATAGAAATGCATGTTGCCTTTTGTAGAGACTCTATCCTCAATTCTCCTGCGGAATATAAGTAGGAATTGAGTAATTTGTATTTTGATGTGAAGCTTGAAGTATGCGCATAAGTATGTGCGGATATTTCTATGTTCCTGCAACTAGACAAAATGACGATTTTATAATTCTGACCCTTGTCAAAAAATCACCATCTACATTAAATCCCATGCTTAGTGAGGAACAATATTGTTGCACAGTAAGCACTAGATGGTGATAGAATGTTTATAATGATTATATATGCATAATTTAAAGTATAAGAGTAAAATAAGATACACTTACTTTCTGGCTTTTAGGTACTGTGATAAGTGCCCCTTAGCATGAATCTTGGTTGGGATTAGTAGATGCCCATGTTCTTGCCCTAAATTTTTAATTCGTGAGCCAACGGAAGATTACCTAGGTTGAACTTCTGATCCAGTCACATTAGTTGAGAATCTACAACAGAGTCATGGAGATTACGTCTATGAGGAGCACCATTGGTCAGGGAAGAAACTTGGTTAGCTCTGTCTTATCCGATATTGAGATATGTGCCCCTTAGCATTAACCCTGGTTGGGATTAGTAGACGTCCATGTTCTCGTCAGGAATGCTTTCTTGCTCGTGAGTAGAGAGGGGACATGGTTGACGATTTCTTTCTTTTTGAAACATGCATGCTTCATCTCAAATAGAGGATCAAGTACGCTGGATCGACTCTTCATGTATGTTTCCAGCAGGAAATATTGTTAGCTTCGTCTTCTCCAGGCAATGTCTTTGAGGCAGAGTTAGGCCTTGAATTTAAAATTTCCTGTGTGCAAGTAGTTGGTTTCAGTGCTTGCTTAGGTTTTGAGTATGCATCGATCTAGTGCTAGTGATAGCGTCAACAAGATGACAATTGATGAGAGACAGGACACCCGAAGACGATGCTTTGAGTTGTAGTTGGTAGCAGCAAAGTTGGAGATATTGTAAACCGGCAGAAGAAGTTGATGGAATATCAGAACTGCAGATGGAGTTGGCGGTGGACTCTAGTGCTCTTGTCATAGAAATGTAGATGAGGTCTTCTTGGAAGATACAGTACGACCTGAAATGATGGTATGTCTGAGAAGATGAAGGTCCACGGGAAGATGAGGTTTTTATAAATCCGAATCTTCTGAATCCCGTTTGGAAACCCTAGTTTGCACACCATTCGCTTCCGAAGCTGTGAAGTTTCATACGATGTCGGATTTTGACTTTTGACCGCAATATTTAAAGACAAGAGACCAAGCTATCATATGCAAAAAGAATCACTCGATTCGGAGTCGGCTAGGCCAGTCAACCATGCGTAAACATTTGTAATTAGTAATCCCGTGTGAATTTTTAGATCTCGTAGACTTTAGTGTAAGATACATATCTTCTAGCTCAGGTCTCTGATGGATGTGTCCTTCTGGTATGTCGTAGTAGAGACATAGACGAACACTTCTCGTGAAGGACATCTTGACACGTTCTTCACCGATTGTCATCGATTTCTGAATTTATAAATTGTAGAGGTACTGACAGGAGCATCAAGGAATAGAGGAGTGGACCAAGCTGGTGCCTGAAGGTGATTTCATGAGATTTTGTCTTTGTAAAGATGCTGGCTTCGTGAGGATGCTAGCTCAGAGAGCATGACAGGTACCAGAAGACAGGACATGTACCATGAGACTGGACAAGTACCAGGAAGCATGACAAGCACCAAGAGACAAGACAGGTACCAGGAGGACAAGGTGTGCGATTTTCTCTATGGTGAGCATATTACTGGATTTCTGACTGGCAACTTGTAAGCCAATATTCGAGAAGTTAAGTGGAGAAACATGAATCTGAGGCGACTGTGTCTTTGAAGTTCTGAGCTGGAAATGATTGTGTCTTCCGAGTCCGGAGCGTGTCCAACAGTAGAATCATGTGGTTGAAGTAAATAAAAGCAACATGGATATGGTTACCTTTTTGGATGTGATCAGGTAAGAGGCGGAGGCCTCTGGGTTATTGATGTAGAGAGGTTTTGTCTCTAGTACAAATGCTAATCAGACCTTCTAGACGAAGGATGTTACTGTATTAAGCTTTCAAAAGTGAGGGAGTTGTCATTCCACAAGTGTAACTCACTTGGATCCGCTATCAGGAAGAAGATAATTTTTGTGTCGTCACAGGTCCATGCTTCCAATAATTTGAGAAGACATGAGAAATCATAAAAGTTGGATCCATCCTTCGCGGTCATTAAAGTGCGGGGACTGAGGCGAGTATCAGAATTGAAGTTGAATCCATCGTTGTCATCCAGGATGTTTAGATGTAACAGGGTTTCTTTCTATTGAAACGCAATGTCGCATCCCTGTAACAAGTCTGGGAGAGGCTGGCTCTGGCTCTGAGAAAGGCTGGCTCTGGCTCTGATTGTTGATGTGTCCCTGAGGGACATGTATTAGAGTGGGGCAAGTAACCCGAGGCTCATCTGTTAGCTTGGAGCCGTCTCAAGTAAGCTTCTTCTTTTTATGAACATGATAGAACATGTGAATTCTTCAAACTTTTCATGTAAACATAGCCATATTTGAATTTGCTAAAACTTTATGGATTTTCTTCATAAGAAATTTCAGAGGTATAGTGTTTGGGAAAAACGTTGTAGAATCTTCATATGAGCGCCTTTTTTGATGGTTGACCCCTCTATCAATATTAGAAAATAATTTCCTACGTCATATTATGAAGTAATACAGGTTTTGAGCTTATTTGGGGCGCCAAAACAACCAAATAGTAGAACTTAGGAAGTATTCAGGAAAATCCTGACAGTTTTCAGACTTGACTCCGCTAGCCGTTTTTGCCATAACTGTTAACTCGCTTGTCCGATTGATGCTCCCTTTTAATACCTTATATTATACACCAATAAAAAACTTTTGATATAATAAACATGCCCATATTCATCACCAATTGTTGTCATATTCAGAGTTTCCAAGGGGTAGTGAAAACGGTTTCTGACGCGGTTTTTGTGAAACATCTTGTAATAGATTGGGCCCATGAAATACCTCAAATATCATTCTATAATGAATGTATGTTACGTTTTTGAATATGTATGGTAGTTTTTGTGGTTTATGCTCAAGAATTTTATGTTTGAGATATGCCTGGATCCTCTCTATTTTTAGTGACGGAATGACCAAAATCAGAGAGCTGGGATTGTTAGAGAAGGAACAAGAGTTAATGTTGATTTTTATGTGGATAATGTACCTCCCCATACTGAAGACCATACGCGAGTTCCCCTTCGTGTACTTGTTGAGGATGATGTTCCTACTGACGTTGATGTGCAAAATGGTAGTGCAGCAGGGGATCTGCTAGTTGAGGAGCCTAATACGGGTATTATTGTATATTCCTCTTCGGTAGGACCCTCCCAAGGTAATGACGTGATTGGGGGTTTCACCATTTCATCGATTTATGGTGATTTGGAATGATCCATCTCCTTCAAAGTGAAATTTGAATCGTCCTCGAAATGGGAAGAAGCTGTTGATGAAGCTGAGAATTCTGATCTTGGCTTGCATGGATTTGTCATCATCTGGGAAATGCACGGGAGCGTGAAGCATGTAGCACCTTGCTGAACGGACTAGTACCGGAGTGGAAGGGACTGATGTTATTTTAGGGTGAAAACAAATGTACTGCAAAATGGTACTTTCAGGTAGGTTCGAGAGATCAAAATCGAACAGGACGAGCCTAAACCAAGAAATGATCGTTCACATCCTTCTTCAATGATAAAGGTGGAAAGGATTAAGGTAGGTCTTAAAAGAGGGAAGCAAAGAAGGTTAAGAAATATCAGTGTGGTAGGTAATGTGGGGAAGAAAAGGATTCTATGAGGGGAATCGCTTATTCTGTATGTTTTGTTTCTCCTGACTGATTGTCTTGTCTACCCTTGTTTCGAATAAATGAGAATAATTTATTTATTGTTCAGAGGAGACACACTGATTTATCCTAAGTCGTGGAAGTTAGAGAGAGGTGGAGAAATGATGATTATGGAGATCGTAGTGGGGTAGTGCCCTGAATGTAAGGAAAACCTGTATGACCACTACTCCTCATCCTTTCAACTGCTTTGTAACTAATTGTTACCTTTTTGTTCGTGGAGGTGGTACCACCACCCACGATTGTCGTAGACCACCACACCAATACCCCAATGAGAATCCCCCCATGTTGTATTTGATATCTCGTGGAAATAGTGGAGTCATAAGCCACTATGGTTTTGATTAAGTCAAGTCAAGTCAAATGACTTGCTAAGTCAGTGAGATAAGTTTTGTGACTCACTAGATTGACAGTCATACTGACTAGTGTCGAGTGTGGGAAATTCAGTGGTCATATACTTGTTTTAAGGATACCTATTAGAATTCATATAAAACTTAATGTTGGACCTATATTGAGAAGAAAGGCGTATTTCTGAGGAAGGTAGCTAGCAAAGCTAGCACTGGATACTTAGCGCCAATAAGAATATGTTAGCTTTTTTAATATAAAAGGCTAATGTTTTAACTTCTCAGGAGTAAGACCAATATGCATAACTTCTAGTAAATATGAATTGTACTAGGGATACAAGGCTAGTACCAAAAAGGTTTGAATTTAGCCTTTCAATTGTATAGTTAGCACTAGAGTGCTAGTGCTTAATGCGCTTGTGGCTAGGTATGAATGCGCTAGGCATGAGAGCATATTGGTCATGGAGAGCAAGAAAAACACTAGGACGCTAGAGGCGTGCTCAAACAAAGGCGTGTAATACAGGATATGGACGTGCTTGAGATAGCAGGGACGCATTTGAGTTGCTAGAGACGTGCTTGAGCTAGCTAGGGACGCATCGGAGCATGGGAGCATCTGAGAAGCTAGGGACGCATAGGCCACCATGAGACGCACTGGATTGTAGGCTAGAGACGCGCTAGGAGTGAAGAGCGCCAAGGAGAAGGTCAAGGACGCTGAGGACCTAGGGTCTCGCTAAGCCTTAGAGATGCATTGGCTGGAGACGCTTTGGTCTGGCAGGGGTGCGCTAGCTTGGAGACACATTGTCCTTGGAAGATGGGATGCGATTGAGACAACTAGGGAGGCGTACTCGAGCTTAGGGGAGTATTTGAGCCAAGAGAGGCATGATCGAGTTCAGCAGGGACGCATAGGAGATAGGGGCGCTGCGGAGGAGGTGAGACGCGCTAGAGTCCAAGGGCGCCAAGGAGAATCCAAGGGGTGTATTAGAGATAGGGCGTAACTGAGATAGGCTATTACTCAAAGACGCGTCGGAGTATTGGCACGTCAGTGTTAGGAACGTGCTAGAACATTAACTAAGAGGCACTGGAGCATTGGCGCATCGGCCTGGGACGCGCTAGCCTTTGTTTGGCTCCTTTGGCGCTAAGGTGTTTAGCATTTTTAGTGCTAAAATCGAAGTGTTAAGGTAGTGATATGCTAGTTAAGGCCTCATTAGGCCAATATGTGCTAGATAAGACCATTTTAGGTTAGTTAGCACTCCTCAGGTGCTAGTGTTTAGCGTCACGAAAGTTAGCGCTTTTAGCGCTAATGTGGCTAACTGGTGCCAATGCGGCGCTAAGCCAAATTTCTAGTACTAACTTGGTGCTAATATAAGAAAAGACTAGGGTTATCCTAGATCGGAGGCTTAATGCGTCTTTTATGGTATTGCTTCGTAGTTGTGGTGCATCCAAGAGGAATGACGCATTATTTGTGGCTTATATTTAAGCAAAGTGCTAGAGTAGCATATTTGGGCTCTGAAGAGCAATTTGAGACAAGTTCATTGCGAACGAAGCGTTAAGCTAGATTATATTTTGGAGTTTAAGCATTAGCTATTCCCAGATTATACGTGTAGCAGTAAATTGATATTTTTAAAATAAGTATTCAAGTATCGACATTGCTCTAGGAATAACACTAGAGAAGATATTGGATACAGAACAAGCTCTAGGAATAACACTAGAGAAGACATTAAGCTCTAGGAATATCAGTAGAAAAGACTCAAGTTGCTCTATACTAGTGGGCAACCCATCTAGGAGCTTGACACTTATTATGCAGAGATTATAGACTACACTGTTACCATAAAATGTTTTTAGCCTTTTGTAGAGACTACATCCTCAATTCGCCTGTGGAATATAAGTAGGTGTATTTTGTATTTTGTATTTTGATGTGAATTCAAAAGTATGCGCACAAGTATGTACGGATATTTCTATGTTCCTGCAACTAGGTAGAAGGTCAATTTTACAATTCTGACCCTTGTCAAAAATTTACCATCTATATTAAGTCCCCTGCTTAGTGAGGAACATTAAGTACTAAATGGTGGAAATATGTTTATAATGATTATATATGCATAATTTAAATTTTAAGAGTAGAAGAAGTTATACTTAGCTTCTGGATTTTAGGTACTGGGATAAGTTCCCCTTAGTATGAATCTTGGATGTGATTAGTAAATGCCCACGTTCTTGCCCGGAATTTCCAATTCGTGAGCCAAGGGAAGCATAGATGGGTTGAACTTCTGATTCAGTCATGTACGTCTATGAGGAGCACCATTGGCAGGGAAGAAACTTGGTTGGCTCTGTCTTACCCAAGATTGAGATATGTACCCCTTAGCACGAACCTTGTCTGGGAATAATAAGCGCCCTCGTTCTTGCCAGGAATGCCATCTTGTCGTGAGCAAAAGAGGAGATATGGTATGCGCTTTTTCTCTTTCTTTCTTTGTGAAACAAGTCCGCCTTATCTTAAATAGAGGGTCTAGTCAGCTGGATTGGTTCTTCATGTATGTGTCCAGCAAGAAATATTGTTAGCTTTGTCTCCTCAAGGCAATGCATCCTTAGATTTAAACTTCCTTGTAAGCAAGTAGTTGGTTCCGGTGCTTGCTTAGATTTTGAGTATATAGCAATTAAGTGCTAGTGATAGCATCAATAAAACGCAGTAGATGAGAGAAAGGACACCTGAGACGATGCTTTGAGTTGTAGCTAGTAGGAGCAAAGTTGGAAATATTGGAAACTGGTAGAAGAAGCTGATGGTAGATCAGAATTGCAAGTGAGGTTGGCGGTAGACTCCAATGCTCTTGTAGTAGAAAGATTCATGAGGTTTTATTAGGAGATGCAGTGCGACCTATAGCTTGTATGAGAAGATGAAAGTCTATGGGCAGACAATGTTTCTTTAAAGCTGAGTCTTCTGAATCCAGTTTGGAAACCTGAGTTTGCACACCATTTGCTTCCAAACTTGTTGAAGTTTCATACGACGTTGGATTTTGACGTTTGATCCCAACTTTTGAAGCCAAGAGACCAAGCTATCATTTGCAAAAAGAATCACTTGATTCGCAGTTGGCTAGTTTAGACAACCATGCGTAAACATTTGTGTTTAGTAAACCCGTGTGAATTTTCAGATCTTGTAGACTTTAGTGTAAGATCCATATCTCCTAGCTCAAGACTCCGATTGATATGCCCTTCTGGTATGTCGTAGTAGAGACATTGAGGAACATTTCTCGTGAAGGATGTTTTGACCCGTTCTTCACCGATTGTTGTCAATTTCTGAATTTATAAATTGAAGATGTACTTATGGGAGCTTCAAAGAATAGAGGAGTGGACCGAGATGGTGCCAAGGGGCATGAAAGGTAGCAGGAGACACGACAGGTACCATGAGACAGGACAAGTACCAGGAAGCATGACAAGCACCAGGAGACGAGACAGGTACCATGAGGACAAGGTGTGCGATTTTCTCCATGGTGAGCATATTACAGGATTTTTACTGGAAACTTGTAAACAAATATTCGAGAAGTTGAGAGGAAAATCTTGAATCTGAGGTGACTGTGTCCTTGAAGTTCTGAGCTGGAGATGATTGTGTCTTCCAAGTCCGGAGAGTGTCCAATAGTAGTATCATGTGGTTGAAGTAAATAGAAGTAACAAGGATGGGGTTACCTTTCTGGATGTGATCAGGCATGAGGCGGAGGCTTCTGGGGTGTTGATGTAGAGAAGTTTTATCGCTAGTACTGTCGCTAATTAGACCTTCCAGTAGAAGGATGTTACTGCATTAAGATTTCAAATAGAGGAAGTCGTCAATCCCCAAGTGTTTCTCTCTTGGATCCGCTACCAGCCAGAAGATAATTTTTGGTGTTGTCACGGGTTTATGCTCCCAGGAACTTGATAGGACATAGAAAATAATGAAAGTTGGAGTCCTCATTTGATGTATTTGACGTGCTGGGATGGGCGAACATCTTATTTGAATCAAAGTTATTGATGTAGACGCAGTGATGTGTCCCTGGAACAAGTATGAGAGAGGTTGGTTGTGGCCCTGAAAATCACATCAATTTTTGGCGCCGCTGCCGAAGAAGAAGACTCATCAACACTTTTAAGTGTTGCTGTTTCGTTGCTTAGCTTTCAAATTTCTTCCCTCCTTTTCTTTGCCTTAGCCTTTTGCAACGGCTGAACCTTGTTCTGTAACACTTATAAACGCGTCTGTTCAGCTGTTACAGCGTTATTCAACCTTGCAATCAATATTTTGAGCAATGAAAAGATCTTTTGAGCAAGTTTTCTTCACCATGAGCTAATTATATTTATTACTGGGATGATGGAGGAGGTTTTTCTCTCAATTTTATGTGGTAAGTCTATTTTTAATTAATTAATTATAATTATTTACTTATTAAAATTGCATAGTTTCGTAATAGAAAAACGGTTTTCATTCAGTAGTGGTGTTTTTGTTTGATGGGTCATGCTGGGTTAACGACCTATGATGTCCCATGCTTATGATTTACCTCTACTTGTTTGCATAAAACCT